>CM034004.1:10875034-10985452 GCA_019603395.1 Cyrtorhinus lividipennis
TTCGTTTGGTCGTCCTGAGGGACAATGGAATGTTAATGAAGTACGTAGTTTATTTAATTGATCCTCCAGAGCATTGTAGAACCGTGCTTATGTGCATTTACCTGTCTATAAATGAATCAGGAATGACGAACTCGCCTGGTTTGATTTCTTCACGGAGGGATCCCACAGCTGCTGATACAATGACATGGGTGCAGCCAGCAGTTTTCAGAGCCCAAATATTAGCCCGATAATTGACATTGGTTGGATTGATTGTATGCCCTCTTCCGTGCCTAGAATTTATTGTACAATACATTATCCCTTCGAGCAGCTTGTGAGTCGTATATTACCTGCAGCAAAGCGAATTAGTGCAGCCATGTCAGCTCCAACGCCTGAAGAACGTGAGCGCTGTATAGAGAGGACTGGAAAATGTTGTCAATGAAGCCAAAGCTCACCTCGGGATGTAGAGCTAAGTAGTAAGTAAGTAAATGTCAGCTAATGCAGTCATGTCAAAATGAAACACCATCCTGAAAAAAAGGTCCTACCTCGCTAGCAGAACAACGTCGACGCCTTTGATTTGACCCTCGATGAGAACGTCCGATGGAGGACCGAAAGGAGTGTCAATATTTTTCTCCACGCCGTTCTTCAGTAACTCCGGATTATTCAGTCCGGAGCCTCCAATGATTCCAATCTGTCAACAAACGGCCCAAGTCGGTTCTGATAACTCAGTTATTCGCGATAAATTCTCTAAGGAACATCTGAAGCATGGCATGTAGCATGGGCAGAAAGGATATGGAGACCCACGAGCATACCATTTTGTAGCTGAACGGAAAACAGTGCAGCTCTTTACCTTCTCTCCTGTCTACATTGTTGAATATGTCGAAACGGGGAGCTTACCTTAACTTTTCCCATGATCCAGTTCAGCTTTTCACTAATAAATTGACTAGTTGAGCGACGTTTTCTACCACTGGAACCTACCGGCGTTGCGATTGGGGTTCAAGGTCAAGACTTCATGAGTAGATAAGAGAAAAATGATTATCTCACCAGTTGCCTGTTCGAGAGGCCGTACCCTGCAACGAAAAATAAACTCTTGAAACTAGGGCAGTATCAAAAGGGTCTAGTACGTTTACAGTAATAATGAAAATGACTTGAGCAAGATCTCTTTCGCCAAACACCTTATCATTCGATCCTATCCACAGAATAATGTAAAAGGTCGTACTATGTTTTTATTTACTGCAGTTCAAAAGCATGGGAGAAGGGAGCCCTTAGCACCTTCGATAAGTTCCTATTCCTTGTCATTTGTCATTCGGATTCGGCGGCCTATTCTCAATTCTCAGTTCTCACGTTTCAAATCAACAGCTGAGCCGGGTCGGGCTGATAGGACACGGTCCTCCGATTTGTTGCTGTTGTGGACTGCGGAGACGGATTTACCGACACCAGACTTTCTGCGGATAATCTACGGTTTCGGTGTAATAACTGAATACTACATAAAGCATGACGAAAAAAAATGTATAAATTATGTATTATGGCCACCAATTTTCAGAGGAAAAACGCTGCTTAAGCTTTTTGACCGGCGAGTGAGCATAATTATTGCTTCTTTGGCGGGCCAAATTGGCGCTTCTGGCCCGACCCAATCAGCATTTTGTGTTGGCATATCTGCCAACATAATTTTTTGCGTTGGAAAAAAACTTTTTTTGGGGACAATAAAGGTCTTAACATAGAGGTGAGTATTATTTATCTACTGACCGTGCTTAATGCATTGGGTCGCTATGTCAGTGGAAATGGAAATCTTTATGTACCAGTTCGGCCTGAGCCTGAGCGCTCCTTGCGGGGAAATCTTCAAACTGTCGTCAGAGCGGTTCCTGGTATTCGGTTCTTTGTGTTTTTGATCGTCACTATCAGCAGATCACTGAGTAGTGCTAGAATTAGTACAGTACTGCCCTATAAAATCCGTAGGGTATCCTTTACTTTTTACCTCTGCTTTCTCAATCACATTTGGCGATAACCTGGCCGAGCCAGTTATTAAATTTTGTCTAACGGCTTTCAATTGTAGGGAGAATATTCGCTCTATATTTGCATATCTGCAGTAAAATTGAACTGAAAAGCTAACAGCAACGGTTTTGATAAATGCCAACCATGTTTGGTTGACTGGAAAAATCAAAAATAAGAAGGAAGGAAAAGATACTAAATATTTTGAAGGAAAAACATAGTCGCGACGATCATTCTTCCTTACGGAATTTCTGTTGGTAGTTTTCATCGTTAAGAATTGTTCATCACTCGTAGGTAGTGTGAGTTGAATAAGGAAGAATAAAAAATAGGTGTTTTCCATATAATCTTTTGTTACATGGGGATATTCTTATTTTTTGCTGATAATTCGTGGATGTTTCAAGAATGTTCACAAAGACCAAAGTGGAAATGGCTGATTTGTGAACCAAGAAATCTGAAATTATGACAAAGTACCTAAAGATGCGTTAATGTGACGCCAAACCCCGTCTATGATACTCGAAAAAGACATTTTTGATTACTTGTCATGCTATGGAGTGTCATAACCGATTCTATATTAAATCTATATTATAACCACTCGGCAGGTTGAGGATGTGGGCCGCTAGGCGCGCTTAGGCCGAGCTAGAACGAGCAGAAGAGTGGATCTACTTGGATCTCTGTTATATTTCTACTTCTTCTTCTTTTTCTCACAATGACCCTGAATCCAGCAACCACTTGTGGTCGGGAAATGAAGGCGGGGAAATGCGACATTCTTCCTTTTCGTCTCCCAAAGACGTAGACTACACTACACGTTTTTTCGTTCTAGAACAGAATTGAGTATTATAATTTTATTTCAATATAATACTTACAATTCGTCGGCAGTCGTCATTGTACGATTCACATTTCGTGTTGATTCGTTGAGACTGGCTGCATTATTCTTAGTTAGTTGACATCTTTTGAAGAAAAATGGAAAACACATTACGCAAACTTCTCTCCGGCGAGAAGCAGATAATAGACGAGGTGAGTCATGTTGTACATTTTCATCAATATGCTTTCTCAGTGTGAGAGATCTCCTTGTACTAGACGTCTTCTCCGCGCTCATGATCAATCAAAATCTTCGGTCACTGCCTCGATTCTTGCTGGACGCATGCTGTTGCTACCGTTGATGTCGCTGTCACATCATGTAACTGGGCATGGCGCTCGCTTCAGTAATATAATATCAGTGTAGCGTATTGACGAATATTCTAAGATGTTAGCGTCGTACATGTGAATCCACACTTCGTGACGTCTTTTGCTTCTCGCTCTGCCCATGTGTTGTATGCACTTCACGGTTCGCTCTCAGCTTCTCTGAGCGACTAGCTCAGACTTCTCTGAGCGACTAGCTCAGAAACTCGAAACCTAGGTTGGATATCGCAAGTATCGAGCAGATTGATGTCTTTCAATATTTCAGGTGATTGATCAATGATTAACCAACGTCTTTAACGTCTACTCGAATCGTCTATTGGTATGACTTGCCTCTGAAGATAGAAATTACATCTTGTCCCGTATTAGAACCCATGATGGCCCCTAAACTATATTCCCTCAAGTACCGAATTGCTCAGGGGATATAACAATGCGATGGTACTCAAATGGTCGTAACTTACGAGTAGTTATATTATTGAACGAGCTCGTTGTAGGATTCTCGTGGTTGCATCGTGCATTGGCACCCACTCAAAACAAGCAGCGGTCAGAATAAGTACCTTAAAGCAGCACAAGAACAACCTGGGAGAAGAGCATGCCCTTCGCACTCCTTCCTGACATAAAGACTTTGACCCAGATTCAGTATGAAATTGGGTGCTTGAGCTTAGCCTTACCGGTGTACCAAAAGTTAATCTACAACCTTGACATTGGAAACGCGGACTCACGTTTTGTGTTCACACATGTTTGTGTAAATATTCATTCAATGGTTCCTATAAAAAGGTTTTTCCCTATATTTTTCAGGGCACGAGCGAATTGAAACAACTTCTCCAAGGCCCCAACTCAGTGGCAGCTTTATGTGGTACTCTCGGTACCTGTAAAGATGCAGAACTCCGTCAGTATGCTGCTGTTATCCTCAAGAAGTCTTTTTCAAAACAGGCCAGTTGGGAACACATTCCCGGCGACACCCGCAAAGAGTAATTAATTTAACGCTTTTAAGGCTATTTTTAATAAATTTGTCTTCGTGAAATCACCAACTGGTCGTACAAATGTTGGGCCATGGCCAATCACTTGTAGCAAGGTTTTGTATGTTATTTACAGTTATTACCCGAAATCAGTTAATTCTAGTCTTAACTAGTCAATTTTAGTTTTCACTAAGCCCGTTGGGGAAATGTAGAAGTCACCAGGTAGAACCTGGGACCCTCACCGCTGGAACCAGAAGTCTCTGATTTATTTTCAGTCAACGCTAGAGTTAACTGAAATTTGTTAGGCAAAACTAGCACGACCTAGTGAGAAGCTGTGCTAAGAAGTCATTTATAGCTAGGAACAATTTAGTGCTTATATTTTCAACATTACTCTTTACTTACATATTTATTGCAGCAAGTTAAGCCTCCGTTGCATCTGGAGGTACATAAAGTAGTTTTTATTTTGCAAAGGCATTTGTCAGGCAAGATCTTTTGCGTACAAAGCCTTGACCTGACGCTTTCGTTGCTGCTGTGCAAAAGAAGAGCTGGGCATCTGGAACTTCGTCGATTTTTATGGAAACTTCATCGCAAGAAGACGTTTCGGATCTGGAACATTATTTAAACAACATGAAACTTTCAACAACCGAACAACTGACTGACTAATGAAAAGAAAACACATACGTACACGGAAAGTAGCAGATAAGACATCAGTGATTAGTGTCCCGATAAGGCGCAGTTCCTCGATCGTAGATAGATGAATCAAAACAAACTGTTGTCATATATTATTCATCATAAATGAACACATCATTAAATTCTAGTAAAACAAAGGGGCTTAGTAAAACTAGAATAGACTAGTTGAAACTATAATTAACTGATTTCAGGAATTAACTGTAACATAATATGTTATATCGTACAGCATGTGTTATATTATAAATCGTATGGTGAGAATCACATCATGAAATAAGGGAGCAGTTTTTGAACAGTTTCTGAATGTGTATTCGGAAAAATTGATTTTCGGCGATCTGGGCGTGTGGGGTATCATTTTCCGCTAAATTTTGGATGCTGAACCTAATGAGACAGGTCCCGGAACAATTGGCGCCCACCGGAAGAGGTTATGGACGCTGAATCAATTGAAATGAGTCTCCATGTGCCTGGTCCGAGGAATAACCAACCCCTGTGATTTTTTCTTGCGACCCCTAAATAATGGTTGTTGTATTGTTTCTGAAATCCCTACTAGAAATTTCATTTTTAATTTTGAAAAATAAAGTAGTTCTCAACAAACACTTTGCTGTATATACACGACCAGTCTGGGGCCTTTCACCTGTAATCCTTGATGGAAGCAATCCTAGATTAGTCCCACTCTACAGCGTAGATGGTATTACAGTAATAAATTGTTCTCTCTTCCCAGAATAAAGGCTGGTATACTTCAGACATTGATCTCCGAACCTGAGAAGGTTGTCAAGAACAGTATCGCGCAGCTGGTGGGTACCCTTCTTAAACACGAAATGCCAGCCAATCGGTGGCCTGAACTAACCCATTTCCTTCAGCAATCAATGACTTCCAACAACGTGAACGACCAAGAGGTAATTTATACACCGTGATTTTCTCCAGCCTAAAGTCTAAAATTGACTGTTATAACCTTCCTATTTCTATTTTCAGCTTGGGTTTTACACTTTGAGCATTCTTCTGGATACTTGTCCTATGGAATTCCTCGAACACGCAAAACCGTTTGCTGTATTGTTTGGCAACACGCTCAACGCGCAGACTGACAAATCTTCCCACGTGTCTTCGCTTATTGTCACATGCATGATTCATTTCGCTCCTGCAATCAAGAATGATAGAGAGGTTAGTATTTGGTAGGACTACGTGCTCTATAATATGCTCTGCAATTATTGGAGTTTCCTTTCTATCTTATTTCTTAGCACATCTCTCAGATGAGGAGAGATTCATGAATTGTTCGAAATATTAGTGAAATGTCGGACAAAATTTGAATCACTCGAACTGTTTTGCTCCTGGGCAAATTTGCTTTGCCATAGCCAACCTATCTATTGTATTTTTACTAATTTCAGGTGTCTGCAATGTATTCAACTTTACTTCCTCTCGTAATGGAAGTCATCAAAGCCCTCTCCATCAAACGACCTGATCACGCCTTGGATGCATTGGACTTTTTCTACGAATACTCAGAAAAGGATGGTCTTCCTATTTTGATGCCTCACATCAAAACCTTGGTCCAGTTTTTCTTAGAACTTTGCAGCGAAGGATCTATCTCTCAAGAAATCCGAATCAAGGCCCTTGGTTTCATGAGCACCCTTGTGAAAGTCCGCACTAAGGTGAGCCAATCTTAAAAAGTAACCAAAAGGAATGTTGAAGGTTGTGATCGTCTTGAGGTGATAGAATGGGGGCATCTTGGAAATTGGATCGGTTGACATATTAGGAATAATGATCTTGATTTCGGATCAAAGGAAATGGGAGTAGATGTCGAAATCACGTCTTAAGAATTCCCTCAAGGTGAAAACAAGAGCAGAATTTTACCCTTTTAGTACAGCTAGGAAATTCAATTAGTAAAATGTTCTCTATTCACTTTTTTCGAAACTCCGAACTCAACACAGTGACGATTTCTAATCATAAACTCATCATCCTATATCACCATCGTATCGTATTACACACATTCTATGTAACTCTAAGGAGCCGATTATATAAATTCTTACCGTGTGAATTATACTCCACTTGTACCAGGCGCTCACCAAAAACAATCTGATCCCGCCGATCTTGAACACCCTGTTTGGGCTTATGTGCTGTAAACCTGATGATGACGAAGAAGAGGAATATTTCACTTCTGATCCCGATGAAGACACACTCCTCACATGCGCATGTGAAGCTCTGGACAACATATCTCTCAATATTGATGCGAAAAAACTGATCAATCCGGTGGTGAGTCTCGATCCTTCGCTTCGTTCATCACTGCTACAAATATGTGAGAAATAATCGAATTTTGATAAACACTTCTATTATGAACTCGTCACAGTTGGAATTCGTAAGACGTGCAGTCATGAGCAGCAATCCATACGAGAAGAAGGGTGGATATTTGACGCTGGGTATTGTTAGCCAAGGATGTGAAGCTTACATACGAAGAACGTGCCTTGAAGAAGTCGTGCAGTGTGCTCAAGTCGGTGTAGCAGATCCACATCCTGCTGTCCGCGCTGCTGCACTTTTTGCTCTGGGGCAATACGCAGAATATCTTCAGGTATCTTTCTATTCCTCCATAATTAACCTCCTTAGATGAGCAATAGACATGTGACAAGGTGTAGTATAAACGAGTAACTGACGTTCGTTCATTGTACATTCCTCTGTTAATGTTTGATAAAATGCTCATTCTCTTCGGCGTAGCCTGAAATCAGCCTGATGGGGCCCTCGCTTCTCCCCATCCTCATCAACCAAATCCAAGAGCTGAACGAAGTCGGTAAAAATGGCGACAGTCTCGGCAAGCGGGTTGACCGCCTCTTCTACGCTGTTGAGCGTTTTGCAGAGAACATGGAAGAAGGGCTGAACCCTTTCGTTGAACAGCTGGTCAACGCTTGCCTCCCTCTCTTCCAGCCACCGTACCACTTTCACATTCGGCAGCTTGCAATGTCGTGCCTTGCTACTACAGGTAAGCACTTTGTGGTTATTTTTTAAATAAATTATGCATACAATATTGTGGTCAACTGCTTGTTAGTTAGGCAAGGGATTTGAACTAGCTTCTTACGAACTTGCTCCCAAAACGATCACGTCACAAAAATGTGTTCTTTGAAAAAATGATTTTTGGCGATCTAGGCGTGTGGGGTATCTTTTTCCACTAAATTTTAGACGCTGCATTCATTAAGATGGGTCCCAGAACGATTAGCGCCCGCTGGAGAGGGGTTTGGGTCAAAATGGGTACCTGCCTACTTATTTTGAAAATGGATTTTCGAAAACCTAGACGATATCATTTTCGAAGTGTTGGATGCTGAATCGATTGAAATTAGTCCAGGATACTCCCCACCCACCGTTTCCCAATTTTCCCCATGCTCCTGGTCTGAGGAATAACCAATTCCTGTGAAAGAATTTGCACCGTTTTATATTTATATTATATTTGTAAAACTGTTCAGCTTTTCTGCGTCCACAGCTGTCTTACTCTTAGCTATTCCTTTGTTCCATCATCAGATTTGCTTTATCGTTCCATACTCCGACGTGAAATTTGAAAAGTTAAAGATTCAACTAAAGTATAGATGTAGTTAGTTCTCAATCCCTTCTTGTGAGTTATCCGGATTATTCAGTTGACAAAGATGCGGAAAAGTTATTATATCGATAGCATACAAGTTCGAGTAATAACAGATTTTCTCGCTGAGCTATTAAAATTAACAATTTTACTGTTTAACTTAACTACACCTTTTTTTGCACTAAAATACGTGTACACCGATAAGGCCCTGTAAGCACTATGCAACATTTATTTTCATCTGTGCTTGACACCGAGCCCTTTCGGAAGAATTCTCCCCTTCCACAGCGATTATGAAGTAAAATGAATGCTTACTCATATTTTGGAAATGTCCTACAGCTGGATCCGTGAAAGAGGGAATCATGCCTTATTTCCCTAATATCATGAACCAACTCAATCCCTATCTTACCTCGAAAGCCGAAGGTGACGACGTAGCTCTTCAAGTTGAAGCTCTCGGTTAGTGCACCAATGTAACTTATGTTCAACTTAACCTACATAGGATACACATTTTTAAATGTAATTGTACAGTGCGTTTCTCTACCCTGAGGGACTTGCGCGTTCTTACTCTTATGACGAATGTGCTTCTTCACAGACACATTGGGAGCTATGGCCAGAAATGTTGGGGAAGACCATTTCCGTCCCCTTGCTCTCGAATCGATTAAATTGGGCCTTTCGCTCATGCAAACATCAGACGATCCGGACATTAAGAAAAGTTGTTATGGCCTCTTTGCTTGTATTTCCTGCGTGCTCAAGGATAACATGGGTAACGTCCTTCAAGAGATAATGCCTTTCATTATCAAGTCGCTCCAAGACGATGTCGGCCTTACCGTGAGTCTCCCTTTAGGCCCTAAAGTCAATGGCGTTTCCAGTTGTCTTGCAAGATCAACAGCATTAATAAATCCTTTTGTTTGCAGACACCAAACAACTTGGTTGGGGACTCCAAGAACTTTCCTTCATTCGATGTGTTAGGGGGTGAGGATCTTGAAGATGACGATGACGACGAGGATGATCCCGATTACGTTGACGATGGCAAGTTTCTCATCAGAATTCAGTTGTTCGATACATAAAAATCAACTTTCACCTAAACTTAGTAGTTCCTAGGATACTGCTTCTTCTTGTCCGATGATTTTGGGTAATTTGACGATGTTTCTCTTTACATTATTTAGATATAAGCGTCGAAAACGACTACGTAGAAGAGAAAGAAGAAGCTTGCATTGCGCTTTGCGAATTAGCTACCAATACGGGGTATGTCAGCTCTCTATTTCGTCCATCATTGTACCTCTTCATTTCCATTGCTGTTAAACACGATTCATCTGCAGGTCAGCGTTTTTCCCTTTCCTCGAGACAAGCTTCACTGAAGTGTACAAATTATTAGCATTCCCAAGCTGTGATGTTCGAAAGGCTGCTCTTGACGCAGCTTTCCAATTCTGCATTTCCCTGGCGAAATTCACCGAAAACGATGCTCAGGGTAAGCGTTTGTATGGGTCGCAAATTGTCAGAATGAAATAACCCTTATGGCTCTTATTTTTCTCTATCTAGATTGAAATTTTCCAACGGATTAACCACTTTTTTGGACCTAGAATGAAGGAAGAAGGAAAAACTCATGAAAGTACGATCACTGTTACAGGGGATGACAAGTTGAAGCAAGTAGTGTCGAATCTAGTGGTGAAAGCCGCTGAACTAATCATGAAGGACGATGATTGTGATGTAGTTCAAGCTGCACTAGAAGGATATCAACTAATTTGCAAAGAGATTGGTAGCAGATTAAAAGGGAGCGATGTCATAAAACAAACTCTCATTAGTACCATTACTGACGTTCTCAATAAGAAGGTATGGTTTGGTTTTGATTTTCGCGCATAGTCCAGTCAAGATTAACATGTGAGCTTCCATGCTTTATGGTAGTAATAATTTGTTGAGAATGGTAATATTTAACCCGAGATTCGGACCTTGGGAACGTAGTTAAATACTCGAAATAGTTCATTCCTGAAATTGTTTGAACGCGTGTTATCAATAACCATGAAGAACCATTTTATGAGAATAATCACTGAAAGTTATTAAAGTAGAATAAATTGTCTACAAAATGAAATCAATCGGAGCTCCATTGTTCTATTAACTGTGCAGAAACAATTTGGCAAATAGTATATATGGTATTTTTCTTTTATTTTGGCCTAAGAGGGGTCGTTTTAAGTAAGTAGGAACAAGGCAATTGAAGTTTTTTAGTACCTTCTTCTCAATTATTGTTGTTATGGAGTCTAGTCACTGGTGAAATAATGAATCAATTAAGTACGCCCAATCCAATTCAATCCTCCAAAAAAGTCATTAATTTAAATGTACGGGGATGTTTTGTTAGCGTGGTTGGTGAAAGGACTACTGCTGATTACTGCCAACAGGGGATGAGTGTTGCTGAATGATTAGGGTGAGGTGGTTGTGGTGATAGCTCCTCAGGAAAATAATGCGAATTTTTGAAACTTATCATCGTAGTCATGCTTAAAAGTTCCACATAGTCATCCATACACAGTAGCCTATGACTTTTTTCATAGCTCTTGAAGTGTTAATTTTTCAAAGCAGATCCCTCCCCCCCACCACCACCACTACCACTCGTTCCCTTCACAACTTTTGTTTTGTCCAGTTTTGTTGCAAGATAATGTGTATCGTAGAAAACAACCGCTAGGTACCACTTTTCAATTCTTCTTGCCGAAACAGACGGTAACTGAGAATTCGCCTTATTTGCCGTTTTGGGAAAATTTCTGATATTGTCTAGCTGTCTCTCTGCCACTATTGGTATCGCCAGATTTCATTTTAATAGAAAAATTATTCTTTTTTAATTACTTACTTAACGGTTACCCTCATAAAATGCCCAAAGGCCCAAAAATATTTTGAGTATTCAAACTTGTACGAGGTTCTAAATTCTCCAATCTCAAACTACTTATCAAAAATCATTACTCCCTCAAAGGATGTAAGCTCATCTCCCTCACATAATTTTGACGGGACTAATTAGCAACATGGAGCTATTGATCAGACGTAATTCTATCCCTCACAGACGGAAGTGCAAGGGTTTGGCGAGGACGAGGAAGAAGACCCGGCCGAAGTGGAAGTGACTGACTCTGCTGCTTTCGTTATCCCTACCTTGGCCAATATCATGGATCCTAACGAATTTGCGGTTGTGTTCAGCGCAATGCTAGATATCCTCGATTCTCGTTTGGTATGAACTCTTTAGCTGTTGGGTATAGAATGAAGTCTTTAGGTATTTGCCATTCAATGTGGTAACTGTTTCTTTTTGCCTGGGATTCCATTGCAGAAAGCCAAAGACGATGAAGATGACTATGAAGAGTACAGTAAGGCCAACACCATTGGAGTCATCGCAGAGAGCATGGCGGGGCTCGGACCCCACGTCCCTTCGTTCATTAACAAACTCTTTCCGTACCTTCTCAAAGAATCAAGGAGTGAAGAGCCTGACGTGCGAAATAACGCTTTATTTTGTATTGGTGAAATGGCTTATCATGGAAAAGAGGCCATGTTTCCGTATCCTTCTGTGACTTAGTAACATTGAATAATGCAAATTCTTTTACAATGGTTTGTTTTTCACAACGGTTATTATTCTTGGTTAAGTATTTTTTGATCGCGAAAAAATTGTGTCCTCAATTTGGTGTTTGCCAATTGGTCAGTCACCCGTTATATCTTCATAATGTTCATGTTAATGTTCATCTTTAACCTCCTTTTGTTTATAGCGATCATGGTCGGTCAACCGGCTTTTCTACTGATGTTTCTGAACGGTTTCCTTAATAATAACTGCTTAGAAATTACACCGATATTCTCTCGCTTTTGGCTCAAGTGTTGTCATCCGAAGAAAAGTCAAACGTTATCGACAATGCTTGTGGAGTTTTGGCTCGAATGCTCATTGTTAACCCGGATGGCTTACCATTGGCACAGGTGAGATTCGCGTAGTTTACATTACACATATATCGGCTACTACAGTTATATCTGACACACATAATTTAGATTATGGTTTGTGCCTCCTCAGTGTACCGTTCTCTTCAATTTTCAGATCCTTCCTACTTACGTGGCTCAACTCCCATTAAAAGAAGATTTTAGTGAAGATAAATGGGTGTACCGGTCTTTGGGCCACTTGTACCAATTGCAAGTAGAATATCTCTTGCCTCACAACAGAAGTATTTTCAGTTCTGCTGTCGTTTCTCTTGACCGACACACTGGAGATTCAGGTACTTATGATCATTACACGGATTCAAACCTTCCATATAGGAGGTCTAATGAGTGGAAACTCATCCTTCATTATACGCATATATCTTCGATTTTTCCGATGTGTAAAGCTCATTTCTCGAGCCTTATCAATATCCTCAGCATATAATAAGTCAATATGCCCCTTGCAACGCATGATGCAAACTGCCGGTTTATCGTGCCTGGCCGTATTTTTTCCAACATGTTACAAGGGAGCAATCATGATTCTAGTTTTTTTAAAACCCATTTATCCCATATGGCCCGTGTTCAGCCTCCTCCGCTGTTGCTGCTCTAAGGAATCACGCTCGACCTACCTTATTGTGTTACAGACGCATTGGAAATCTTGCAGCCATTCCTGGATATGATGATCCGTACCTTCCCTGACGACTGCACTGCTGTTCTTGAACAGCTTCCGCCAGATGCTGTTGCAAAACTAAAAGCTTTGATGGGTTGGTAATTCTGTACCCACAAAAAATGGCGAAAGGTCACACAGCCTGCTGACACTACATCAAGCGAATTCACAAGCTTTAAAATGAAATGTTATTTTAACAATACCTATTATTATACAGGGGTCCCACGAGTTTTGCACCCTGTATAAAAAAGTTTGCCCTGTTGTAATTTGTATCTTGGTTAAAAAAGAAGAAAAAGAAAACCAGTTGAGAAGACGTTAATGATTATTGCGTTATGAATACTCATGCCCAGCTCCTCGTAATTTTACTTTTGGTGGGTATACAGTTTTGTTTATGACGGTCATAATAACATCGAACGTTTTCAGGCTCGTAGTGATGAAATCATGTTCGACGGAGGCAGAATTACATGAATAATCAATCTGTTTAATCGTGCTCATGGTCCTGGAGTCAACCTAACCGATTGGCCCCAAAATTTTGTTGTATACGTTTCATTATGTCTTGATCAAAATCATAAGGGTTGGATACTCCTTGGGCCAGGGGCATGGGAAAAGCAGTAAGTGTGGAGTGTCTCGTGCGACCTGCGTGCAACATATGGAAAATGAAACCCCACGGTAAAATAGGCAGTTAGGCACTCATATCCACCCCCAGTGGGCACCAATCGGTCTGAGGCCAGCCTCATTAGATTCAGCGTCCAATATTTGGTGGTAAATGAATACTCCAGACGCCATGACCACCGAAAACCCAGTTTTCAAAAGGCGCATTTTGTCCGACCACGCTCATTTTGGGTAGCAGAAAATTTTCTAAAAATTTGAAATGTTGGTAAGGGACCAGTTTTTGGTTTTTTGAGATCCTCAAAACTTATCAGCCCGGTCGGACCAAGTGGAGGGGGGGGGGGGGTATAAAACGAATTTTCGACGATCTAGGAGTCTGGACTTTCATTTTCCGCTTTCCATTTGATCTAGGAATCTGGGAAACCATTTCTAAACTTGATCACTTGGCCATCTCCCATGTCGATTTCACCAATAAAGTAATTTTTATTGTGGTCCATCTGATCTCCACAATAACGTTACCCCCCAACAAAGCCGAAAACATTGGGATGACTAGATGCTTGACCCTGGTGGAAGGAGCACGGCAACACAAAGAAGGTAGAACTTCATACCAAGTTCAGAAAGATGCCCTCATCTGCTTTTTGAGAGACGCACTAAATTGTACCAAAAATGGTCCTTAGCGCACTGGAATGCACATTATTACCAAATGTGTGATGTATCTTAGTTTATTTATTTATAGTTTCCAGCATCATTCAAACATTGCTTTAAGTTGTTACCCTGTGTGCAATAAAAACTGTAAAAAAGTCCAGATAAACTAGTGTTATTCATCTGAATTTTTGGCAAGCGCGGTAAAACGCCGATAGTCCCTTCGGCATCCCCTAGCGGGTATCTAGCGCCCTAGTTCTTATCTTCTTATCAGTTTACGTTTTCGCCATTGCTGTCGGATCTCCCGTACGGATCTGGAGGTCGTCAAATACGTAAAATCATAAACATCATTCTGCGAATGACATTTCGGGGTTGAGGGTTCATGACCAAAATTTAAGTAAGTCTGTAATTAAATATTCTTAAAGTTACAATTTTCGATATTTACCCAATCGCCAAGCAGAGAACTCAGAATTGGTGCTGATGGTGTATGTAACTGCTTGTCTCCTGTACTGATGTATCTTGGGGTTTCAAGACTATTTCAAAAGACATCTCGATTCTAGGCGTGAAGATTGAGTCTACGAATCGCTGTTAACATCTGCACGTACTCTAGAACGGTCTTTACTTTGTGTAGCTTAATTTTCCTGCTTCCAAACGAACAAGGTGACAAGATCGGAGTCCTGTAGGCAGAAGGAGGCCTTACGAACTCAATATTTCATGCTCCATGTGTAGGCTCTCTACGGTAGAGTTTTAGTTTCAACTAGTAGCTATTTTGAGAGAGTTTAGTAGGGCCCTTACAAAACGGTCCTCGTTCTTTGTTTCACCCCAGACTCCTTCGAGTCCGTAGTAATTCATGGGATTGGCGAATGTTACCCATTTCTCGTCGTTACGGAACCTCTTTTATCTGATGAGAGTTTGTCGTAAAGCAGTAATTTGAGCAAGATTTTTCAAAGCGCTGGGAAAACATGATTTTCGCCTACCACTCCTGCGGATCATGTTGGCAAGACAGATCATAAATTGAAGCTCATCTTGACCTTATTCTACTCAATGAAGTTCAAATAGTCGGTCACGTTACCTAGCAAGTAACCTACTTACTAAATCGAAATAAATTAATTTAATTTTCCGTACGATGAAGGAGAGACGTATACCGATCACTACCATCGTTATTTCCGTGTACCAGCATCTTTCTCTTGGATTTCTGGGTGTCAAAACTCCAGAAAATTTTAAAGTCCTTCATTTTTTCGCAAGCTATGGTCCTTTTCATGGATTTTTACGTACGTCGACCACGTCATATTGACTCGACTACAATTAATTTCTAGAGTAAAATTTCATTTTTGGCTCGTTGAATTCTTCCCAATAGCTCTACGACCAGCTTTCCTAGGTTTTCATGCTCAAGAAAATCTTACTGAAAAACTCTTTGATACAGGTTCGATTGAAACAACCCTCGCTATGAATAGTTGGATAAATATAGAGTTAACTAGCGATTTCATCGTTGGTCTGAGTCTGGTCTTCTCATTCTTTAGAATATCTGATCAATGTGGTGTAGCAGCTCATGAATGCTGTACGCTTTTCAGTAGATGGCAACCAGCAAAGAAGACGAAACTGCCGCGGCCAACGCCGATCTACGGGCCTTGGGAGAAATCCTATTCCCGGAGTCAAACGATGATTTCAGCCCCGGCAATATGGCATTCCTTACCCCACAACATGCTTCCTGGTATGTACCCCGTTGATCCTCTGTCCTTCTGGTCGTAGATTGTACGCTACACATGACTGCTGGTATCATTCGGCACGCCTCGTGCTCTAATTGATACGCCCTGACGCAAGTTGGTCGGTCCGACTTGTTCTCCCACTATTCAAACTTGGATCGTTTCAACGCTTTCAGGACGCCACCACCAACAGTACAGGCCAGACTGTTCAGACTCTGAAGACTCTGGATTGGAAGAATCCGTCCGAGCGAGCAGAAGCGAGACTCCCCCGCCATCGCCACAAGTTAATTGCATACCTGGGCCACCTGGCACGCCGATGTTCAACTGGCAAGCGAGCAAGTCTTCCTTGAAAGAGAGGTTTGTATGGAAGTCAATGTGTAGAGTTTGTTCTGTTTAGCAGTGTAACTAGGACTAGTCTTGCCGTATTTATCTCGTGCAGTGCGCGAGACGGTGAGGACGGTAATTGTCATGCCAACTAATGATAATGAGAAAGAGATTTCAGGGATTTTCTGTGTAAGGGGTGAGAGAGAGGTCACAGAAAGTGCTCATTAGGGGGGTTCAATATGATCCCCATAACCTAAATATGGATAAATAATTACTTATTAGCACAAACACAATGTCATGTCATTTATTAGGAGCTCAGCCTTGAACGTCGAGCAGACATGTGTTGTGGATCGGCCCTGTATTTTATCGTGAAAAACATGGGTTTTCTCGAGTGAACATTACCATTTTCAACACGTATTGAAGGTTTATTGTCAAGTCAAAAAAGAATATGGCAAAATTAGTTGATCATGAATACTGTTTTTGGAAGTTTTCTCATCCAAGAAGCAAAACTGCTTGTTGGAGAGGGGAATCGACCCCATTGAAGCAAAGAGCTGATCCAAGTATGGAATCCAACGCTTTGCTGCGTAGATGTTGTAAGGGATCTTATCAAAATAGTGTCGACAATTTAGAAAAAAAATCATTCCCTTAGAAAATCGTAAAACTTTTATGGAAAATGCTAACAAAAGTGCAGAAGAAATCGCCATAAAACTACTAGAACGCAATAAACAGGAAATCGATATCGGATATGGAAAGCGGCTACGATCATAGAATTAAGGCGACAGACATAATCCAAAACTTCGTGGGCCTCCACCTCAAGCGGGACGATATCAGGTTTGTGGCTATAGTTGGCAAAGAAAATGTTGTTACCGATAGAACCAGTCCCTCGAGGGTCAAATTCGACAGTCACGACGCTAAATCGGACTGCTGAAAAATACATTGTTCAACGCGTCTCTAGGTTTCACGTCAACCGTGCTGCAACGACGAGGGGAATTGTCACCGAAGATAAGGAGGCGAGAAATAGAGGAACAGCATGCAGCTTTGATAAAAGATCATCTCTACGTAAATGGGAAGAAAACTTCATCTGAAGCACACAGTGAAATGTCATCTGAATCGCTACAACCTTTAAGAAATGAAATTGAGAGTAAGAGAGGGAGCACAAAGAAGAAGAGAGCAATCCCATTCAGAAGAAAAATGAAGCCTAACAATTTGAAAACTCGAAGAAAAAGCGATGAAGGAATGGATATTTTAAGATGAAAACCACAGAATATGCAATTTTTATTCTATAATATTTACTTTATTGTTTATTTTGATTTGTTACTACGAGTGTTTTAGATCCGTCGTTACTTATATTATAGATTCTTCAGTCAAAGCAAAGTTATTAACAATATAATTTATTTTGTAAACGAATTAATAATATTCATGTGATTCTTGTGACCTACTTTTTTTCATAGTATGTATTCGCTAAACATTTTTAATGTGGCTTTAACTCCTGTTGTATAGGTCCAAGTTACCTAAAACGACAATAAATGAATTGATTGAATTGAATATGTCATTTTTTGGCCTTAACCTATTTAATCCATTTAATTTAGTATTTAATAACCTTCAGGGTCACCTATGAGCACCTCGTTCTCCTTGGTTTGACCCTGGCAGTCTTACCCATTTGCAGCGAATTTCCGCCGTGTCACAGCAGGTTTCTGAGAGGCTGCAGTGTTTTTGTGACTGTTTTTCGAGGTAACCGCCACTCTAATATACAGGGTGGCTTGAAAGATGAATCAGATGTTGAAGTGCCAGGAATCTGCCTGTGGTAGGGGTAGGATAATGGGGAATGTCTCATTGCAACCGACACAACCCCGTTTTTAATCGATACAATGGTCTAAATAGTATATATAAATCGTATAAAGGTTTTGAAATCGCCTCTATCAGTGATTTCCTGCTGATGGCCACCATCTTGGTGATGTCACTTTCAAACTACCTACTAATTAAAATACACTAGGCTTCATTTTTTCAAGTTGAGTAGTTTCTTTCTATTGCCTTTCAAAACCGATTCATGTCATTTGCCAAATCCTGCACTTTATTTATGCTTTCTTTCACTTTGAACGCCGTAGATTCTTTGGATTTGCCCTATGGTTTAGTGGGCGGTCTGCGTGAAGATGTACTATTACAAAAATAGTGTCGGAAAAATCCAATATCGACATTAAATTCAAAAATTAGTAATTATTAGTATTTAATATTTTATTATACATGCTGGTATGGTCTAAACAACTCTATTAAAACTATGAAAATACAACAAGCTGTTGATAAAAAAATCAAAATGAGAAAGAATTAACTAATAATATATATAAAGAATGATATGTTTAAAAAAATAGCATTTCAGCTTGATTCACATTTTGTTTACCATCTTATGATGTGTGAATGAGGGACGGTGAAGTCTTGATATTCTTCATGGTTGCCCAATGGGCTTGGAAGCGAATGTCAGAAGCATCAACCGTGGCAGTTCTATAGGAACATCTAGAACTAGATGTTCTACAACATCTACACAGGAGCGTGGTTGCACAAGATTACTCCAACAGTTGAAAAGGAGAAGCGGGTAGATCTGATGCTCATAAGTGAACAGCGCCCATAATGAGAACACATGGCTAGAGGATGAGCTGAGACAGCAGCCATATGGCCTGGGATACAAACAGATTTAGAGAACATGGAGCAGGACCTGGCTTTGTATTTGTGAACTAAGATGATATCACCTTCTACAGCTGTTACTTCACCCGCGAGCCTACCAGCATTTCAATCAAAGCTTGGGGGTTGGAGGACCCATTGCTGCCAGAGGTGATGGTGCTAGTAGTTGCAGGGGACTTCAATGGAAAAGCCATCGAATGGGGGATGACCTACACTGATGCCAGAGGTAGGATGATTCTAGAGATGGGAGCCAGGGCTGGATTGGCAATTTTAAATGAAGGAAATGCCTCCATATTACAACAAACGAGGAAGAAAGAGCCCGGCAACAAGCCATAGGGGCAGACAACTGAGACTGGCCCCAGGTCCAACCCAAAGTCATGTGATAAATAGTACCAGGTTGGGCCACTGGGAGGGTGAGGTTTTAGTGGATTGGACTTCCACATAACTGAAGGAGGCCGGCCCTAGTATCTAACCACGAGGCCTCAAAAGATTTCCTCATATTGTTGCCCAATGCCATCAAGTTGCCCAATCGATGATCATTTCAGCTGTGACGTCGATATTGGAGACCCTCTTTTTGCAGTAAACTGTTTTGTTTTTACGCTAATGGCAGAACCCATCGTCTGAAGCTTCAATCTGTGCAGTTCGGTTCAAAGCGACACATTCCTACGCTTGTATACAAAACAGCAACAAAATAGCCTTCATTTTACGTGATGATATGTTACATGAATTAAACATTGCACATTTCATAGTTTCGTACTAATCTATCGTTCTCTTCTTGTATCATTCCTCGGTTATAACGTTTCCCCAGGTTCTCACATTTGTTCAATAACGAGATTCTGAGCGACGTTCATTTTTGGTGGGACGTGAGCCGGCGAGGCAGAGGATTCCCGCGCACAAATTGGTCCTAACTGCCGGTTCTGCCGTTTTTGACGCCATGTTTAACGGCACTTTGGCAACTTCTGCTCCTGAGGTCGAAGTACCTGACGTCGAACCTGCTGCATTTTTGTCCTTGTTGAGGTAAATCTAAACTCCCATTGACGCTGTCGGTTTAATCTACTATAAAATTCACTATTGACGATATCAACGTTCCCACTCTTTTGCAGGTTTTTGTATTCTGACGAAGTGCAATTGGACCTGAGACTGTGATGACCACCCTTTACACTGCCAAGAAATATGCTGTTCCCGCGTTAGAAAGACATTGCGTCGATTTTTTGAAAGTAACTGTTTCACCAGGAACATTTTCTCTTAAGTAGTCTAAATGATTCATTTTGGTCGGTAATTCCTTGAATAATCAATCGCTTTCATGCAAAAAGTCAATCTCTCCGATTCGGCCCAAACAATTTTTCTGGACGTTTCAAGGTGAATAGATCAAAATTAGGAAATGTCCGTCCGCCATCCACACCGACTTTGGTAGTAGAAATTATTCAAAAAATCGGAAATTTTGGTCAGGGGTCCGATTATGGCTCTAGATGGTACTCGAAACTTCTTAATCCAATTGGACCAAATTTGGTGGGTTAGGGGTCAAAATGTAAATTTTGAAAAATGGATTCTTGAAATTTTTTGCATTCTAGGTGTGTGAGGTTATCATTTTCCATTAAATTCTGGACGCTGAATCCAATGTAATGGGTCCCAGAGCGATTGGCACCCATTGGATGAGGTTATGGGTCAAAATGGGTATCTATTACCCATTTTGAATATGTACCTGATACCTAGGCGTGTGGGGTATGATTTTCCACAAAATTTTGGACGCTGATTGCAATTAAATGAATCCTGAAACGATTGGCGCCCTCTGGATGAGGTTACGATTCATAATGGGTCTACCCATTTCGAATGTCTGTTTTCGAGATCTCTGGTACCTAGGCGTGTGGGGTATGATTTTCCACTAACTTTTGGACGCTGAATCCAATGAGACGGGTCCCGGAACGATTGGTGCCCTCTGGATGAGGCTATGAGTCAAAATGGGTGCCCATGTTGGGTATCATCTTCCACTAAATGTTGGACGCTAGACCGATTGGGACGGGTCCAGGACACTCCACACCAGTTTTAGTCCCATGCTCTTCCTCCAAAAGTCCTAGGGATAATCACCATTTTGGATTTTGCAGCGTTTTCTACGTCATTTCTCGTTTGTGTATCTTAAAGGTAAAGGAGAGACCCACTCAATTGGGGTTGGCCTTTACTGTTATGATCATTTTTCACTATATTGTGGACCCCCACTGTTTCCATTTTCCCAGTGTAGAAGAAATATGTCTCCATGCGTCTGGTCCAAGGTTTTGAAGAATTTCCAATATGATTGATTTTAATTATTATAGAGTAACCTTCGAGCTGATAACGCGTTCATGTTGCTGACTCAAGCTCGGCTATTTGACGAACCTCAACTTGCTTCTCTCTGTTTGGACAAAATTGACAAAGACACTTCCGAAGCGATCTCAGCCGATGGTTTTACCGATGTTGACCTCGAGACTCTCAGCGTTGTTCTCGGTCGAGACACCCTTCACATTCGGGAATCCAAGATCTACAACGCTGTCATGAGGTGAATTTTATCTGTCCAATTTCATGATTTCCCAAGTGCCATTATAATTTTTTTTTAAGTTTCAAAGCGTACGTATTCAAGTTTTATGAATATACAGTTGCTACTAGAATTATTTCGGTAATAATTAAATTCTATTGAACTGTAAATTGCTCGAACCTTATACAAATTCTGATAATTTTAGAACATAGAAAGGTCTAGGTTTCATTGATGCCAAATAACATAACATTGCAATGTCTTTTTCAACACCAGATGGTGCGAAGCCAAGTGTCTGAGGAAGCAGTTGCCTCCAACACCGGAAAATATGCGCGTCGTGTTGGATCAAGCTCTTTACCTCGTGCGTTTTCCCCTGATGGGCCTCGAAGAGTTTGCGCAAGGACCAGCCCAATCGGGAATTCTGACCGACAGAGAGGTCGTCTCTCTTTTTTTGTATTTCACAGTCAACCCCAAACCATCGTTGAGGTTCAAGTAAGCGTTCTATTTAAAATGTACCCATTTCACCCATTACGCGCCTAAGCTTTCGTTCAGCAATCGTATTTTTCCAGGGACGCTCCGCGGTGTTCTCTAACTGGCAAGGAGCAATCAGTCAACCGTTTCCAGCAAGTCGATAGCCGTTGGGGATATAGTGGGACCAGTGATCGTATAAGGTATGATTCAAAATACAAAAGGCACCGCCCGAAAAATACTGGCACGTTTGCTTCGATTCAATCTAGATGGATCTCGGCTGAATGATATTGAAACCCATGTTTCCCAACTGAAGCCAAAAACCAGGCAAAATCAAGGGGTGTTATTTGGTGCTGGTCCCCTCTTAAACTACGATTTCTCCTCAAAAATCTAACCTTTTTGAACATTTTTGAATGATTTTGAAATGTTGACACCTCCTCTGTAACTGCGTAGAACGATAAAAAACTCAAATCTGTCAGTATTATCCTTCTTTTCAAAAGTGGGGGGCGAAAACATCCCCACCCCACTACAGTTTTTGGGAATATCAACGATTTATCCAGACATGATGGCAAAAATGGATTTTAATCTACGTAAATGTTAATTAAGTTAGTTACATACATTATTCACACGTGTTTCATACATTATTCATTCAGTAAGGTACATTATTACGTAATATTCGGGTTGTATACTTTTTTAATTATTTGCAAAAACGCCATGAACGGGTCAGACATTGTTGCCATGAGATGTCTTCTCCTTGAAAACTCGCAATGATGAGTGTGTTGATCTTGGATCCCCCCGTGTCACGTTTCATGGCGCGCCAGGTGGATTCGATGGTCTGGGTGTGCGCAAGGTCTTCGGATTGACGAAGCTCACCAAATGGTTTACAGTTTTGTGAAAAAAGTGCATTACCGAGAGCCTGTCGTACGCTTTCCATTGATCGGAAACGACCTCGCGTTTCATCCTCTTAACTTTCGATCAAAGTGCATTAGTCAGTTGCATGGCACGAGTGTAAATAGGAATAGACACTTCCTAGTAACTGTTAATAAGCTGATAGAACAAAAAACACCACATTGGTTGAAGTTAGGATGTTGAGAGGCGATAGGCACCGTAACGGGGTAAGACTGATGTTCTTGATAGGACAAAACTTTAGTCCTCCCCCCCTCCCCCCGGTTTTTTTAAAAGATCTAATTTTTAATATTTTTACTATTATAATATAATTTACTATTATATTTATTAATACATGTACACGATACTCCAATGGCAGCTCACCAATGGGCATTTTTTGACGTTTTAAAACCACTCCAAAAATGTTCAAAAGGATTGCCATGGCACAGTCGCTCCTTATATACGCTCTACCCTTGTGGGGTGCGGCTTGCAAGACCAAATTAGAGGCACTACCTGTCACCCAGAAGTCCTTAATAAAGATACTTCTAAAGAAGCCAATTATACATCCAACGGACTTACTATTCGCGGATTTTGGGGTACTCGATTTGTATAAGCTAGTGGAGGGGACCTCTGTTGTGAACGTATACAAACACTATCTAGAAAATAAAACTGAGAGAATCGATGTGGCACCTGAAGCGCGGAAAGAATCACATTGAAAACAAAGAAAATGAATACATCGGCCGCGCAACGACTGTACTCGTACAAAGGTGCCCTCTATTTTAATAATCTACCAACAAATGTCTGTACTGCGGACATACCACCAGTGACCATCCATCAAATTACCTCTGACAAACAACTTCTGTGGCAGTGATTGAGATCCTTGGGAAAATCAGCCAAATCTTGGCAGTCCTAATGAACATGTAGCTATTTCTCATACATTCAAAGCTCGTTGTCCCATCCAGATAATTCCGTTGATTTATTCCTAAGATCCCGCATTATACAAAGTAGGTTCCTACCTGATAAATATTGAAAATCACTCTTTTAGGTTCATGGTTGATCGACGAGTCTACGTCGTTGGTTTCGGTCTTTACGGTTCTATCCACGGAGCCTGCGAATACGATGTGACCATCGAGATTGTCATTCCTGTATCGGGCAAAGTTTGCGGCTCCAACTCAACTAGAGTTACCTACGACGGCTCCGCCACTACCTACAAAGTCATGTTCAAAGAGCCAATTGAAATCAGACCTCATACTCATTACATGGCATCTGCCCTCATAAAGGTAAGACAGTTTTTGCTATTTTGACATGTTGATTGCCATGAAATAACCAGTAATGGTTTCAATCGAAGTGTGGCTTGAACGTTGTGGTGCTCCACGCATTGGATGCATTTTTTTTTATATGAATTAAATGGAGATGGAAAATGAGGATCATCAGCCAAAGATGAGCTCCACTCCGCACCCTCTTAACAAAGAACGGTACTGTTGCATGCGGCCTACACACATTTAGTGTTGTCATATCCGGCATATATTCCTCGGTGGCCTCCGTTTTATTTACAAATTTATGGTGACTCTGTCGGACTTTGGGGTCTTAGTATCAGATTGGGTTTCACCAGTTGTTTACATCCTATCTGATTCATTCAGTCAGTAACTCCGTAACCGTTGGCGTATCTAGTCATTTCCGTTCATTTGTGTTTATTCGTGTGTTCAGTCAATCATGGAAACCCAGGTCATCTTTACAGAAACATTATAGTTGAGGACGACACGTATGTAAATTATTTGGAGGCAAGGGGACTTCTGGAAAATCTACCACAACTTTGTCAGCGAGTGAGAAACGGGCAAAAGTGTTGTCGCCAGCTAAGGGAGTATCAGAAAACGAGCCGCAAATGTGATAGCAAAGGTGAAAGTAAAGAGGATGTCAGACGTATGTTTTACACCTACTCTGACGTGAGTGGCCGGTGTGAACAATGAACATCTCATCAATCCCGGTGACGGTGCAAACTCACAAACGATTGAATGCTTGTGGAGGCACGTAAATAACAAGTATAATATTATGAAAAATGGAGCACGCAGTCAATTGGTTTAAGAATGGTGGCGATCTAAGAGCAAGAGTGTCATATTCGAGCAGTTTTTTTGTGACTTGGCGAAGACGACTTGTACGGATCGCTGACTCCGTCAGTCTGACGACGACCTTTATTCTTGGAGCGAATTAAGGACATTTTCAAGTTTTCAGCGAATTTTCATTTTTAACAACATATCGCCATGTGGGCTCACCACTCCCCTGAGTTGTATTCCGCATCCAACACCAAATCTTACGGCAACAGTACTCATAGAACAATATCTCCCTCGACTGTGGTCATAAGAAGCCTACACTCTTCAGGCTGTAGACTTGCAAGCTGTTGAGTTATATTCCTAGCGAAGTGAACTTAGAAACCTCTTTTTTCAAGCGACCCATAGACGGGTTCTTAACACGATGTTGAGGTTTACCAAAGACTGCATACTGCGTTGCATCAGTAACTTATTAGGTGCTGAATCCCTGCATTTCAAAATGAGCAGCGATTTTGCTTTAACTTTTTTCAGTTTGTCCATGTTTGCCCATAAAACTCCAATGCATTTTTCATTTCATTCCGGTCTTTAGAGTCCTCCGACTTAATTTTCCACACCTCGGGAAATTCTCGGCACTTCACGAAGAAGTCAACTCGCAACAAGGTGTTTGTTATGGTGCACATAACACGGCGACTGTTGCAAAAAAGCCAGCATCTCTCTGTTTCACGGAAGAAAACATTGAATCGTGGATATGTATTATGTAAACGCGCTCTATTGAATCATTTGTTGTGCCGGGTCGTCACGAATTCTGGTGTCGTTGTGCAAATTTTAAAATGCCCCCAGCCCAAAAACATATCCACGTTAATGGGTATGTTAATAACATTAACGATAACATGAGCGAAAACGCAGTGAAATAACACGGAAATACATCGGAAAGATGCATCAGAGCACGAAGAACAACTGATGTTGTCTAGCTTGTCGTCGACCTGTCCGCAGACACTACAACTTGGTTGCCATCAGATATCTGTTCAGTTCTGAAAAGTGGTTTGCTCTTTTTCCTTGTCAACCTGATGCTCCTCGTATCAGCCGCCCCACAGATGGTCAACATTCACTCCAACATGCAAGTTAACAGCCCAGGTTGTCCACCAAGTTGATGGGCCCCTTTAGGGGTACCTGTGAGGAGGCGAATAGTGTTCAGATTAGTGTTCAAATTAGAGTTGGAATATAACGTCAAGCGGAGTAGTGAACATAGTACGTGTTTAACAAGAGATAAACTACTCCGACTATCCTTCATCTACTTCTTTTCCAGGGCCCGGACTCTCACTACGGCACTCGCGGACAACAAAAAGTCTCAATTGACTCGAGCAACGGGAAAATTGTTTTCCAATTCACCTACGCCGCTGGTAACAACAACGGTACTTCTGTCGAAGACGGACAAATCCCCGAAGTTCTATTCTACACCTGAAATTTAGAAAATCTATTTTGATATTCAACCCAGCAATAAAGCCCGTCTTTGAGTGATAATCGTAATGAAATCATCATCTGCTGTTTGAGGTTAATGCCAGCAAGGTGTTAGGAAATTTGGAATGTTGTTGTTGTGAAAGCAGGGCCTGCTGCTGCCGGGCCGGCTGTTGGGTGGAATAAGCTACTTTTGACCTTCCTGTAATTCATATTCGAAGTATTAACTTACTTACCACTTGTGATCTTATGTAATCTTGACGGATAGAATTTATATAACTAGTCTATTGGTGTTTCGAAATGTCTCTGAAAGTAGTATGTATCATATAATAGATGTTCGTTTCTTGTTTTAGTCTTGGTAAAAAAATCGTAATCTTGATAATTCTATCGGACTTGTTCAGCAAAAACCGTGATTTCACTCTGCAAACAAAAGGCTCGCACTGTTGTCGCGATTTTTGTGAAGCAGTGCCAAAATTAGGTATAGTGTTTTATGTTAACAGATTTGTTACCGCCAGCACTGCGGTTACTTGAAATTTATTGTATATGACGGACCGAGAGATAGATAGAGGGCAAATATTTTGAATTAGCTTGTTCCATGAAAATGAATGTATGATGCAGAGTACAGTAGTTTCTTCAGTACTTGATCCATTGTTTTAAACCTATAGAATACGAAATTAAATGTAGAATTATCCGAATTCAAGCTCTAATCGAAAACGCGCAACTACATAGTTCTTAGGTTCTAAAATTTACAGATATCACGTTGTTGAAATGTGAAATCAAAGGGAAAATCGATTGAAACTTGATATATTTGTTCTCTTTATTGTGAACACCAAAACTGAAAACCGTTTGGTGATTGGAATGTTCAAGTTATCAACTAGGTAATTTGATAGGCTCCAAGTTATATTTGGTTATCCGGGCGTTTGTCTATCCACGCTTTGATTGAGGGGATGCTGAAAATCTTATTGCGCCAAGCCTTGAGATTCGGGTAGGGCTCCAGAAGCTGTTCTTTGAGGAGTGCAGCCATTGAGCAGTTGACACCTGCGATGTAAATGTCTCCCCAAGAAAGCTGCGGACGAAAAGTGGCGTTTTAGTTATGTTTGAGAGGGTGGAAAACATCTTAGAGGACGTGAGTAACTCATGCCAAGCATAGATATCCATGCTCCACGTAACAAGAGAAACAAGTTGGAGCAGAGACTTGCAGGTTCTGGAAGTAGAATTTTCGACAGTCTAACCTTGAAGGTCATCTTCACTAACCAAATTTAGCTGTCTACGGCGCTATTATAAATTTTTGATTTGAGGGATAGTACAAAATGCCATTTACCACAAAGGTAAATGCCACCTGCATGGTACCTATGCGGTTAAACGCTTAGTAGCCAAACAATGGAGGTTAAGACTCTGGGTTTTAAAGTCTGCAACTATTCAAGGAGCGTAAAGTGTTCGCTTAGCCACTTGAAAAGCTGCTCCACCACACATCATAATTGTTCCAACCTTTGAGCAGTGCAACCTTGATATTGACTTCAGGTTATTAATTGGTCAGGTTTAATAGAAAGCCACCATGCAGCGCTAGTGTTGTTCAGAAGAAATTAGTTTTGTTTGGTTATTCCTTGAATAATCAATCATGGGGAGTAGGGGGTCAAAATGTGTTTTTGAACAATGGAGTTTTGGCGATCTAGGCGTGTGGGTGTAGTCGTCCACTAAATTTTGGACGCTGAATCCAAGGGAACGGGCCCCAGAACGCTTGGCGCCCATCAGAAGAAGTTATGGGTCAAAATAGAATCTATCTATCCATTTTGAATGTGTGTTTTCGCGATTTTGGTTGGTTATTCCTTGAATAATCAACCTATGCTTTCATGATAATGAATCAACCTCTCCAATTCGGCTCAAAATTTTTTTCTAGACTTTTCATGATGTCCTGGTCAAAAAAGGTCAATGTCCGTCCGCCGTTTTTGGTAGTAGAAAATTTTCTAAAAATCTGAAATTTGGGTCAGGGGTCTGTTCCTGGCCGAGACGGGTCCTCGAAACTTTTCAGTCCGATCAGACCAAATTTGGAGGGGGGGGGTCAAAATGTGTTTTTTGAAAAATGGATTTTCGAGATTTTGGGCGATTTAGGCGAGTAGGGTGTCATTTTCCACTAAATTTTGGACGCTGAATCCAATGAAACGGGTCCCAGAACGATTGGCACCCACTGTATGAAGTAGTGGGTCAAATTGGGTATATATTACCCATTTTGAATATGTGTTTTCGAGATTTCTGGTACCTAGGCGTGTGGGGTATCATTTTCCACTAAATTTTGGATCCTGAATCGATTGGAATGGGTCTGGGACCCACCGCACCCACTGTATTCCCCATTTCCCCCATGTTGAAGAAATGAGTCTCCATGCGCCTGGTCCGAGGAATAACCAACCCGTGTGTAAGAATTTGCAGCGTTTTTGATACCTAAGCGTGTGGGGTATTATTTTTCAGTAAATGTTGGACGCTGAATCGATTGGAATGAGTTCGGGATACTCACTGTTTTTCCCCAATTTCTCCATGCTCCTGGTCCGAGGAATAACCAACCCCTGTGAATGAATTTGCAGCGTTTTCCCCCTTGACTTTTATTACTCTTCAGTGCAGAGGCATGAACGTCATCAAGATTTGACTCAATAAAACTCCCAATGCCATTAGAGTGCAGCCATGCCCGCTCTATTGACTAAAGGGCGCTCATCACTTTAGCAGATCATACTTCTCCTAGGCTAGTAGGTGGGTATTCTCTAATACTGAGTAAAGCGTAAAATCGCTTTTTTATCAACTTCAATCATCAGTAACCGTTGATAGAGAGAAACCTAGGCCAATGCATCAAATTTTTTCAATCCATTGATGTATATTGCTACAGTTAAGTTGAGATTTTCTCAATTTGGACCCCAAGACAGGGAAGTCTTGTAGAAACCGTGACGATTTCCATGATTCCACAGCATCAGGCCCTCCCGTTCTGCTTTGACGAGCGAGCCATTTCCCTACCTTGGTTTCTTTATGTACTAGCACGACCGCGCTTGCTGTTCATGATTCGGGAATAAGGGTTGGCCGAATATGCTCTCTGGGTCAGTTGGGAAAGTTTCCTTACGGTAAACAGGTGTGTTGCCTGAGCCGTGATCCCCTCCCCTTGGATTGAGCCTGCGGTGGGTTTTACTTTTCGTTGTTTTTGAGGATTGCAATATAGTTTAATCAGGATTAGAAAATGCCCAAATCCCTTGGAGGTGTCTAGAAACATGAAAGATCAATAGAAACAGAAACCTCTTAACGTAGATGAACCTTCATCTCTATCATACGTCTGTCATACATTTTACTTTTTGAACCAAAAACTGATTAGCCCTCTTTCAAGATAAGTTCCCAGCAGAAATCAGAAATAATTGGACGCAAATTTCCTGAAAGTGAAGTATGCAATTTGATAACACATCACATGCAAACCTGCAGAGCACCATGCTGTTCTGAATGTTGCAAACGCATCTAAAGCAGACGTCACGAATTGTTCGAAACGACAACCCGGAACTTACTCAAGAGATATCGCTCAAAGTTCACTTTCTGGTCTTTTGGAAACCCAATTTTTGATGGCGGGGACATTTGAGATGCTTTCTCGCCATTTCATTATGTTAGGGAACTTGGCAAAGATGTCTTCTTGAAATTGAGCGTTCAACGTATCGCTAAATCCATAAAGGGTAATGTCGGCCCAGGAAAGCTTGAAAATGAAGAGAAATATTTAAATCGTTTGAAAGCAGTCCATCTTGCGCCAGCTGGGTATTTTTGCTGTCCGAAAAACGTGTTAGTTCTTATTTTTTGAGTGATTAGTGAGTGTATGTACTACCTTTCCGTTAGCGAGATATCCATTATTTTCTTTGACGAGTTTATCGAACCTCTCAAAATAGAAAGGGACGGTCTCTTTCAATATTTTCAGTCTCTTCTGTTCCTTGACTTGAGGATCGGGCTCGTGATGGAAGGCGCTGACCTCTGAAATAAGACGAGGAAAACTGTTTCTGTTGCGCTGAGCATTTCACGTAAGCATCTACTACCCGTATTTTTGGAAGATTAAGATTTTAAACTTCCTGGGAATAAAAGAGATTTTTGCTACAAGTGGAATTCAGGTCACCTAGTAAATTATAAATTGATTTTTTTGAAGTTCTTGGAACGATGTACGATGAACATACGGAGGTACGGTGAGAAAACAGAGATTATACTAACCGTTTCCAAGCTTACCTTTTCTGAAATCTGAGAATGTATCGACGACTATGTCAATTTGTAAATCTTCCCAGGCGTTGTCGCCAGCCAAACCAGCTTCCTTCCCAAGGTACCGCGTGATGGCTGCTGACTGGTTCAAAACTTTTCCGTCAATTTCCAATATTGGCAATTTCCCGAAAGGAGTGCCTGTAAAAAAATAGCAAACACTTGAAAACAAATTATGTTTTTTTCTTATTTTACAAACTTAAATGTAAATCTTGGGGCAAATTGTAGGGGTTGACTTTCTGCCTGAAAACAGTCTGTTTATTCAAGGAATAACCAACCGAAATAAACTGTTGCCAAATTCCATCGTTACTGTCACAACGCTTCTGCATGCACAGACATTCGATCTAATAGGGTGTTGTCGAGGGATAAACCTACTGAATGGGAGGAAATTAAATTTCAACAGCAGACAGGGAAATGAAAAGAAAAAGTCGTATATCACATAAAACATTGCAAGTACATTAACATACAGTATGCAAGTGTTACCCCATTTGGTTTGTAAAAGAATATGTTGCTAAGATAGACTAAGAATGGAGTATAAGGTCCAAAACCGTACTTTTCTACTGAACACGTTCCAAAGATATGTTTTCTTTAAAGGAGAAAACCAAAATACCATAGCATGACCTCTTGAACAAAGATCTTGGTAAACCATAGTCAGTTTGCAAACAATAGACTGCTATCTGTCCAAGATCAGTCAGCCGTCACTTTGATAGTGTGGCCTGACAACACAACAATCCTCCTCTGTCCTCTGTAATCTTGGACAGATCCTGGACTTTGTTTGCCAACTGAGTATGGTTTACCGTGATCATCGTTTAAGGGGTTATGCCATGGTATTATTTGTTTTCTGCTGTAAAAAACATATATTTAGAACGTCTAAGGTATAAAAATACAGGTTGTGGACGTTATACTCCATTCTTGGTCTAGTTTAGCAATATCTTCTTTTGATTATTCAAGGAATAACGAACCTAAGTAATTAAATTGAATTTTTTAATTTGAAATTGGTATGTGCGGTATCATTTGCCACTACATTGTGGACGCTTAATCCATTGAGACGGGTCCCAGGCCAATTGGCGCATATGGCAGATGGATATGGGTCAAAATGGGTACCCATGTCGGGTATCATATTCCACTAAATGTTGGACTCTAAACCGATTGGGATGGGTCCAGGACACTCCACACCAGTTTTAGTCCCATACTCTTCCTCCAAAAGTCCTAGGGATAGTCAACCATTTTGGATTTCGCAGCGTTTTCTACGCCATTTCTCGTTTGTGTATCTTGAAGGTAAAGGAGACACCCACTCAATTGGGGTTGGCCTTTACTGTTATGATATCAGTTCAACAACAGGAGAACTTGTGGTAAGTTACCTCTCTCACGCTGAGTTTCTTTTTATTCTCAATATGACTGTGTTTATTTATTGATTTTTTCCAGAAAAAATTAAGTTGAAAGAAAAAAATTATATAAGTTTTTAGGTGTTTTAATTGTTAGCCCAGCAAAGGTAACTGTGTTTTGAGATTAGCTTTGAATGGGTTTACAGTCCCAGAAATATACCAGGCTTGGATATTTTCGTTGTTTAACATTGTTGGAAATTATTTCAAAGTCTTCTTTGAGAATCAGAACATCTTTCGTCCATAAAGCATGATTGGGCCCCCAGGTGCGATGCTAATCGCAAACCCGGATATTTCAGAAAGTAGGTGAACTACACAGGCTTCATTCAAGATTGATAAATTCAGTTGACTTGCGCATGCGCAAGTGGTTTTTTAAATGCAAGCATGCATAACGAGTGGTTCTATCTGAATCCTCTGCATAATTCATTCGCGTTGCTCTGAATCGAATGACAATTCAAAAATACCTTGTAACATAATCTTACCAGGTTTGATTTTCATCCATTCATCCCAGGAAACCCTGACATCTTCGAACTCTTGCCCCATGTAGCTGAGGAGCATACGGATTGGTTCACCCACGGCGCGGACATCGAAATAAGTCAACTTGTACTTGGGCATCTGCAACGCAATAAGAAAATTCTGAGGTAATCCTGCAAGGTCTTCCTAATCACCAGTTGATTACCCTCGCTATCAATGTAGTCGATAGCGTGAAAAGTGTCGCTAAAAAATCGTCTCTGCTCTTGGAAACATCGGCTTAAGCAAATTACGTCCTTGAGGTGGGTAATTTAAATAATTTGTAATCGACACGTTTGTAGATTTACAAAGTACCCACAGTTCAAGTATTGTTTGTTCCATTTTTTCTGTAAGCCGCACGACTATGGACTCTGGACCTATCATACCTCATACACAGAGAAAATTTAATTTACATTGACCTGTGATTGCTGGCCTTTGGTCATCTTATTATGACAAAATGCTGTCTTGCAATCATCAAAATCAGTGCAGGGTTTACGACTTCATCTCTTTTCGAAATATTTATGTTAATTTCCTACTTTAGCAGCTGAAGCTGTTTTGAGCCCACGACATTTCATTTAAGAAGTGATCATGAACTACTTTTCGGTTGGTTATTCATTGACTATTCAACCCATGTAATTGTGCCAAAGGGCAACTTCTCCGATTGGCGCCAAAATGTGATATTATACGTTTCATGATGTCTAAATCAAAACAAAGGTTGATTATTCCTTGAATATAAAACCCAAATGTCCGTTCACCGTACGCCGCCCGACGTTTTTGGTAGTAGCAAAATTTCTAAAAATTAAGAAGGAGACATTTTGGTCATGGTTCACTTTCCGGCTCTAGGCAATTGGGGTATCATTGTATACTAAATTTTGGACCGATTTTCATACCGAAAAAAGGGTCGACTTTGTTCTTGTTATCAATTTCATGGTGACATTTTCAAATTTGATACCAAAACAACAATTTATCGGATTGGGGATTTTCTCCTGTGAACAAACTTAGCACCGGACTGTCAGCCACGAAATGTAAAAAACATAAATTGTATCGGTATTCGTGGCAAACGACTCATTTGGGGACTCTTCGGGAACGTTGCATATGCAAGTATCAATAGTTGCAGTACATATATCCACCAAATTCACCGACAATTCAATAAAAAATTGAGTTGACGAAATATGTTTGTTTTCCTACCTCTATAAACATGTTTTCTTTGACGAAAATTCACATAACTTTTGATGCATTATTTGTTGACATTTTTTATTTCAATTCCAATTACCAACCTGTTTCTCTAATACTGACGCTTACATTTTTAAATTTGTTATTGCCTATTTTTATATATATTTATATATTTTTTGAGATTTCCCTACTAATTTAAACGTTTCTTCAACATTATCTTTATTTTGGTTTTCAATCTTTCATCTGTAGAATACTTTTGGCACGCGGCCACACTCTGATTTTAGATATTTTGCAGCAAATTACGTTGTTGTAGCGGCTATTGTCTAAACATGTTTCCGATAATTGGCGATTTCCTTGAAGCTCCATTACAACGATCGTAAATTTTGTGAACAAATATCGTTAGCATGTCTTAAATTTTTGAATTTCATCCGTGGTTATCTTCTTCTTGTGCTCACTCTCTAGCAGGCAGGTTTTTAGGGCTGTAAGGGAAGTTTTTTAAATCCATCTCTTGAAAAAAAGCACCATTTTTACTTATTTCCTTGGAGTTGCTTTTAGAGAAGGGCATTCTGAGTTTGTTGAGGTACAGTTTGCTACCCTCTGTCCCCTTCTGCTCATCTGAGTATCTGAAGCCATTTTTTTCGAAAAATAAAATTACTCTGTAGGTCTTATCCAAATAATGTTCAAGCAAAATCTAAAATCGTCCGGGTTTTTTCTTGATATGTTGTCTTTCTTATGGTATTGTGGATGTGCTGCCTAGTTGAAAATGCTCATCTAATGGACCTAAATTTGCCAAGAATTTGGTTCAATCCCACCTACGGTTCAGGTTTTGTGATAACAGTTGGATCATAGCTTAGCCACTTACGTCGTTCGATGATTCGGCTCTGATAAGAAGACTTAACAATCGGTCGATGGCGTCCTGGGTTGAAGAATGAGCGGTTCAACAATTTGTAGTCACGTAGGACTTCCCCCACTCTAGAACTTCCTCTCCCTGTCATCACCGTCCACGACGCGTTCTCAGGCTACTCTTCATCATCGATGTGTTGATACTGCGTGTCCCCCCTTGGTCACCAATATTCCGGAAGTAATTTTCAACAAAGAGCGCCAGTTAGAGTTTAAACATAGAGGTGACATTTGTGACTAATCGACGTTATACTTTCTAGTTTTCTAAATATGTTGACCTGACTGGAATCCCTGTCTCCCTTAGTGACCCACAAGGCTCGACTTTTATTGCATTTATCTCTCTGATATAGACTCAAAATTCAGCCCTGTTTTGAGCAAAAAATAGGCAAAGCCTAATATTAAAAAATGACCGTTTTCTTTATATTAGTTTCCCCACCTCCAGGTCGTAGATGTTCCGGAGGGCAATCTTTGGAAAAACCTCAGAATCCTAATAACGTAATCAATTTATTCATTGAGCAGAATTTCTTCGAGAAAACTAAATTTGATTGCAAAAAAGGCTTGTTTTTACGGGAAGCTCCCACAGGTTTTGGCAATTTTCTTCCGTTATTGAGAAATCATTGCAATTTAACGAAAAATATAGCGAAGGAGCAGACTTTCCTGCCCTGCATTTCAGTCTTATATAATTCAAACAGTCTGCAAGTATTTCTGTAAAAACCGTTCTTCGGCTCTAAGGAATGCTTATTAATAGCAACTGGCTCTGAAAAAATGGTTCTGAAACCATCAAAGATATGATTATGCATTGCTATGAGCAATTTTCGGGTCTGGACAAGTCCTTGACCTTTAGGCCCCATCAGCAGTGGAAATGGACTAGGTACATTATCAATGCACTATAATCAATCCTGTAAACAATGCGAATAAAGGAATAAATAAATTGAATTGTATTGTTTTTCCCTTTCAATAATAATGTTGTGTCTTGAACTGTTTAGTTGAAATAATGTTATATAGTTGGACTAGTAAACATAATGGATCTCACCTTGGGAATTACCGTAGTAGATTATTGAACTGGTGGCGTCTCAAATCTTCATTCCCGATCGTATTGAAAGAGCTTTTAATCCAAGATTAGATATGCAGCCCCTCCTCTACCGCACAAACGTAAAATTTCACAAATAAATTGTCATTTTCAGTCTTTCTCTTCATCTCAAGTCTTCTGGAGGCTTGAATATATATTCGAACCGCTTTGATCTCGCTGGATTTGATTAAACAGAATTTCAACTTGCATTACGAAGGTAAAACAGCCGCAATATGATGAAAATGTATTTCCATTTCGGTTACGAGGAGATGATTGCGTTCAAATTTTGGAAGACTTCCTCCCTCACCGATCTACTCGTAGCAGTTGCAATCATTGGATTTGTGGCGTTCGTCACAGAAGCCCTCACGCATCTCAATTACCGCATAATGAGAAGTGTGGACCGAACTCTCTACCCAGTTGGAACCAGCAGCTCTGCAACGGCCAATGAGAACTGTCGAGAAAATTGTGCTCAACCCTTGATTGGTGGAAACCTAACCGTTCGGTGCAGCTCAACAATAGTGTATGGCATCCAAACATCTTTAGCTCTCTTCCTCATGCTTATCTTCATGACATACAATGTGTGGCTCTGTCTAGCTGTTGTAGTAGCCAGAACGCTGGGTTACTTCATCCTACATAAATAAAAATACCTCCAACTACAACGTGTACATTTAACGTAAATTTGTATTGATTTGTGAAATGTATTTTATGTAAATTGACTACATGAGTTTGGTGTATTGCAAGTAGGGACTGATAAGTTTGACCACCTGCTATCACAATGGTTTCGACAGTTTCAGAGACAAAACCATAAATATGCTTTTATAACAGATGGAGTTGTAATTTTAATGATAGATCATTCCTCATCATTCCATCCGTTCATGGCTCTAGTTGGTCCTTGAAACTTTTCAACCCGATCGGACCAAATTTGGGTGGGGTAGGGGTCAAAATGTGAATTTTGGAAAATGGATTTTTGAGATTTTTTGCAATCTGGTGGGTATCATTTTCCACTAAATTTTGGACGCTGAATCCAATGTAATGGTTTCCAGAACGATTGGCGCCCTCTGGATGAGGTTACGATTCATAATGGGTCTACCCATTTCGAATGTCTGTTTTCGAGATCTCTGGTACCTAGGCGTGTGGGGTATCATTTTCCACTAAATTTTGGACCCTGAATCGATTGGAATGGGTCCGGGACCCACCACGCCTACTGTTTCCCCCATTTTCCCCATGTTGAAGAAATGAATCACCATGCGCATGATCCGAAGTTTAAATTAGTCTCCATGCGCCTGGTCCGAGGAATAACCAACCCGTGTGTAAGAATTTGCAGCGTTTTTATATTTAGTGATCTGTATGTTCCCTTAAACGTATGTTACGGTGTTCACTAGAGGAATGTCGAGGTCAGCGTGCAGCTTCGAATTGCTCACGTACCAAGCAGCGCCTGTTACCATCGTTAGTACCCGATTTTGAATGACATGGATTTTGTTGTGAAATGCAACAGCACATCCCACGACTCACACGAGTAGCTCCAGATCGGCTGGATGTTGCCAGATCTTCGCGAATCCTTTCAAGGAAGGTAATGTGGCGTTTCCATGTCAACATGGCATCGAGGTACAGGCCCAGTCAACCGGTGTAACTACTTCGCCAAGCGAGAGCTGATCTCTGTGCGTGTGTCTGCACAATGTGAATGGAATGATGACTGTTATTTGCGAGTTTATGCTGATCCGCCTTACACCAGTTACATATCTCTTCGAGATATTCTACGGAAGGTTTCTGCTACCCGCAGCAGAGCCAAATCGTCCGCAAACTGGGCTGTAGTATTTCCAAAAAGATGGGGCAGATCGTGCATGTATACTAGAAATATGAATGGCGCCAACACACTTCCTTGTGGAACTCCTGGGTTTTGATGTCGAAAAGGCTTGCTGGTATTTTACTGAGAATGTTTTCCAACTTGGGTAAGATTGTATCAGGCGATAATAATGTATCTTTGACTTTGTACAGGAGTCCACCGTGCTACACCCTGTCAAACGCCTACGTATCGATAAATACTCCAAGGCAGACCTTGCTTCTAAGGTTATTTAAGCTAGGTTTTAGTCAGGTTAGAATCTCACATAACTCGCGGTGTGGTGCCAAAAGAGGATCTAGCTACAACATCAAACAACACCTAATGATCTCAAAGAAAAAAATCATTCTTCTCTGCTCACTAAATTCAATTTATTCGTTCCATGCCCTCGCAAAAGCACCTAATAAAAGCGCACAAGAATACATGAGGCTCAACCCCTTCGGAAAAATGATGCAAGCCAAAACGCGGTTAAGTAATGCGGGTTGTACTCATCCCTTCTGTAAGGCGTTTCGGCAAACCCGAAGTCGTGTGATAAATAGTACCAGGTTGGGCCATTGGGAGGGTGAGGTTTTAGTGGATTGGACTTCCACATAACTGAAGGAGGCCGGCCCTAGTCACAAGGCATTACACCTGGCCTCAAAAATTTCCTCATCCAAAAAAAAAAAAAAAAAACTGAAACTTGAATGATATACATGTAAATTCATAAAGGAATAGTGTTACCGAGTAAACACAAACACCGAGTGTACGCTTTGGCCCGGAGGTCGTTAGCGGGAATTTTGTCATATAATACTGTTTGAAAAAATTACATTTATACTATAATTTATTTCTCTTCTAATACGGAAAAACAAACGCGGAATCTCACAAATTACATGCGGATTCACTATGTTCTGGCTATCACCACTATCAATTATGAAAAAATTTCGTTGGTTTTGTGTCGTGTATCTTGAATTCTTTGATGGGTCCATAAGCTTTGGGGAAACACGTTACCAATTATTCCAAATGATTTATTATTTCGGGGAGTTCTTGCTCTTGTGGGAAGTCGTGTATTTGGGTTATCGAAGTATGCGACAAATTTTAGGAAAGGATGCCTTCTTTCTCTTCTCCTTCATCATGTTCCTTCAGCATGTAATTCCTGTTTAAAGATTTCCGTCCGCTTATGGCGAACCGGCAGCAAAAATTAAAAACATGAAATTGAAATATTTGCCATGGGTGTCATTTTTTTCGTCGAAATTTTATAGCCCAATACCCCTTAACGGGGGTAAGGTATGAGTGACAACGTGTCCCTAGCAGGAGTGGGGAGTACCATTGTCCGTCCAAACACCGAATTTTGGGATTCAAATGGGTTCCGGGACGACTACTGTAAACGTAAACAAGGTTTCGGGCAAGAACTTTACAAAAGACACTTTTTGACGAAAAAAATCCGCATTTCTCCTTCTCTAAACATGTACCAATGTACATACTCCAAACACCTCAAAGACTCTTTTTCCCACAGAGACCGTGAGATTTACCTAGAATAATCTAGCCTAGACCATTGTTTCGATCTAAACATGTATCATAGGATAATCCTCATGAAATTATATTTCATAATACAGTAGCTATTCAATTCAGCATGGAAAATATTTCAGTAATTGGCACTTACCTTTTAAGTTCATGGAATTCGGTACGTTCATGAGAAAACCACAATTTTCGTAAAAATTCATCATTTTTACCCTTAAATTATGTCACAATAATACATTTGAATATACGATTGAAAAGCTGGTATTTTGGGGGCGTTTTTCCACGAAAGAACGCGGGAATTTTTTTTGGCGAAAATGCTTACTTTATTTGGCTAAATGTTGACAAAGTTTCCCATTTTCATTAATTACATAAATTGAGACTCAATTAGTGAATACCAGGCCTCAATTATTGGAGACGTTGTGGGACAAATCACAAGGAAAATTTGATGCTCTTTCCAACGGGGTACTCACTCATATTTGAGATTATTTTGTGAACTAAGGGAGTTATGGCCGACATAGTGACGTCAGGTCGAAAACACGGAAATCATCTTAAATCGTGAATTACTCGAGAACGATGCCACCAAAAAGAAAAGTGAGTGTAGAACTGACCCCCTGAAGGCTGCTAACTTTATGGGTTAACAACCTGTTTAATGAATAAGATTATATTAAAATTTTATGACAATGACCTCGTGTCTAATGAGCTCTGCGACGAAATTCAATGCTTTTTCAATTTAATTTTTCAAAGTAATTTTTTTTTTTCTTTTTTTTTTTTCCAGAGTAGACGGGGTTAGCAACGCCGAAATGAGGGAGCCTCGAGGTGGAAAAAGGAAATAAAATCGGTCGCAATTAAGAAAAGCCGGGTTTTGGTTGGGTCAGCAACAAAAAATGAAGTGCACGGGGGTCTCCTTACAAGGGAAGATTCAATAATGTTTCGGATGCTGCATCTCCTCCGCACCAAGGTCGACCGGGCACTCATTGTTTGACCTATCATAAATCACAGTCGGCCGGTTCGCCTTCCCGCGCAGCCTCTGGTAACCAATCTACTTTCACACCATTCTTAGCGGGTTTTTGAATTTACGGAACTCGAAAAATTGCCAGATAATCTAAAATTGGCCTAAACTGAACTGGGTTGGTGAACTTATTCACGCAATAGGGGGCCGACTTAAATTAATCTCGAAATTGCATGAACCTGATAACAATCCAATTTTTATTATTAGATAATTTATAATTAACAATAATTTTCAACCAAAAGCGCCTACAAATCACCTTGGAAATTACTGCCTCTGGAGTGACCTCTCAGTTCAGCAAATTCTAAATTTTGTTCATCATTTTTCATTCGTATGTCCAACTAAGTAAATCCTTCTCCCAATAACCGTAATGCTGCAAATGATTGCACAATGGCATAAAAGAGGAAACATTTTTTCAAATTAAAAACTACTTTTATCGAGATTTTAACTCATATCTTTCCTCGGTTTATGGCAACAGTTCTGAGACCCGTACCAATCGATTCAGCTCCCAAAATGTACAGAAAATCATACCTCACTTGCCCGGGTCGCCAAATATCTCGTACTCAACCCCCATTTTCATTCATACCCTGCCACTGCAAGAGGCAGTTGAAATTGAAAAAGAGTTTTAGCATTTTAAAGGTCTTCCTTGGCCCAAACGGCAGTGTGATACACACAATTTGAACATGCAGTTCCTGTGATGCAACAGAAATCAATTCCACCAGTAGTGCCTGGCAAACACTCCGCTTTTGGGTATATTACCAAGGCCATGTGGGCTATGTTTCACATTTTTCACATTGAATGAGCAATTGTTTGATTGGTTTCTGGGATACAACTGGTTTGGATGCCACCAGAAGAAGCGGATGTTTTGAGCTAATTCCTATATGAGGGGACATTTCGTAACTACTGGCACATGGGATGCAACATTCTGGCCTAACAGTGGGAGATTGCTTGGCGTTGACACATGATATACAACAGAGACCAATGCCACCACAATTGACAGGGGTTGTTAGGCGTTGGGACAAGCCGTTTTGGTTGGTTATTCTTTGAATAATCAACCTGTTTTCATGCAAAAGGTCAACCTCTCCGATTCGGCTCAAAAATTTTTTTTGGACGTTTCAAGGTGTCTAGACCAAAAAATGTCAATGTCCGTCCGCCGTTTTAGGTAGTAGAAATTTTTTTAAAAATCTGAAATTTGGGTCAGGGGTCTGTTCCCGGTCTAGGACGGTCCTCCAAACTTTTCAGCCCGATCGGACCAAATTTGGGTGGGGTAGGGGTCAAAATGTGTTTTTTGAAAAATGGATTTTCGAGATTTTTGGGCGATCTAGGCGAGTGGGGTATTATTTTCCACTAAATTTTGGATCCTGAATCGATTGGAATGGGCCCGGGACCCGCCGCATCCACTGTTTTCCCCATTTCCCCCATGTTGAAGAAATGAGTTTCCTTGCGCCTGGTCCGAGGAATAACCAACCCGTGTGTAAGAATTTGCAGCGTTTTTTCCAGCGTGGTGAGCACCAAAGACTGCATCTTCAATACTCATGGTTGGGAGAGCATAATATTTTTCCAGGATTTCGCGCTTTTTGGTACATTACCAAGAAGGGGCCATGTTTCACATTTTTAGCCCTGCCACTTGACAACCTTGGTAGGGGTGTTGGGGAGCGTGTCTCCCCTTCAGATCACCCCAGCTCTATTGGGTGATTGGGTCTTCTCTATCTTGTCTCTCTCTTCTCTATTCATTCCTTGCTATGTTAGATGGCATAACAGGCAGACGACATTTCAAATTTGGAATCAACTTTCGTTTAAACGTGTAAAAAGTGAAAGCTAGGGGTAAAAATGCTTTGGTTGGTTATTCCTTGAATAATCAACCTATGTTTTCATGAAAAAAGTCAATCTCTCCGATCCGGCCCAAAATTTTTTGTCTGTCCGCCGTACGCCGTCCATCAGGTCTTTTCCTTCTTTCCGTTCCTACGCCTTGCGGCTTTACCGGGGCTTTGCTTACTGCCTGATGGTTGCGCTCACTCTCCTGCCGTGCGTTTCGCCATTGCTATTCAGCAGTGCCCAGGATGGACCTCGCGGAGGTAGCGCGGTTGGGGCCAGGAAGGGCGTTTTGGCCTGATCGGCCTGTGGGCCAGCCTTTTGCAGCCATGACTCGATGGGCAAATATTTTGGTGCCTTCTGCATTGCCTCTTGATTGGAAAGCTGCCTGCCATGGATTTTCTTCTGATGCAGCCTGGCCCAGTACTGCTAGCTATCGTCTTCGTGCAGTCGTGTATTTTGCGCATCGAAGGTAGGCATGGTTAGCCGTCTCAAGCTCGCCACACTCGCAGAAGGGGGAAGGCTTCAATCTCATGCCATGGAGCCAGTGGCAAACTGTGAGATGTAGTGGTCCACATCATGGACGCTGTACGCCGTCCGCTGTCCACGCGGATTTTGGTAGTAAAACATTTTCTAAAAATCTGAAATTTTGGTCAGGGACCCGTTTGGGGCTTTAGTTGGTCCTCGAAACTTGCTAGCCCGATCGGACTAAATGGGGGGAGGGGGGAGGGGATAAGGGTCAAAATGCGTTGTTCGAAAAATGAATTTTCGAGATTTTTGGTGATCTAGGCGTGGTATCATTTTCCATTAAATTTTGGACGCTGAATCGATTGAAATGTGGGCTTATTAAGGTTATGAGGCTTAACTTGGTTAAGAGGCCATGAAAATCGTCCGAAAAAATATCACGGTCAGCCAAATTCATCTTTAAATTCAAACTGCTAATAATGGAAATAAGAAATGTTGCATGTCGAAGCTAGGCGAAATGATGAGATCACTTGCAAACATTTATTTTAAAAAAGTTATAGGAGGCCGAATGGAAAAGACGGTTTTTACAACGTCGACTGACAAACTTTCCTTTTGTTTACCCCACCAAAGTAAACACAGATGGATTTCATACGAAACGATCCAATCAAACAAAACGTAATCGATCACGCTTAACACATTGTTCAACTATTGGATCAAACAATTGCACCTGATGTTCTGGGAACGTATAAATAAGAACACAATTGCACAAGATAACATAACGTTCTGGTCGGAGACTGGCAGTCTTCTCAGCAGCGGTTCGAAAATCCCAAACGCAGCCATGCTGTACGCGCAGCTTTTGCTGTTGGTCCTTCTTGCTCTGGTCGTGTGCCCAACAATAGGTGAGTTGTATATGGAAATGAAATATTGCAGGTCCATTAGCATACATGTTTGTTGGGACATCTCGTCGGCTGAAGCTCCAGGGCGAAAAGGACAATGTCACCAAAATGGTCTTGTTTGATTGGCTCATCAATGGTATTAGTTAAGATATCTTCTTTATAACTACCGTATAACTATTGTTGAGAAATGGCTTTCGACAATAATTTTCAATTGATTTGAAGAGTTACATAGAGTACGGGTGGAAAGAATGTCAAAAATATCAATCATTGTGAATCAACAAAGTATTGACCCCAACTCACCCCGTTGTGATCGGCCTCCAGTTTACACGTTACAGGCTACATTTCGGCCATGTTCATTGAACCGAAATTTGCACCGTCTGCGACATTATCATGTCCTGGAAAGATGTGGTGGATTGAGTCTAAATACGTCTGACGTGAAAAAACGTTATTGACTTCAGCTGACGGTACTGATGCTCACGAATTTTGGGCTTTCTCTCACAACTAAAACGTATTTCTGTGAAGCTTGCTCGAAAAACACATAAATCACATTCACAAAAATCAAAGAAAAATCCTATTTATTAAAAATCGAATTATGAAAGTTGTAATATAGTTGTAATATGTTCGGACGAACCGAATATTTATTAATTAAAAATATTAAAACGTATATTTTCTTTTCTTTTATCTCCGCCATTTCATTGAATTCCTTTTTGATAGGTACTATAGTGCAAAGTCTATCGATGAAATAACGACATTTTCAGGAACGAATTCATGGAACAGTGGCGCAAAAGGGGTAAGCGCTAGAAACCAGGGAGGATATGGAGGTGGCAAAGGAGGTTACGGTGGCGGAGATTACGGAAACGGCAAAGGAGACTCCAGCGGCGGATATGGTGGCGGTAAAGGAGGCTACGGTGACTACGGAAACGGCAAAGGAGACTCCAGCGGCGGATATGGTGGCGGCAAAGGAGGATATGGTGGTGGCGGATACGGAAATGGCAAAGGAGACTCCAGCGGTGGATATGGAGGCGGTAAGGGAGGAAATGGTGGTGGTGGATATGGAAATGGCAAAGGGGACTCCAGCGGCGGATATGGAGGCGGCAAAGGAGATTCCAGCGGAGGTTACGGAGGTGGCAAGGGTAGTTCCAGCGGCGGATATGGAGGCGGCAAAGGAGGCTACGGCGGCGGCGATTACGGAAGTGGCAAGGGTAGCTCCAGTGGAGGATATGGAGGTGGCAAAGGAGGCTACGGTGGCGGGATTATGGAGGTGGAAAGGGTAGCTCCAGTGGAGGATATGGAGGTGGCAAAGGAGATTCCAGGCGGGGGTTATGGAGGTGGCAAAGGTAGATTCCAGTGGGGGTTATGGAGGTGGCAAAGGGAGCTTCCAGTGGAGGGTATGGAGGTGGCAAAGGAGATTCAAGTGGGGGTTACGGAGGTGGCAAGGGTAGTTCCAGCGGCGGATATGGAGGCGGCAAAGGAGGCTACGGGGGTGTGATTACTGGAAAGTGGCAAAGGAGATTCCAGCGGAGGTTATGGAGGTGGCAAGGGTAGTTCCAGCGGCGGATATGGAGGCGGCAAAGGAGATTCCAGTGGAGGTTACGGAGGTGGCAAGGGTAGTTCCAGCGGCGGATACGGAGGCGGCAAAGGAGGTTATGGTGGCGGTGACTACGGAAACGGCAAAGGAGATTCCGGTGGAGGCTACGGAGGTGGCAAAGGAGGATATGGTGGCGGCGATTATGGAAGCGGTAAAGGTGACTCCAGCGGTGGATATGGTAGCGGCAAGGGAGGATACGGCAGCGGTGGGTACGGGAACGGTAAAGGAGACTCTGGCGGATACGGAGGCGGCAAAGGAGGATACGGAGGCGGTGATTATGGAAATGGTAAAGGAGATTCCAGCGGTGGATATGGTGGCAGCAAGGGAGGATCCGGCGGTGGAGGTTACGGAAACAGCAAAGGCGGCTCCAGCGGTGGATATTCCAAGTCAGGTTATAACACCAAGGGTTAGTCCAGAATCTTCTGTGTTATGGCCGATCATCGTTATCAAAAACCGTCTTATAGTCGTCGAACTGATGCGTTTCATTCTTCTCTCTAAATTTGACGTGATTTGAGTAAAGTATTATAATAATTTATTTTTGAAGGAAAATCAAAATTGGTTTGAGAATACCGAATCGTATACCACGTCGCCTGAGGGGGACCGGAGCTCACCGTAATATTTTGTAACCTTGCTCTCATCAAATTGCTGTAATAAAAAATATATTGAAGGGGTAGTCAAGTTTAATACCAGTGTTTATATAGCTCTCCCTCTACAATGAATTGGAAAAATGCATACCATGTTGAAAAGAGTTAATTTTGACTTATGAATAGTCAATTTATTTCATGCAAATCACTCATCGGGACCTTGAGCAGGCAGTAGGATCCTTCTTCATAGTAAGGTGAGGTGGATTTGAACCCCTTGAAAAATGTAGCACGCCTGAGATTCGCCATCTCGAAAAGCACGGGCTTATTCGTGTGGGAACAGCGATGCCTTACTAGGAGGTCCCCTCATGCTACTTCGACAACATACAAATCCATCGGACCCTTCAGGAACAATGTGTTTTAAATTCATTCAACGCCAACCAAAGCTTCAAACCCAACCAGATTTATGACCAAGCTCTGTCCTACAAATACGCACTTGCCGATGGTTATGCGTTGCTCAACGTTTAATTCGGCTTGCCTTCTGGCCGAGGGTAATTCTTTTTTTCCCTCCCGATCAAGTTAAGTCGGTTCTATCGAACCAACAAGTCGGCACTTTTGGGACCTTCGACGTGCCCTTGCACTCAAAGCAACTGGATTGCATTCACAATGTCAACTGAACTACCTCGTCTTCTTCTTTTCAATTCCTTTTTCTCGAACCGGAGTTGGAAATACTTTTAACTTTACATAGTTACTCACAATTCCCAACATTAGTTTTTGTGCGTTCCTTGTACGTCTTCTTTCTGGTATTTTTATTTTTCAATTCTTCGGCCTGATTGCCTCCCCTTTTTCTCGACCACATTTTTCAAGTTGAACGAGCTCGAGAACTGGAGAGCGAGACGCAATATCTACAGAATTAATAATAAAAGGAGAGGAGAGAATTTTTCGTCCCAAACTTTCAATTTTTTCGTTTTAATGTGAGTAGACCAAATAAGTGGTCTGTCCGCTGTTTGAGGCAAAAAACTACTAAAATAAAAAATCTTACATACGGGTTGGTTATTCTTCGAACCAGGCGCATGGAGACTAATCTGAACCTCGGACCAGGCGCATGGAGATTAATTTCTTCAATCCCGGACCCATTCCAATCGATTCAGGGTCCAAAATTTAGTGGAAAATGATACACCACACGCCTAGGTACAAGAATTCCCGAAAACACACATTCAAAATGGGTAATAAACACCCAATTTGACCCATAACTTCTTCCAGTGGGTGCCAATCGTTCTGGAACCCATTTCATTGGATTCAGCGTCCAAAATTAGTGGAAATGATACCCGACTCGCCTAGATCGCCCAAAATCTCGAAAATCTATTTTTTCAACCACTGCAAATTCTTACCATGCACGGGTTGGCTATTCCTCGAATGGGGGAGGAAACAGTAGGTTGTGAGAGGGTCCCGGACCCATTCCTATCGATTCTGGGTCCACAATTTAGTGAAAAATGATACCCCCACAAGCCTAGGTACCAAAAATCATGAAAACACATATACAAAATTGGTAGATACATACCAATTTTGACCCATAACTTCTTCCGGTGGGTGCAAATCGTTCAAGGACCCATTTCATTGGATTCAGCATCCAAAATTTAGTGGAAAATGATACCCCTCTCGCCTAGATTGCCCAAAATCTCGAAAATCCATTTTTCAAAAAACTAAAAAATCATGTACTTGGATTTGATTTTGTTTATGTCTTGGTTGCTTTCAGCTGGATTGCCTCTAACGGAGGTATTGTATGGCTAAAAATGCGTATTTTTAAAACATAATTTCGAATTTGCGAGTAAAGTATCGCTTCCCTTCCCACTGAATCTAAACGAATGAACGCTAAATAGATTCACGTTGCCGCATACTGGAATTGGGCTTCTTACGTTGAGAAAGATGGCAATGGTCCTTTTCTGGAAATAACAAAAATCCATTTTTTCTATAAGGTGAAGTAAGTACTTGCTTTGAACACCTCAAATGTGTTTTTCCCCATCACAAGCCGCCTAGAATGTACCTACAGGGTGGGACAGGGCTGGTTTACTTCATTGGCGAGACATGCATCAGTAGTGTGGTGTACAACCACTGCTAGCAGCACTGCAGGGATGCACAAACCAATCAGCTATCAGCGTTTTGCAGACTGTCTCTAATCTCCAAACATAATTCGCAATCACAAGTTTTTCTGCTGCAAGTGAGCTGTTTTGTTGGGAAATCTTGAGTTTCTTAGTTCTTTCAAATGTTTCCTTTGGCGATATTGACTTTTAGTGACTGAGTAGTTACCTACTGATTCGAACAGACAATGATTCATTTCTCCAAGTTAAGTAGTTTTCTTTCTATTGCCTTTTGAAACTGATTCTAACCTTTTGCCACACCCTGCAGGATATCGCATCCTTCGCATACTGAACGAGTTACTCTGTCTTCAGAGCTGGATTACAGACTTGGTAAGGGTATGTGGAGATTTTTACCCACTAAAAACCTCACCTCCTTTTCCCACGTTGGGGCCCAGCCCGGAACTGTTTGACACATTACTTCAGGCTGGGTTCCGATTTCTGCCTGCTAGCTGGTCCCGTTTGCCTGAAGTTCCCGTTGCCGGGCCCTTTCCTCGACGAGCTTGCCTTCCAGGATGTTTTGGATGTACCCTGCCACGGCATTCCACTTTGACTTGCTCTCGAGCATCCTGGTCATCGTATCCTCGGGGGTGGGAGGGCTGGTCATTTCTAGCTCCCTTGCAATCTGCCATCGCTCTCTCTCCCACCTCTCGCATTCGAAGAATGTGTGTTGAGCGCTGTCCTCTTTGTTGGTGATACATGAAATACAATTAATGAACAAGCGCAACGATACCGGCTGACGAAAACGGCGTCGACATCGAAGGGAAAATGGGAGGAGGCTGTCCCCAAGGTTCACAGCGAGGCTTAATTAACTTGAGTCCTTTATCATCTCATGGCATGGGGAACACAATATTACAGCTTTGGCCGACTTCAGCACGGTAGCAGAGTTCACTTCAGAGCGAGCACAGGACAAAGCCAGGATGGACTGAGTGAGTTGCACTTGCAGGACAGGTTACAAAAAATATATGACTCCGACATGTTGGGTGCCTTGGCACCAAGGGGCACCTCAACAATGACTGCCCAGTTGGGCGCCTTGGCAACGAGTGAAGCCCTGCGCGCGCATTCTGGCGCATGCTCCCTCCCTTCTGGCCTTCTGGAGGCAGCAAGCCTGGGGGCTTACATAGGCATCCTGGAGATTCCACGATACGCATCCTATGGAGATACTGATAGAACATCCCGTGACCCGAGAGGAACTGCGTTATATGATAGTTAACTTCACCGTGTTTCCTCTTTAGCCAGGGACGTATATTGGGCACCAGTCAAGCCGTCCATCTTCCTCTTGTTTCTGTCTCCCAGATTTCCTGCCAGGAGTCGAGTGTGTGTTCCCGCTCTTGTTTGGCTAAAGAGGCCAGGGCTCCTCTTCCCGTCGCTCGTACATCCTTTTCCTCTCCCTTGCAAGCAGATGTATTGGTATCACTCCTGCCAGGAGGAGCACGGCTGGTCTGATACTGCCTTATAGGCGCTCACAATGCGAAGCGCCCTTCTTCTTTGCACTGTGAGCATCCGTTTTTGGTGGCATTTGACATTCAGAGCGTCCGCCCATACTTCTGCCCCATATAGCAGGATGGAGTGTACAACTGACATTAATAGTAAGTTGTCTCTTACACGGTCAAGGTCCTTGAATGTTTGACATTAGTCGACTCAGGGCTGCAGTTGAAGGAGGTTAACTTAACAGATTTGCAATTGCTTGACGGATGTAAGTCCGCATCCACGCCAGAAAAAGATTTGATTTTTTTTTTTTTTTTTTTTTTTTTTGCATAAAATAGGGTTGCCCAAAGCAAGGGAGGGGTCCTCCTTTTACTTTTGTACAGAAGTACTTATTATGAGAAACTACAAAAATTGCAGGCATCAGGCATCGGATCATTGTGGGAATATTCCTCTGATTCAGTTGAATCATTTCCATAATGAACAATTGGTTTGAAACGGGTGAAATTCCGTCAGATAATATTTCCATTTGGTCCCTTGACGGTCACCAAATTTCCCTCTTTCTTCTCAATGTTATTAGAAAATGTATCTTCTTTATGCTCCTTCGTCAGCACCAGGTCTCCAGGTAGCTTAATCTTGGTTTTCGTCGTTGATCTTCGTTTTAGCTCTTCTTGGTTCTCTTAATAAGATTCCTTTCCTTTATTTCATCATAATGTTTGAAAGAACGCAGAGTATTTGGAATACACGGAACTTCGTCCTTTAATTTCCTTTAAATCTAACTTTGCAGGGCTTGCTCCCTTGCGCAGTACAGTACAAACCAACACAATTCCTTTATAAATTATCTTACCTAAGGCAAATAATCATTAAAACTCGTCAAAATCACTCGTCGCCAAAACAGGTGAAAAAGGATTTTTAGGACAGGTCGCGGGGGATTTGTATATAACTTGTACATTTATATAGAACCTCCGATTGGCAGAACCTCATCGCCGCTGAAAATTTGAACGAAATTGAATGAATTTTTTAGAATCAAGTCGTTAATTCATATTAAATACCAAGTTTAGTGCCGACTCAAGAACGTAACATCGTAAAATTCTCATTTGGTATTAGCGCAAGCGGTTAATGGGCATGGTTTTAGCGCCGCATGTTCAAGCAAGATGAAATTAATATAAATCCTCTTAACTGCTGGTTGACCCGCATCATCCATGGAAATTTGAACTGAATTGAACCGTAATACTTAAGTATAATTCATTTTGAATTTTTACATTTTAGTTCAAAAATGAAATTATTGCTGGGACTAACTAAGCCGGACTGAACCAGCTTGGCTAAAAATAAATTGAAATAACGTGGAATTCAAGTGGGTCGTCTGCTTTGCAGAATTGGAAGCCAAATGTCGAAAAATATGGATTGACAAGACTTCTCTTGCCCAGATATTACGTAAATTACATCGCTCTGGAGGTGGTGCCGATCTACTGAGAAATTAGAAAGTAGGCTGATACTAAAATGTTTTTTATTTCCCAACTTGAATGATTACCATCGCCAAATGGGGAATTGGTCCCAGGCATGCGGTAAAAGAAATGAGCACCAAGTCCTCGAAGCAGGTGGGAGGGTGAAGAACTGTCAATACTCCTCCATCGGAAGGCCTAAGAGCTCCTACCTGAAGATCGTTATTTTGCAGGTTGCGTACAATGCGTTTTTTATATAGCTTCTGTGGATACCTGAAAAAAGGGGGAAAAAACCCGATGAGTGCCAGGCGCTAAAAGCTGGGTTTCTCATCAGATGGGCTGATGAAAAAGGTGGATTACCCGCACCTGCCTCATCATCTTTCTAATTGTCCCATTATTCTCCCCTTCCGACAGGACCAACAATCGGAAGACAGGCGTACGTAACCGAGTCATGAAGTCATTGCGAAAAGATTTGGTCGACGAATCAACGTTCCAAATCCTTCGAAACTTGGAATGATGGCGACAATATGTCCGTTCTCGGTACAAAACTAAACGGGTCAGGTTGTAATTTAAAAATTCAATTGAAACGATTTTATTTCTCAAGCCTTCATCACTCAGCCAATCTAACCATCAACTACATAAAATTCTAATATTAACCTTGTTTCGCTGTTAGTTTCGATTGGAGAAATACACACTCTTTCCCTTGATTTATAATGATATCGTATCGCAACTCATCATCCATTTATTAAATACACCGTTTCATGCCGCCTTTATGTACGATGAAGTAGTATTTCGAATCAATGAAATCGTTTTCTCCTAATACCATTCTACAGTTTCCGCAAAAGGTAACAAAATGTTCAAATCAAGGAATTAATTTCGATCGGTCTATGCCGAGTTGGTCACAAAGAAGTCCACCTGGGAAAATGGTATCGATTTGGTGACTAACTATAACATCAAAATTTGTATTTGTAAGTTTGTCAGGTGTATGGTGCTGTTATTCTCCATCAAGTGAAAGAACTTAAAGGATGAAATGAAGTTGATTGGTAGTACAAACGTGAATTAGATAAAACAAAGAGAATTCTAAAAAAAGCTGTTTAGGTAGAGTTTACCTGAATTATCAGGTTTTTATTCTCAGGAATACCCGAGAAAAATAAGGGTGTTTGCGAGAGGAGAGAAAGAGAGAGAAAGAGAGTAAGGAAGGAGCGAGATAGAATGAGAGGGGAGAGAGGAGCGAGAGAGAAAGAAAAGGGGAGAGACAGTTTAGTTCAAACTAACAGCATTTCATTACCTGAAGACTAAAAAAAGACTAAAATAGAAAAAAAATTAAAATATATTTATACAATTTTATTACTAACAATGATCAATTTCAATACTAACTAACCATTAATGAGAATTTTATCACTTCCAGAAATGAGCTTAAATAAAATAATTTTTATCACTATTTTGATCAGTAAGTATAAAAATCACAAAATATTTTCTTTACATTACTTACAGGTATTTAGAGTATTCTTTTCTTTTTCGGACTTTGTATTGTACTTTCAAACTGTAACGGTCTTGGTCGAAAAAGTCCTTACTCGTATCTACAATAATTCGTTGATGGAAAAGCTGGGACAGGCGGCTGACACAAAAGACGAGGAACAGTCACGATTGGAAAAAAAGAGTTCGATATTGTCGCAGCAGGTAGTGAAATACTATTGGCAAAAGCAAACCAAAATGGACGAATTTATTAATCCATCGTTGATCGTAAAAGGTGCAATGGATGCTGGTGAGTGTCGCATGAAAGCCGTACAAATTAAGAATATCAAGAAAAGTGCTCGTCCTTATCTGAAGGGCTGTTCGATAGTTTGACAAACATTGAACGTAGGCTTCTTTCTCTTTTAATTTTTGTTGAGGTCAAAGAACGAAGTTGGCCAATTTATCTATCAAGACAATCAAAGGGAAATGAGAACAGTATTGCGGTCAGGAAACGCAAGATTTTGGGGAGAAGATGCCGTAAAGTCTTAACTAATCCCCCCCCCTCACCCATCAGGGTCTGGTTACACCTCATAGGAAGATTAACGCATCTTCACTTCTTTTCCCGTTCAAAATGACTCAAATGGCATGTTTCAGGAAGATGAAAAATAGGAATAAATAACCATGAAGAAGAGATGTATAACAACTCGCTTTCAGAAGTGCATGGGAGCTGTAGAATGTGGCATTATTTGACATCCAATGACATCCGAGTCATTGAGGCATACGTCTCTTACGATTCCTGTCCTGTTGCAGGTAACCTCTCCATTGCAGAGCAGGAAAAGATGCAAAATTAAATTTCACACGTTACAATCGCTATTTTTGCGGCCCAAATGTGTGTTAAGATTAGTCCATGGGCAAACGCTTGGCTGATTTGGGTGGGATAACACAGTTAGCCTTCGCCATACTGACAGCCTCGATTACATACATGAGAGATAGCCAAAGATTTCCTGTGAATCGTGGATGCAGCAGCTGGAGCGGCTGTACAGACGTTGAACAGACGCGAAGGAGCAGCACGGACCGTCAGACATTACCGAGTATAATATGGAGAGGCCATAGCCTATCTAGCGACGAGGGACTCGAGCCAAAAGTTGCATGATTGTTTTTATCATAAGATATTTTTTACACACTCTTATAATACCCCAAAAAACGTAAGCGAATTGATTGACACCCTAAAGAATATGGATAAATTAAAAGAAAAAGTGTAAATAAATTCTGGGAAATCATAAATGATGTGAGTTACCCGAGATTCCCGATCAATTTTAGCACAAGAAACCCCATATTTTGAAACTACAAGAGAAAGAAATGTGCGCTATAGGAACACTAATTATGCGCCGTATTTAACGGTGTGAACTTGTTTTGATTGGGAACTCATCTCAATGTCATTGAACCTAATCAATGTTCTGTTCTCGAAACAGCTCATGTTTTCTTCAATCTTGCCAAAGGAAATTATAATTTAATTCAACAACTCACAAAAAGAGAGAAGAAAAGAAAATGCTAACTTTTCAAACTAAATTTAACATTTTACAAAACAATTTTAACGTTCTAAAAATTGTTAAGGACGTTTGGTACTACTGTAAAAGTTGGTATGTATCTGAAAAACTGACACGTCTATCAGAACTACTCACCAACACGCTCCACAGATCAGTCGTATCCCATTGAGGAGACATTCGGAGAGCGTCTCGGTTCATAAAGAAGGAACTCATCTCTTCTCTGTGGCCCTTTCATCCCTAATAGCAGATAGCGCCCAACTCATCTCGATTTAATTTCATAAAATGGTTAAATCATTTTGTAAATTGTTTATTTTGTTTTGAAAATGTTGAATCAGGTGTGAATATCCATTGTTTGCCTGACTTTAACGGAAAGTGAACATTTAGGTCGATGAAAAGCAAACAAATGAGAAGTGAGAATATGACTCTGAAACGGTTGAGGGAGACCCAAAGCCGAAAAAACTTTTCTTATTTAGCGCCAAGCAGATAAAAAAGGACACTGAAAGCGACTTATTACCATTTGTAGAATTTATTCGTCCGAGGGCGAAGCAAGGTCGAGGTAGAACTAGGAGATTCATTGAATGAGACACATTTCAATTGGCGTAGAAAGATGTGATGCTGTTCTTATGCCCAACTCGCGACTTGAAATACTTCATGAACTCTCAAGTATTGATATAGACATATCGTTCTTTCATCTCAACAAAAATTTACTCAAGTACAACGTCTTACTCGTATCCTTTGAACTAGGTATGGTTCGTTCAACGACATTCACTCATCCTTTTGATTCCCGTGTACTGGAGCCAAGGTTGCCTTTTAGAAGCGTTCTCATGAAAAACGCATGAAGGTCATAATCTAGTATCTACACACTAAAACGCCATTCACTACAACGTACGTACGTCGTCCAAATCTGTTCGGATACATTTATTAATCCGCTATTAGATTACCCCTCCGCATTCCAATTTACAGTCCTATCGATATTCGCTTAATTCTACATACCTACCTATACAATTTTAGGTCTGATTTCACATCATATCGCATCAATTTCAGTCAAAGAAACTATTCCCTTCAGTTTCATTGTGTAGTTCTTTGCCATAGCGAGTTTTAAAAAGACTAATGTGATACACGCAAACAATAAATAAGAAAACGAAATAAATTACGGACGATAAGCACATGAAAATCATTTGGCAGTTTCGATATAACGGCGAACGAATGTTATAGAATTTTGTAAAGTATGGAAACCTCATTCTTAACCGAGATAATACAGAAGAACGTCGGAAGTCAGAAACGTGAAGAGGTGAAACGTGAACGGGAAGAGGATAGTGTAGTTACTGTTTTGTTTCTCTTCTATAAAGTACAATTTATCAGATACACTCATGAAGTAACCGGTAAGAAGGATGTTGACAAATCCACGTTAGAGACTTCCATTACGTGACCGACAGGCACGAACACGAGTAAATCACACGTTGAAAAAAATAATCAATTGCTTCAGTTACAACAGTAGGGGCGAAACAATCATTTTTGTTTCGAATTTTAACTGCGATTCCGTCAAGCCCAACTCTTAAGTTAAAATACCTATTTGTTCACGAGGCAAAACCAAGACGTAACAGGATGGGAAATTTAGAAATGTAGATAATTATGCAAACGTTCTGATACCGATACTTGACATTTCTGAAAGCATTCAAAGAGTGAGGTATTTTTGGTTGAGAGTTCCCAGGTCGTCCTATTCTGTAAGTAATTCGGAAACAATAATAAATATTTTATAGTTATATTTTACAATATTACATTTGTGTTGGCTCCTCTATAAACGGTTTTTTTCTTTTAGATTAGAAGAATTTAGTCTTCCTGCCTATTGTGATCTTATCGCATCACTGCAGCAACGATCTGAGTTTTTCTGAATACGTTGAAAACAAATCTTACGTTAAAAACAGGTAATAGCTACACCAGATGGCTGCTGCGAGTATACGGGCAGGTCTCTTTAATGTGGATTTTCATATTCAAACGACAGCGTATTCACGATAGTGACCTGCCAGAGTGAATTTGACGAATTGTTGAAGATGGCGACCCCGCTATGTTTGGTGTCAACACAAATTGACCTGCACTGATAAGAAGATCGATTGCTTTTAGCCATACTCAAGGGCGATCCACCTCTGTTCGTTATATGTCATACTGATGTTATTAATTTTCTTTTTCAAGATGAAAGGTGACAATTAAACGGGTTTAAACAAATGATTTGGATCAAGTGCATGCCTGCTACGTGAAGCTTGTGCAGAACGATATAATTAGCTGAACGACTGTTTGAACCTAAGGCAAGTATTTCTACAGAACTCAATGTTTTAGGACTATTGGAACCTCAACTCAAGAATAGGACGAGATCGGATGTCATGGCGAGGGTGAGAATAAATTATTGAACACCGTTACGCCGGGATTGCGGTAAGGACGAGCGGTTTCGCCATTTAAGTACAATTTACATTATAGTTGAAGACTAGGAGCACCCACACCTGTCGACAACCATGCCTGGAAGGAGACCGTAGATTATATTGTACTGCTCGTCAAAATACAACATTGATATGGACGACATTTTTCGAGGAGCGCAACAGGGTCCGGGGGAGCCAGCTGGGCTCGCCATGCTAACAATGTGCGTGTGAGGGTACTTCTGCAGAAAAACATACGGACATTCCCCGGAGCAGTAGTTGGCTTCGTACTTCTTGGGAGCTATTATCCAGTCCCAGCCGAACTCTTCAAAGTCGACTGTCAGCGGGTATCGACAGCAGCGTTTTTCGGTTGAGCTCTCGTCGCAGTTCAACCCTATCGTTCTTTTGGTGCGATGCTTGCGAGCGTCTGTGACGTGAACCTCAAGAAAGGGAACCTGCAACAGAAGAACCGCTGAGAGATTGAAGATTTGGCTCCAGACCTACAATATCCTACAAACAAACATATTGTCCACACAGACGTGTACGATCATGCGAGTAAAATTGGCGAAATATCGGCCAAAGGAGCGTACGTTTTGTTTTATTATTCCTATCAAACACCATATTAATTCAAACGGAAAAAATTCCCCAAAACGATTAATTTTTACGTTTCAAAGTTTGCAGATCCCAATGCAGGTCTGCCACTAGGTCAAAACAATTATTTCATAAGGGCAGGTTATTCCTCGGACCAGCAGCATGGAGACTCATCCCAATCGATACAGGGTCCAAAGTTTAGTGGAAAGTGATACTCCACACGTCTAGGTACCAGAAACCTCGAAAACCCACATTTGAAAAAGGTAGATAGATACCCATTTTGAGCCATAACTTCTTCCGGTGGGCGCCAATCGTTCTGGGACCCGTTCTATTGAATTCAGCGTCCAAAATTTAGACGAAAATGATACCCCACACACCCTAAATCTTGAAAATCCATTTTTCGAAAAACAAATTTTGACGCTTACTTCCCCTGAATTTGGTCCGATCGGACTGAAAAGTTTCTAGGACGAACTAATGCCCGAAGCGGGTCTCCGGCCGACGTTTCAGATCTTTAGAGCATTTTGTCAGCTGTGAGTTCAGTAAATGTTTGATAGGAAAGTATAGTCTTCTAGGGTTCCTCGCCTGGAATTTCGACCCCCATAGATTCTCCTCTTTGCCTATAGTGAAGGCCTCTCTTGTCCTTACCCGAGAAACCTTGAGCAGGGGCAATTCAGGGTCTATATACTATCTTATTTTGTGCTATCAAGACTATCTCTGACATTGAATACAAATCAGGGTGTCGTCAGTGGGGTCCCAACACCGCAACCTTCTAAATGATTCTGAAATTAGGTTTGGTTAATTATTCCTGGAATAATTTGTTCAAAATATGTTTTTTGAGCAATGGACTTTCAAGATTTTTCGGCGATCTAGACATGTAGAATAATTTTCTACTAAATTTTGGACACTGAATCCAATTGGATGGGCCTCAGAACAATCGGCGTTCACCGGAAGAGGTTATAGGTCAAAATGTGTATCTATCTATCTATTTTGAAAGTATATAGGCGTGTGGGGTATCACTTTCTACTACATGTTGGACGCTGAATCGATTGAAATGAGTCCGGGGCACTCCAGCCACACTGTTTCCCCCTATTTTCTCCTGATCGAGGAATAACCTGCCCGGCATTCACAAGTTCCACGAGTTTTCAGTGTGCGATGGCCACACAAGCACAAATTTGTTGGTCCTGCTGCAAATCGCAAGTAGGGAAACAAGACGTTCCGTTGATTGGACAATGAAGTCGATGCATTCGGAGATTTTCTCTCCTTTGGGACTTCGTGCCAAAGTGGAAGCTCCTGAAGAATCACTGACTTGGAATGCTTTGCAGCAGAGCTATGGTATATCTCTTTTAACACTAGGCTCAGTAAATTAGTCGTGATGCCGCGACGGTGAGGGGGGGGGGGTTGGAGGATACTACAAGTACAATTCTAGAGGCTACCCAATGCAATTTATTTCAGGCGCTTCCAAGAAGTTACTACACGCAAACCCCTTCTCAACTAACAAGTCTCGTCAGAGGGCGCATCAGCGGATCTGACTCGATAATTCGTAAAAGCGATGTTAATTCTACACGAGTTCCACGGAAACGAGGCCACCCGATCTTGACCGCCTACAACAACGAAAAAGAAGAGTTAACTAGCCGCAGGTTCAAACGACGGGGAGGGGGGGGGGGATTGATGAGACCGACAGCCAAGTAAAGAACAAGAGAAGTTGAGTGCAAGGCTGAGCCTGGGGATGGGCACACGTTGGCCAAGTGCAGTTCTCGGAATACGCATATGAGTTATTTTTTTCTGCAGAAGGGCCATAAAGGGTGAGATGGCGGCTTCATGATTAGTACCAGGCATTTTTAGTGGTCGTTACCCCGCCGAGGAAGATTTTTAAAACTGTAAAAACGAAAAAACCTTTCGCAAGTGAACCGCACTCACCCGCATCACCCAGGAGTGTACAAGTTTTCAGCTTTCGTGTTCTTAGCCTTATTCAAACTAACCATAACCAATAACAAGCCAATCACTGTTATCTACTCCTATATGTCTATAATGTACGTTCTTTCAGTAAAATTCATGTTTTTGAACCACCTCCGCACACGCGACGCAGTCCTACCCCCTCCACGTTCGTACAGAACCAATGGATAAACAGGGTTTGATTCATGACCATGATTCATATTGGTAGTTCATCATAACGCACTGCATTAGACTATTTTAATTTTTTCATGCTATGTTGCTCAATAATTGAGCAACATAGCATGAAATAATTATTATTGGCTGTATCTACTCGCTGCACACAATTATTGATTTTATAAATATCTTACCCCGAATCGACCAGAAAATATTTTAAAAATCACCGTTTCTGGCGCTCTTTTTCGCTGAATTTGTTTCCTCCTATAACGTCTTTCGAGAGGAAACATTTTTTCATTTGCTAAAGTGTAACTTTTTTAAATATTATCTATAAACATTTTGAAATAACTAACACCCGAATCACCTCATTGAAAGAAGAAGTCGTTAAGGGGGGAGGGATGGTGAATGTTCCTGTACGAAGCGCTAAATATTAACTCTTAGTCAAGTTCACAATCCAGTGCTTCAACATACCAATCAACGTACGTGCGAGCCTAATTTGTGAAACTGCGTTTCTGTACAGCGCGGCTTCGCACGGATTTTGCCTGGGCTCTCGACGAATGCTCTCTTGACAACTTTGGTTCTATTTTTGGTGTTATTAGGTCCTGTCAGCGAGACCAGCTGATAGAGCCCGTTGCAAACATTTCCGACGAAGCTTCACCCAACCCACGTACAAGGCTAAATTGCGACCTAATTAGCGATCGAGGACTTTGACGGGCTCCCGCTCGGTGTTTGCTGGGAGACGTACTCGAGTGATTTCAGTGGGGAAACTGGTAACAGTTGTGATTTCAAAGAGGCGAATTAAAAGAAAAAGTGACAGAAAGAGTCCTGCGATAGCGTTACACGCTTATCTGATAAGCTGAATTTAAAGTCTTTTTATCGATTCAATTCATGTAAATTCTCGGAAAACTGCTCAACGGCAGGGCCGGAGCGGGGGTAAAATGGTCAATGAGAGCCAGCTGTGGTACAATCTCCATAAAGTACTTCTTCGTCGGTTTTCTGGCCATTAATACCAACCAAGTTATTATACTTCAAGAATAATTTACCGCTCGTAATACTGACTTTTTTGGATTCCCTTTTTTTGGCGTTACTACTGCATTACTAACTGGAGGAAGGGAGGAGGAAACTGGAGGAAGGGAAGCGTTATATATGAAACTTTCTTCTGTTTGAGAAGTTTTACAAGAACACTAACCACGGCCATGAAAAGCCATTAATACTCCTCAAAAAATTGGTGTTTCGAACATACACTCTCATAGACATAGATTTGCAGTCGGAACACCTCTAATGGTGACAGGATATGTAACAGTGGCTGAGTCGAATGAGATGGGTTCTTGACCGATTGGCGCGCACCTAGATGGGAACTTATGGGGACATTTTAAAAATGGGTACCAACCTACTTCGTAAAAATGAATATTTGTCATCGTTTTCCATCAAATTGGTTATTCCGTAAATAACATACGGATAATAAGTCTGGGGCTCTTATCAGTGGATTCGGCGTCCAGAATTTAGTGGATAACTATACCCCATACGCATAGATGCACGAAAATCTCGAAAACCCACATTCGAAAAGGTGAAAATCTGAAAACTGAGTTTTCCACTTGAGCAAGATCCTACTAAAATTAAAATAAAATACCATTTGGTATTGGGACTTATTTGCTGCGTTTGTAAACTGCAATTTTTGGATGAGATTTTATATCATCTGCTTCCAATGATTGTTGAGCGTAACAGTTACTTGTGTATATGCACAAGTTCTCGCTTCCTACATTTTTATGATACACTAAAATGTTTCCAAATTACAAACGTAATTTTACTTTTCGACGATAGGTAATGCGCGGCTCATTTCAATCGGCGACTTATCCACCGATCCATATCAAAGATTGAGGAAAGGCAGTTGGTTCACTATGTGAAATTAGAATCAGGGCATAGCTGACGGACTCAATTCAAGAGTACAATTTACCTCGAGCCTATTGAACTATTCATGACCGAGTGGGGGACTGTTTTCACCCAAATGAGAACGATTAGCGCGTCACGGGAGCACGTAAAGAACGCTTGACGTACGTACCTACACAGGAGAAAATAAATTGACGTTATAATGAAGACCGTTAGGCTCTGCGATAATTACTACGTTCAATCATCCATCAGCCGTAATTAATGAAGCGCGAACAAAGCGTTGGAAAAAAGAGAACAAAGGACTAAAGCTGTGGAAGCCCAGTACAGCGACATTGACGTGTTGATGGGGCTCAGGAAACACGCATTCTTTGAGAGGCATGAATGTCTGAAGCAAATTTCAATGAAATGAATCGATTGTGATTAACTCATCAATGAGATGTGGGACATTGTCATGGTGAAGTCGATAGTCAACGCTCAGCTGTCGAACATATTTCCGTTTCCTTCGACGTAAGCAGTTCTTTTTCTACGCCAGTCCTCTTGTAATTCAGTGCCTCATCTTATATTTAACGTTTTCAGAAGTTTCAAAATTGTTTAAGTCCAAGTACGTTTGGCTAATTCATGTTTTTCCAAGTCTCTCAAAACGAGAACCGATTTGCCAAGGTTGCTCTGAACTTGGAAAGTAAGTTGCGGACCAAGGCTACGCATTTTTGGTGTCACAACTAATCACCATTAAATAAGAGCATAACTGATATATCGGTGAACTAGGAAGCAGATCAAAAATATTTTCCATACTAGTTTCGGTTAGTTTAGACTTTAGAGAGGTAAATGGTGGAAAATTCAACTATTTCCTGCTAAATTTTGAACGGATCAATTCAGTCCCGAACCGATTTCTGCACATCGGAAACAGGTGCAGGACAAAGGGGACATCAGATACTTATTTTCGAAAAAAAAGTATATATGTCGGCTCACTAATATTTTCTTAAATGGATGAATAATTATTCTGGAGGTCTTAAAGATGAGGCCTTGCTTTCTGTGGGAATTCTTATTATCCTCAAACATGCCCGTCTCACTCCATCAACATATACTTTATGTCGGGTATAAAGGAACTGAAAACAGATCATTTCCCTGGCCATATTTGAAAAAACATCGATTCAGCGTCCAACATTTTGTGAAAAATGATACCCCACACGCTTAGGTGCCAGAAATCTCGAAAACCCACCTTCTAAATAGGCATGTAGATACCCATTTTGACCTATTACCTCTTTCGGTGGGCGCCGATCGTTCCGGGACCGGTTCCGTCGGGTTCAGAGTTTATAGTTTAGTCGAAAATGATATCCCATTCGCCCAAAATTTTTTTTTTTTGAAAATGGTTCACTTCCAGAATCGGCGTGGATCGCGTACGGTAGGAATAACCTACCAAATATTTGGGTCAAATCGCAGAGGTTGACTTTCTGCATGAAACGTAGGACCTATTTGATGTACATGTTCCTTTCAATGTAGTAAAGTATTTATAGTGATCAAACGAGACAAGTAGAAGAAAACAATTTTCTCTTGATCAGTTTAGCAGCTAGTGTAAGAGCCTGCCGCATTTTTGTTCGTTCATTTCCTGCGACTGATCAATAGAGTGATACTTGTGACGTTGTAGTCTTGATCAAATTGGATGGTGGACAGTGCCAGTATCGGCCAACATTCGCTTTATACTTATATTTTTGGAAAATTATTAGCAGCTTTGCTTGGACTCAAAGCAACCATCTTTGTTATGTTTGTAACAAACGCATGATATGCAGGATTGCAAGATACTTACCATTATACTACTAGTGATAATCAAGGCAAAACCTAGAGGCCTAGATTGTAATAACATTCGAAACGTCACAGTGCCAACCAACTTTGTATTCCTAACTGGGCTGGTGTAATATATAATTGGACCAGCAAATTGGTGTAATATTATTATTATATACGCATCAATGAAATGATACCAATTTTCTGGTGTCACATCATGTCAATGTTGGGTAGCATTTAGTAAAAACTTCCAAAGCATGTTTCCTAACAAGCATAGTTGTTGATCAAGCGTATTGAGTATTGAGTATATAGCGTATCAAGTATTGAGAAATTAGTTGTGTTAGCTTATGATATGGAAATGAAGAACTTACGTAATTCGTTTCATCTGATTGGCTGTTGAGGTCGAGTATTCGCTGCGGATGTTCAGATTGACCGGAGACAGCCGTATGGACGCTGAGGCCCATGTTGTCTCTGGGATTTTTGAACCACTCGGCCACAAACCTCTTCACATCCAAAGATATCCATTTCCCTTCGGGATTCCGAGTTTTCATTTCCTATCAATCAAGTCGAAAGACAACAGAGTTATATATCAATGAAAAAAAGGCACTGAAACACTACTATAGCATGGTACAGGGTTGACTATCTTAATCAAAGTTGTCAATTATAAATAAAGTAGTACAAAGGTGATGAATTAGCTCTATGATTCATGGAAACCCTTGCGCAATTCTTCGATGATCTACAGATTAGCTGGGATTTAGCTTTTAAGGGAGTTTCATTCCTATTTAATTTAGAAAATAACTCGAGAACGGAATGGAGAAAGGAAGTGGTGGTATTCAAAGGTAGAAAGCATTGATTTAAATGAAATCCGATGATACCGGAATACTTTTTGGAAATAGAAATGAACCCCACTATCGCTGCTTACATACCTAGTTTGTTTTGCCAAAAAAATGTAACATTTTTTATTTCACGAGCCCAAAAACAAAATGTCTGTGAAGCGTTTCTATTTGAGTTCAAGCTTCTACTCAATTCCGTTTTGACTCTCAGAACGAAAGCGCATATTTGAAGGGGTTTGGCTCGGGATTTAATTATACTTCAATCTGCGCAGGCGAGTAAATGACAACACGTGTGTTCTGTAAACGTTCTGCGCGAGACTTAGGTCGGTAACTCTCAGCAGTTTGAGGTCACATGTGGAAACCATATTGCGAAGCCAATCGTGCGAATATAGGACCAATCCGTCGCAGCTTCAGTAAGATTAGGTGAAGGCGGGAATGGGTTTTTTTAGACAACGTAACAGAGCCCACCAAAAATGAAAATTTGGTACGTAAAGCCTATTGGAAACTGAAGCATTATCCCCGAAATACATGTTATTCATGAACTCCTCGTTTGAGGAATTCACTGATGGAAAAGGTATTTAAGTGAAAAATTTAGCCAAAAATAAGTTATGTGAATGGCGCTGTCATTTTGATTTATGTTGCCGATCGTTCTTGAAAGTGTCTCTTTCGCTAATTTGTGTCTTTCCACCTGCCATGTAGCAGTCCTTACAATGTCTGATAGGCGAGCTGGCGAAATGATAATAATTTTGTACTACGTAATTCGGAACTATGCCAAAACCGATTTACGTACTCGGAGAGTTCTCATTTATCGCACTCGTTTTAGCCGATATAGCAGCCGGCTATTTAAAAGAAAGTGATATACAGTTGGCGTGTGTGGTTTTTCCGAGACTATTTCTGACGAGCTCCTTTCCCTTTCCATTCGTCAAACTCGTTAAATTAGTATAGTGAATAGGACGTTTTTACACTTGACCGTTAAAAATAAATTACAAGAGCGAATTCCGGAGGACAAGGGATGGGATTTATCGTGAGTAGTTGGTGCCTAAGTCTCTCCACTACAGCGACACATTGTGAGCTTCAACGAAGTTCCTAACTAAATTACGATCAAACGAGAAAAACGGTGCAAATTCTTTCCTCGGACCAGGCGCATGTTGATAGAATGTGAGTGTAGAAGTGTCAAATTGAAACCACTTCATTAACCTTACAAGGAGACTACGCTTAGAAGGTACTTTGCTCAAATCAAACGCAATTGTCGCGCGAATGGACATTGACAACAGTGCAATAATCCCTATCAACAAGAAGTTTACCGATTTGAGCAGCTCTCCTAACCAGAGGTTCTAGGGACAGCCAATTGGAAATCCATTCAAATCTGTCAATTCTTTTTCAAATTAGCATGTTCCGTTCGAAGATGAGAGGGACGATTTCCAGTGTAAAAATATTACGGAGAAGATTTGTAAGTACGACGAAAACTGTTGTCCTTTCACGAAATGAATTTCGAGCAAATGGTTTTGTCAAAAGGTAAGAAAAAGACGGTCTCGACCTTGAAGGGCCCCCGTGCATTCACTTTGAATAACAAGGTTCACTCTCCGCGGATTAATCCATCTTGTTTGAGATGTGCAAGCGAAAGGCGGGTTTTTTTTGCGAGTCAGTTGAATTTATTTAAAACACTCGTCCCATATAGGGTAATCACGGGATGACGAGCAAGGAAGCGGAGGGGAAACAATGGAAAGAAGGCGTGCAAATGTCAGTGACATTTCAGGGGCAGTCGACTGCACTGAATACGAATTGCTGTGCCATGCCATCCACTTCGAGGGGGTGTCCTTGGTCATCACCGCGCCTTTCAAAAAGCACGTGGCGACGTCAATTTCCGAACTTTCCTCATTTAATTGGCTCTGAGCGATGGAAGGGCTGCTTTGAATATTTGCAGAGATAGCTAGGTGTAGTTCTTCCTCTAACAAATAATGATTTTGTTCAAGGTGCAGGATTTATCCGAGCAGGAAGAACTTTTCCTCTAAATTATTAAATCTACCTACAATGTTGTCTACGTTTGGAAATAGTGGGTGAATCAAGCCTAATTTTTTTCAAGAATAAGGACTTATTAATGTACAACCCGATAAATTAAAAAAAAAAAAAAAAAAAATCATCCTTCTTTACCTTTATGGATACGTAAGGCGGTGAAGAAGAACTCGAGGGAGGTAGCTCTCGTCTGACTGTTACTATTACTGCGTTGATAGTTTCCGACGATCGTAAGTGTAACCACAGCTGAGCTCTGACCACTTTGCTTCCCATCATTTTGTCGGAAAACTTGAAATATAACGTCTCTAAACCCTTTCGGTGTCGAACTTTTGGTTCTGGAAACATAAAAAATGAAGAAATATTACAACATTGGTTTTTTTCAAATTAATATACTAAGTAAAAGGAGAAACCAAACTTTTGTGTAGTCTACAGTGAAAGTAACCTGGATATTCGATTCACACGAAATAAGTTTAACTGAAACTGAAAGCATTATTCGCTATTATTATTTCTCTTTCAAATGAAACAAATTTTGTTATTCTTCATTCGAGGCAATGTGAAACCGAGCACCGAGCAAAAATGTGTAATGTTTTCGAAACGTTGGATTGGTTTCATTGATCATTGTACGATATAGTAAAATTTGAATCGAGTCTCAATTTACAATGATTTTTGAGGCTGATAGTCAAGTAATTAAGTAAACAAATCCAGTAAATACAGATAAAAAAATAAAATTAAAATTATGAAACGAGCATCAAATATGATCAAAGCAATTTGATAAAGAGAACCGACGTTTACCAGCAATTATTTAGAAAAATCGTTCATCATTGGTAGGGAATGGTGATTCTCGTCTTGCGATTTTAAATTATTCACTTGGTTGCAATAAGATTGGTTCACTGCGGGGACCACCAACCCAGGTTTAAAATAAGGTACTTGATAGTTTCAAAAATGATTTTTCATATTTTAGGTTTTTTTAAAGATTGGGACCTGTTCTTAGAAACTTCCAACACACTTATTCCATTTGAGCAAGATTCTCCTAAAATAATAAACCAGAGTGGAGCTTTTGGAAAACTCTTCGCACATTTTGAAAATAAACCCAAATAAATTACAATCATAACATCAATCATGAAAATGTTTACCGCGAACACGGAAGGAAATTAGGTAGTGTACTGATCTGCCTATTCGATCCATGAAATACTTTCTATAAAAAGCATTGACTAACTACTCCAAATTATTCTTGTGTAATGATGGATTTTCAAGGAAATATCAAAATTTTCATTGGGTTGAAGGATGTTCCACCGCCCCAAGCCGTCAGATCTACTGCTCATCTTCATCTGCTTTTTCGTGTTTTTATATCGCCTAACGGTTGAGGACAGTTGAGCCCAATCGAGTCGTGTTGTCTTGTCAATACTTGAAAAGAGGGAACTTTTCTTTGCCTACAAAATCGGAAACAGTGTTGATCGTTGTGATTCGGGTAGAAAAACGTGCGCCAAGTAAAGTGGTAGGTAATGATGAGGCGGTTGGTACATCACATAAGAAGACGCCTACTCTTTCGGAAGCGTTGCGAACGTGTCGATAAATCGCGGTAGTTTGATATCTTCATTCTCATTGTGACAGCTCGAGAAAATAAGAACCCCTTTAACTGCAGGATGCATCGGAACAACAAAAGAATGACGTCCGATTGAGTTCTATACCGATGAAAAACAAGATTGACTCAATTGACGTTGGTGGACGAGAGCAAAAACAACCGTAAAATGAGAGATCCAGCGGCACCTCTACTACACTGGAAGCAAAGAGAACTGTTGGAGGGGTAAACAACTAGTGTATCAACTGGAGAAAGAACTGAAGGACGTGTACGATAAAAGGCAGAAATGCTTACAATTGGGTGAAAGGAAAATCGGCCATTGTAATTCTAATCTGGGCGCTCTGATTGAAATAGTAGTTATTACCAACAAAGTTGCTAAAACGCAAAGGAAAAGGTTGATGAAAATTAGCTTTCTTGTAATTCTACTCGTATACCTACAGGAATAAGGGAGCTCGATCGCCTGGCAGCAATGCCGTTTAATAAATAGTCAATTGACTGAATCCCGATAAGGATGTCCATGAACGTCCAGTGCCTCTCAGAAATGACACGTGCCTAGCACAATCGAGCTCGAACCGACTAGTTCAGAAAGATGTACATGCGATTATAGTCCTAAAGTTGATTGAGAGTACGCAACAGTGGGGCAAGACTGCCTTTAGCGATCTTGAAAACATTTAGCGATTTTAAAATATTGTGCTACGCTTTATTGTCAATGCATAACGTGTCACCAAGACCGTGTACTCAGTCGATGAAGTTATCAATAGGCAAACAGTGCAGTCAAGAGAGGCCTACCGGTACACAAGTTCTCATAAGAATTGTGCTAAGCACTATAGTTTCATCGTGTCATCGTTCACTTCGATCTAAGAAATACTGCTCATAAGTATTAAGTAATTATTACTTGGTGCGATTCAAGTTGAGAAAACTGAAAAAAGTCCAACATTTTGAGGTTTTTAGAACACCAAAAGATGTGTATGCCTTCTGCAATGATACAATCTGTGATTATAAACTTGCATTTTTCATAATCTGATGTTTGTGGGACCATTCCCAGCATTCAGGAGGATACACGCAGGTACGATCACTTGTATGAATAAATTTGTAGACTGATTGGACTAGTCGTGAAAGGAGGTCTAAGATCATGCCTAGAATACTAGTCAACCAGTAGCGAATTCCCATCAATCCGTAACCGAGTCAAAGCAGTAGAAATGCGTGGGTTGTCGACTTGCCAAAAGCAACATCAAGTGCCCACATCGATTGTATGAAGTGCGAAAGCAATGTCCATTTGCTCAGCGCGACCGAAATAGGAGGACGTTCCCAAGTTCACGGACCTCATGTAAAAAAATAAAAAAAGGTGAGTTGAAAGCGAGCAATGACACCTTTACGGTTTACATCGAGAGCCGTCAATAGCTTGTGAATGGACCGGAGGAGAAAATACAGTTTTTGACAGGTGTGAAACGCCTTGGCTCGAGAACTTGGCCGCAATCGTCATGACAATTTGATTAGGTAGGAAAACGTCGGTCCCGTGGAACCTCAGAGGTAGCCAAATGGCAATGAACTAGAAGAACCGATGCAAAGAAAAATGTCTCCGCTGAAAGTTAGTGCCGCTCCTCTCTTTGGAGAGCCACAATCTCAGTATCATTAACTACTTTGCTCCGGTTGCCAACAGCGATTGAGTTATAAATAAGCAAGAACGGGGAATATAGAAGGTCGAGGAGAAAAAATTACCGCGAAATCGTCCGTCAATACTCGACATTAAAGTTTTTCTTTTATATGTGAAAAATGAGCGTTTGAAGCGGCCTTACGGGATGAGTAGAGCTGAATCAAGCTATGTGCGTGATGCCTGATGAGCCTTCCACAGAGAGATAACGATCACGTTCGACCTCATACCACCTCAATTTGGATGAAACGTGTCTATTTGAAAGTTAATCGTTCAGGACAGAAAACGCCAGCAGGAGACCAAATATGCAAACCCTCACATGAACGACACCTTAATACATTTTACTCGTGAACATCTGAATGTAAAATTAACAACGAAATCGTGCAATTATTATGACTAGTGAGCGTAGTTTATTATGCTGCTAGATAACACCTTGTAAACCCGAAGCAAGCCACTTCGTCGTTAGTCATCTATAGTATTCTATTTAGTGTATATTTGCGTATGAATTCCTCGATTTTGATGAGCTTGTCAAGAAAGAGCTCTTTTTGCGGGCGTACCGGATCACTCACGCTGTAACCAGTTATCACAGAGTCGATTTGGGTGGATAACAGCTCGATAAATACAAAAATATTCGGATTGTGGCTGTTGAATTGTGCGTGGAAGGACTCGCACACGTTCGACGTCCAACCCAAAGCTGAACTCCTCATGGAGGAAAGGTTACTCGACAATCCAAATTGGTCTTCCTTAGGTTTGGCTAACGTATGAGTTTTTCTCCACCAGTGAAATTTGCAGCCAGTATTTCCTATCTGACCGATTGGTGTGGGAGTACACGTCATCTCCCCGCAAGTGGGGAGTTGATACCGGCCGTTTTCCTTCCAGTGAAAGTAGGTAATTAAGTCCTCGAACACCAGTTTAGTATAATCCTCTCATTTGCGGGGAGTTGACCTGCATCCAAAAAAGTATATTGGTCTGGTTGTAACCTATGAACCTTTGTGAGGTGTAGAGGCGGCAGCGTAAACCTACGTGTAGCAATAGCAATAGATAGTTGTTGTAGGGGTGTCGAACGCAATGAGATTATCTAAAAAATAATGTCATTATTTTGCCTTTCCGGTTGCTGTAATGCTTGACTACTAAATAAAGAAATATGTATCATTCGTCATCAGACAACATTAGTGACACCGTATTGATAATCGAGATGATACAACGACCTGATTCTTGATATATTAGGTATGTAGTCCAATCTGGTGACCCTGGAAAGAGCCTGCAAAGGTTTCATGACGGTTCACCATGAAAATGGCAAAAATCATAAAATGTTGGCAGTGGTTTCTATTTTGGTTTATTATACTCTGCTTTATGTGTTCATGCCTGAGGTGAATCTTGCTTATTTGCCCTTTTTGTGCTTTGCTTACTTGGAATTTTGTATTTGAAGGTATCTGAAAACCAACAGGTACGTTTACAGTTATATCCACATTCGCGATTTTTATGGAGAAACTATACCCAAATTTATAAGATAACTGTATTTCCAAATTCAGCCCACCAAACAATACAAGGAGCAAACTTCACAATTGAGCCAGTAATTAGATAATTTTCAGTCACCAGGAAATGTGGCAAGGCCACATCCCTTCGTCCTGATGTTCGTACGATCATTCATTGTGATCGATCATATAAAGAATCACTACGCTCTTTGTTGCTTGATACCCCATACCCCATCCCGCCAACATTAAACTTTCCGAATAGGCAGGCACCTCCATATTCAATGGCCACGTTGGCCAGACTCAAGAATTATCCACCCGAGACGATTACCTGTCACCTGATGATCGCAGTGTGTCATGAATGTGGCAATGAACCAGGAAAACATCAATCGTTAATTCACTTCAATCAGAACGTTGTCAGAGTTGAAATAGCGGTTAGTTCACGCAAAGCGATTCGGCTTTGGCTCATCCGGTAGACAGGTACAGGCCTACTTATGAATAGAAAGTGTGCAGCGTGAGATTAAGATTTTTCTTTTCCAGATTCCTACCGATTAAAAAAAGGCATTATTTATAAATATAGTTTAAGCAAGACGAACTGAGTTATGGGGACTGCATCAATTTTTTGGTTACGGAGCCAAGTAAGTAATTAAGTCAATCATCAATAAACTTGAAATGGGTTTCATCGAGGCCACGGTTCCTAGTTCCCACATCTTGTTAAAATTTGTAGTGAACTTGGAGCCGATCAGCGCTAATAAAATATCGTAACTAACGTTTTTTGTGGTAGTTTTTTTGTCGTCCCTTTTCGTGATAATGAGTGTCATAAAAGTTAACACGATATCGAAGGCTGGGGAGGGCCAAGCGGTTGGTTGATGGATGATAGTATTATCGTTGAATGAGGGGACTCAAGATGGTTGGGGTGGGGTGGGTGCAGGTGCAAGGTAACGGGGGAGGAGCCAGCGTTTTCTACCAAGACATGTGTGTGATACCATCCAATCAACCGCACTACCTGACTTTTTCCTTCTCATCATGAGAACTGGAGGATGGGCAAAAACCGGCGAAGCTGACGACCGGAAAGTGGCAACGGCTACTGTGCGCGCATTTCGTCGGCAAATGACTTCACGATCAAACGTTCACTGCTGCTCTTATGATTTTTTAACTCAACTCTAGTCAATTGAATACGTTCTCAAACAACAACAGTCAGAAATTGAGCAAATTGATGTGCTGAATATGTGTTTTGCACGATTGCAATCAATGTAAAAACGCAGCAAATTCCTAACACATTGGTTTGTTATTCCTTGAACCAGGCGCATGGAGACTCATATCTTCAAAATAGGGAAAATGGGGAGACAGTGGGTGTGGCGGGTCCCAGACCCATTCCAATCGATTCAGGGTCCAAAATTTAGTGGAAAATGATACCCCCACGCCTGGGTACCGGAGATCTCGAAAACACATATTCAAAATGGGTAATAGATACCCATTTTGACCCATAACCTCTTCCAGTAGGTGCCAATCGTTCTGGGACCTTTTTCATCGGATTCAGCGTCCAAAATTTAGTGGAAAATGATACCCCACACACCTTGATTGCAAAAAATCTCAAAAACCCATTTTTTGAAATACACATTTTGACCCCTACCCCCCCAAATTTGGTCCGATCGGGCTGAAAAGTTTTGAGGGCCAACTAGAGCCGGAAACAGGTCCCTGACCAAAATTTCAGATTTTTAGAAAATTGTCTACTACCAAAGTCGGCGTGGACGGCGGACGGACATGTGCTAATTTTGATCTAGACACCTTGAAACGTCCAGAAAAAAAATTTGGGTCCGAATCGGAGACTTTTTGCATGAAAATGGTGGTTTTGTTTTGATTCCACGATCAATGTTGGTCCATATCAAATACGTGTGCAAGAGTATGTAACAACAATAATGAAGAGAATTCAAGAAATGTTACATGAGATTTTTCTGACAACCGTAATGAAAATAGGTAGGTAAAGTGATCATACTTGCAACAGTGGAGATGGTCTAGAGTATAGTAAAACGTGAATAGTACAGCTAAACAACGAAGGAGATGAGGATTGAGAAGGGGAGAGAAGACAAGAGCTGACAGCCACCGCCCTGCCAGGACCTTCTGTACATGCTCAATTGTAGCACTTGCCATGAAGATTTGGGACACTGCTCTAGTAGAGTTCAAAGCAGTAAAGAGGTTTTTGCAAGCAACTATTGATGACCTCCCAGCAAAGCTGAGTAATGGGTACTCCGTGGCCTTGAAAAGACTAGCAATGATCCAGCAATATATCAAGCATTCTTTCTCCTCCTCCCCGTAATGTTTCTGTTAGTTGTTGGGTGTGCTTTCGAATGTCCACTTGCCTACTTCTTGAAGAGCATCGGTTGCATAGAGCTACAGAATAAACCTCGCAGGCTCCTTCAGTATTCGACAATTTGGGCAAGAGCTACTAGCAGGTTCAGTAAGGGACACGAAGACATAGGGCACCCAGCTTCAGAGTCGAGCAAACACGGGAACCGCTCAATCAGCAGTGCCGCGAGGAAGCCACGGGTTACCTTACCGAGAAATCTAAAATGAAACGAGCATCTCCCCAATCAAACTATAAATTTGGATTGAAGCAGTCGGAAAGGACGGCCCTCAAGTCGACAACATGGCTATGTCCCACGCCAATACTCTGAATCAAGAGAAGAAGACTAGCCTGGGCTGACATTGGAAGGCACATGATACTGTGCACTCGTGACTGTGCAGATGGGGATAGAGTTGGACAAACTGCATTAATTGCAATCAATTAGAACCTGGGTCCAATTGGTGGGCAAGGGGTTTGAAAATAATTTCTTTTGGGATGCTTTCACTTCTACCTGTGTTACCAGAAAAATTCCATAATTGAGGAAATATACTAGATGGTCAACAAACGAAAGCATATGAATCACTATGTTTTATTATTCGTGTTATGAAGATGTTAGCAGACACACGCTCATAAAAAGACATTGACCTTTTTTGATCTAGAGACCATGAAACGTCCAGAAAAAAATGTTGAGCCGAATCGGAGAGGTTGACCATTATCATGAAAACATAGGTTGATTATTCAAGGAATAACCAACCAAAAGCACATTACAATTGTGTGTCTGGTTTGCCTATCTCACTGTAAGGACAGGTCAGTGAGCGGAAAAATAAATGACATTGAAATAAAAGAAATAAAACACCGGATTGAGCAGTGCGCCTAACTTCTGATTATTTACCCACATCTTCCCAGTATATAACAATTCGAAAACCCACTTTTACCCGTACTTTCCCCTCGTTTACGGCGATAGGGTGGTATGTGAGGCACAACTGGAGCTCAAATAGAGTGAATATATATGTGAAAAAATTTTGTTTTTAAACATTCCAATGGCTTTTTCCAGCTTGGACATTTTGGGTTTTCAAATTACACACGCGTAAAAGTTTTAAAAAAGAAGAGGCAATTTTTTGGTCTTTTCGAATGAGAAGCTTGCAAGGATCAATTAAATGACACTTTAACTAATAGCTACAAATGTATCAGTAGTCATCAAAATCCCAGCTGAGCACGATTTAGGATTAGTCGTGGCTCGCTCTATACTAACGTCATTCGTTGGCGGTAAATACTCTCTAGTAATAAATATCAAACCTCATAAATGAAATTCCATCGAACGAGTTCATAGTTCATTTTGATTCAATGAATCATCGTAGACTCAAAAATTGGCGAAAGCAGCCCCACCCCTGCTCTCTGCTGGCGTTTCCAGCAGACACGCCTCAAAAACACTTTCATTCAGTGTCTTCCGTCCCGCTGTAAATTCAAATTTTCACAACTTATGCAGAAGCATTGCCCTTATAGACGCGCCATCCTTGCAAGAATTCGTCCGTAGATCGATACCAATCATCATTCGGTAAGCAAAAGTTCATTTTAAGTACTATAGATAGTGTATTGCAACGTTAGGTATTATAATATATGGAGTTATCTCAAAACTTATCAACCAGGTTGATGCTGGAATCTGGTGGTCGTACAGAAACAGATCTGACTTGCAAATTAACTGCCTCAGACGTATGGGATTCAACTTCACATCATCATTTATCGATTGTAAATTATATTCAAGGTATAAATGGAACACATTCCTATTTATTGATAAATCTACGTTCCCTAAACCTGAAGATGGTGGTGATTAAAACATCAAAAACACCTTCCTTAGATGTTTGGATCCACTTTACTTTGTTTCCAATAGGTACTGTTTTAAATATGTTTACCTAATATGATCTATCAGTGCTTAGGTAGTAATCGAGACTTTCATCTGAGCTTTAAATAACCCATATTCCGCATTCAATTAGAAGCGGCATCATCATCAATCATTTTTTGCAGTTACTATTACGGTTATTTGATGTTCGTGAGTGAATTGTGGGAGGTGTGTAGATGACGTTGTGTTCTTCGTTCTCATGAGAGCCTGAAATAGTTATAATGCCGAATACTCGCACTGGGTGTGTTGCTGTGTTGCCTTATCATACAACTTGTGCAAGACGTTATAATATGGACGTTATGGACAGATGACAGGGAACCAATACCGAACTTGGACTAGTGAAAGCACTCTTATTTAGTGTAGTTGGTACCATCCTATGTTGAGGCAAAGTGGATAAAAATCAAGATTCTGGCTCATTTCTTCGTCAAAATTGAACGTTTCCTCAATGATAGATGCATCACAAGTTGTAGTAAAATATGGATTTTGTCTACAAGGCGTCTAGGAAATGAAATTTGAACTTTGAGGACGACATGAATCAAAACACTTGGAATAACGTGAAACATAAATGCAACAAACTGTAAGGACTTACATAAAAATGGAACGATGTCCTAGAAACCGACCGTCAACGCTACGGGCCCTGCAAATAACAAAATAATATGAATTTTACGGTCGATAAAGAAACGGAATAAAAAATCCGATTTGTAGAAAATGAACAATTTCTCAGTAAATTATGTAAATTGCTTCCCACTTTAACTGTCATTCATTTGGGGAGAGTGACAAGAGTTGACATGCATCACTCATTGTTAAAACGACCAGATTGAGGAAATAGCCAGAATGTGTTTGAGCTATGCGTATTAGGCGAGATATTGCTAACTACCTGAAACGAGCTCTTCAAAAAATACAACTTACATTTTGTTATAGTTTTGCACTTTTGATCCGCACCTTTACTCCAAGAAAAAAATGAACATTTGTTAAATATTTGAAAATAACTGTGCATTTCCGTTCGCTTCATGGTCCAGCATGGTCCGACTCATGGATTTGAAGTGAGAACAGTGAACCTTAAAAAGTAGAAAATAAACTTGTAAGGAATTACAACTATAATTATTTTAATGAAAAGAAAAAGCTTTCTGAAATGAAATATATTACCATTATTATCTGATATCTAGGAAAAAGGTGGTGGTTGGAGGGGGTGAGGGTGGAAGGTGATGGATGTTGTCGATAACCAAGTCGCTTCAGTTGTTGAGAAAAATCACAAAGACATCCCTACAATCGCTTGTCATAATCCGGTATGTCAGCAATTACGAGGAGCCTTTATACGGGCTAGCCTCTCAATTACACACTTTCCCTTTTCTAAAAAGAGCGTTCTCAATTTTTGAACGTAAAGATCGCGCGAATTTTGGAAGATTGCGGACGTTAAGGGGACAAAGCCGGAGCGAAAATGAAAGTTCAACGGTTCAACTTCAAACCTGCGCTGGGCATAAGAAGCAAGAAACGAATAATTCTCCACGACAGGCCTAATTGTATTCCCTTATTTGCAAGCTGATAGCTATACCGATCTGATGTTGACAAATCCACCTGCCATTAGGGACCATCGAACAGTCGAACATCGGCTGAATACCATCGATATTTTCACGGTTTCACACAATTGGTAAAATAAACACTGCAAATTATTGCACAAAGTGTAATTTTGTACAATACCAACCAACAACCGTATTGAAAAAAAAAAAAAAAAAAATTGCAGAAAAATTTGTATGTTTACATAAAAAAAAATTCGAGATAGATCGAATTTCGACGACCCCCCCCCTCCCCTCCCCGTCACCGCGACTTGGTCTTAAATGGTCACAAAGAACTCTAGTTGATGTCATACGATTCTAAACGATAAGAATCATCATTATTTCCCGCTCAGAACCATTTTATTTTTGCAATTTGACCATCGATACTTATCAATAATTTCAAGGATTTCGTAAGATTGCTGTTGTGTGATCTCAATCACATGACATTTTTTTCAAATATTTTACTAGTTCATTAATTTTCCGAAAGCTGGGCGTAAGGGGAATCCGTTGTTTGTCGGACATCATTTAAATCAACTTGACAGGTTTATGGTTATAAAACGAACGGGTTCTGATTTGTTTCATACACACATTCGTATATACAATCTGTTCAGGTCAACTCATCCAGCTAATTATCGTACTTGTGAGTATTTCCACACATTGCATATTAGTCTGATGAGAAGGATTTATGAAGCCCCAAACGACATCATGGTTTTAGTTCGGACTGTACTTAGAAAGATACAATAAATTTTGTTGGGTCACGGAGCATTTGAGGTCAAGTGTCCTGACTAGAAGTACGAAAGAAACTTTCCAGCTTGGAATAAGGAGCTGCCATCGACGGCTGTGCTCTGCACAATCCAACATAAGTTTATCAATTCGTTTTTTTCAGCCGCCAGCGAGGTGCGGTAGGAGACAATCTGGCTGGCGAGATTTAGTTTCAATTCCAAGGTGGGTCATTTTGGCACGAGACCCAGCCAAACTCCGCGAGATAATTGACCCCGCTTTGAATGATGGGCCCCCGGGGGCTCTTTATTGGCGTGAACGATCTTGTCCCGCTGCGACTACTCTCCTGTTCTCTCGCTGGTTTGTAGTTGTTCTTCGGTTCTTATCATCATCTTCCCATGCACGTACCACGATGATTATCCTTAACTGGAGAGTTGCTCGTTTTTGTTGCCTTTGGTTCTTTACTCAAAGTTGTATTCAATCGAACATTGGTAGAAATTTAGCTATTCACAGACCCACAAATAACCATTTTGAAATTCCTCTTGAAACGATCTTCACCAGGACCACGAAAACTCAAGGTAAAGGAGGAGCTTTACCAGTTATTGAAAGTATAAACAATCTCCGCATTCATTCAGGGACAAGATAAATTTGAAAGAAGAATGAAGAGAAATATTTCAGTTAATCAACATAATTCTGGGTGGGTTTAACTCATGAGCACATGAGCAAAAGCCTATCTTCGTAACCCGCAGAGTACGCAATAGGAAAAAAAACCCAGTTGGGTTTTATATGTACACATACTTTGAAACCAATGGTGTGTTGTTTAATCCAATAAGAAATATAAGCCAAGTAATGTTTCCTTTCCTGACTCGGGGTTGATAATATGAATTACAGAGGCAGGCGGCTTGTTTCCATATCATTTCATTAGTTTCTTTTCATTCGACAGTTTTTGAGCTGATTCCAACAAGACCACAACGGTGGGTATATTAGGGCCAGTGTTCCAACCACTTCCGAAAACATATCTCCACAGTTGGTGAGGAAACAACGTGTCTTACAACCTTGGTGCACTTTTTTACAACCCAGCCTTAAAATCCCGGAGTGAATTGAGGTCATGCGGTCTTCACGCGCCTAAAGAACGAGTAATTCGTATACTTACTCATGCGCTCACTTTTAAGTCGACCGATTAACCCAGCAAGAAGTTTTTAATAGCTAAGACAAGATCGTGGAACGAGGAAGCACCTGGAAAACACGTATTCCCATTTGCGGGTTAACAGCTCGCCACGTACGAGTCCATCGGTACCTCCTCCCCCGTCGTTTGAGCAGTCCGTTTCCCCCTCCGCTCATTCGAGGGTTGAACTCTATTTAAGGGTTTTAATGAGAGGCTGTGGTTAACCCTGGGTTTTAAACGGCCCCGTCCGCCCAGAGCGGTTGGCGGCAGCGAGTGAAGTTGGGAAGCGGAATCGCAAAACACGCTCCAAAGCCGTAAACTTGCCGTTGAATCACCTCCACCATATCGCACAAGTTGATGACATGCAGATGGGTCGGCTCGCATGTTCTCAGAAACCCGCCCCCCGCACTTAATAGTTAGTACACCCTCGGTAGGGACGTTGCATTGCCGTATATCAGGTCCGCTGTTCTTAGGGTCCGCGAGCATTAACCAATACACCCTTTTCGAGATACACACGTAGACTAACCAGGCAATGATAATTTACACGCGAACCAACCTACACTATCTCTCTCAACACTACGTTAGTTGAGTCTCCATGTCTCATACAACTGTAATTTGCCGAAACAGTAACGCAGATAGCTTTTAGCTTGGTTGCTACGAGCGGCGGCAGAGCAGAAATCACTAATCCAAAGATTTGCCTCTGTGCTGACGATAAGAGTTAAGGGCCACTAGTATGAGGGTGGGAGTGGATCCAGCAAAAGACTTAGGCAATTAGCAACCACTCAGCACGGGAGTCGGAACCGTACAAGTATTATATTGATAGATTTCATCAGTACACAAGGGTATCCGTTGTGCCCCAATACTCCTACCTAAGATCTTGGTCCTCCTTCACCAGCTGGTGGGTATCGGCATTTTACGCGGCTGCTTTCATCGAGTCGTCTGCTTTTGTCAGAGTTCTTCTGTCGTCTCATAGCTGGAAATAACGTTGAGAAGAATATCCAAAACTCTGGAGCTCGTACGCGGTGGCACCACCTCCAACGCTTTTTCTCCCCAGCAACGTGCAATCTCATCCCGAAGACGAACTTCACGTCTCTGGAGGCAAGTTTGTTGCTCGTTCATAAACCCACCGTTTACCCAGCGCAACTTCCTGCTTCCAGCCGTTTTACGGAATTGGGCCCAAGGTGTAGTACTCCAGGCGATATTTTCCAGATGAGTTCTGTCTCCGTCTATCTTTACATCTTACTCTAGTAACCAATGTTCTCACATCCTTCTCTGAGGTTAGGTTGGGAGCCTTCATGAAAACTGAATCCTCGTCCTGTTTGGATGTTTTATCCACTGTGAAGTCTCTTGAGCGACTACGAGTACAGTGATTCCAACGTCTTCTTTTTGCCGTCCTTAGGCTCATCCCCCTCTACTCGGTGGGGTTGGAAAGAAAGGAAATAAGAATTCTGGGAATGCAGAGTCTTCTGGGTTTCCCATCAAGCGATAGACTCTTTGGTCCTCTCCTTCCATCATCTCGGCCCTGGGAATGCAGTGGTGTTCTACCAAAGCCGATTCTTCCTCTGATATCTCTCTCAATAGCCAAAATGGAATTCCAGGGGATAACTCAAACCACGCCTCGTTGCAAATCCCATTACATTGTTACAATCTTAGGTAACAAATTACCGCTCAGCCTCAATCCAACCTCAAAGACCTTTTTATTTTGAATTTTATTGTTGGCTGGTTGAAAATAATTTAGCCGATCACATTCACAGCGCGCACGTATCCGTACGCATACGCAGTCGTTCCCTTAACATCTGCCATCAGAGCCGTGCACATAACTCACGGGTCACGCGGTGCACGTCAAATGAAATCGCTCGGTGGGGGAGTAGGAGAGTGAATCTTTGCGAGAACGATACGGAATGGAGCTTTCATTTTGGACCAATTAACCAAATGTTTGGAGCACGTGCTTCGAAGGCAAAGCGATCTAACTTTGTGTAGTGATTGATGAGAGCGTCCGTCCACGTCGATGCTTGGGATGGCGCGGGCGCCAAACCAAACATTGAACGTATCTATTTGGCAGCTGACAAAAGCTGTCGCTCGACTGTGATTAATGATTTTGAAATTAAATCTCGTTCATGACGTGGGAATACTAGTGTGAGGGTACAATATGCGAGGGGGCCTCCTGGGTACGTACCCTCCCTGTCTGACTGACGGTAGTGAATGTATCAGAACGCACTTGGTGGATAGTGATGTTACACTCGTATACTGTCCAATTATCCAAAATAGAACACTCAGTTATTGTTGTTACTCTGTTTAAACAGAAGGAAGAAATTTGAATTTAATGAATTCCCAAGCGAAGTACCTATTTAATAAGCTATTTCGATGTCTTCAGGCAACTTGAGCGCACTGAATCACTCGACTGCGTTGTTCGACAAAAATGATGAATGCGGGCGATACATGGGTGGTTTTCGAGATTTTTGGGAACCAAGAAAGAAATGGAATTATTTTTCACTAAATTTTGAATGCTAAACCGGTTCATATGGGTATTGAGAAGAATGCAACACCATCAGAGGGGACCTTTTGGAATTCGAGTTTTTAAGATGCATAATTTCAAAAGGCTGGAAAATCGTAGAACATTGGTTTTACCACTCAATTATGAGTATGGACACACGATCACTCTCTCCTGGAGTGAGGTGCCTGTTTCAGCAGCTGATTATCAATCCAACCTGGAAGAGATTGGATTCGATTTTCAACTAATGTTCAATTCGCCAAGAATCGGACCCGTGGGCCAGTCTACCTTTTCCACCCATATGAGATTCACAGTGTACGTACGAGGAGATAAGGACTCGGGAGTTATGTCCGGAAATAGCAATTGTTAAGGCCGAGAACAATACGGGGTGGATATGAGGGGAGGATCGCACCCCTTTTAACCTACGTAATTACGCAACAGAGGTCCGCGTGCGGGGGTGCAGAAGCCGTGGAACACGATAGCCCTCTGCTTCCAACCCCCGTCGATAGCCCTGCCTCAATAGACCCATCCTTTGACCCTAGTCTCGAAATGACGGTCAGGGGGGACGAGCGAGGGGATTGATGGGCCAACGAGGGTTAATATTGACTTAGGTTGCGTCACAAGAGCTTTTACCTTTACCACGACAACCTGGAGAAATTAAACCGTAGCATGCGTGCGCTTTGGTGCATATTGATTGTCGGTGTTATCAAGCAATTAACGAGGAACGACGGTCGACGCGGTGATGGGTGAGGGGACAGGGGCGGAATAGGAACGTAGCGCGGGAGTGGAAGGGGTCCTTCTCAATCATAATTGGGTTAGGTCATTGCCATTGCCCTAGTCACAATCGAACGGTTTAAGACCGATGCCTTCTGAACGGTGCTTTCAAACGAGATGACTTCGCATTGCGAGGAGCAAGAAGAAGACACTTTTTAGAGAAGACTGAATAAAGTATTAAATTGATGTTGGATATTATCACTCTCCTACCTAACCCACTAAACCAATCAAAGCATTAAGAAAGGACTTTTTGAGAGATCCCGTATTGGTCAAGAGGACAGAACCGACACCAATCCCTGCATCAATCAAATTCACACGATTGAATAAGTTCAGTAAATCGATATGCCCTTTTTTGCCACTACTGAGAGTTGAATTCACTTCATTCACTCACCTAATTCCTCCTCTCCATCTCAGCAGTTCTAATCAAAATCTTGGAAGTCGATGTTTACTTTACTCACATGATCGGTAGAGGTACTCCAAAATACTCCACAATAAAGGAAATATCTTACAGCATTCAAATTGCGTTTCAATTTTGTTTCTTGACGTACTGACGTAGTTGGGGCTACGTCCTAGTGTAAGCCTCTCTCGAATTAAAATCTATTTGAATCTACTGTGATTTAATTCGGGTTTCTTCGGAGATTTTGAATGGACCTAGCGAGAGGTTACACAATGTAAGTCCAAGAACTGAGCGTTAATTAGGGATACCAGGATGAGCATGAAGTACGTTGAAACAAAATGAATTATAAATGAGAACAAGGACACGTTGCAAAGGAGGATATGCCTCAACCTAGGCTAGAATTGATATGAGACAAAGTAAATTAGACAACATGTGGAGCATATGGTACAATTACTGTCTCCAGAAAACCAGAAGGGAGAGAGCAGGCGCCAGGATGCGCGCGCAGCTCCTGCCCGGACATCAAAATTTGGAGAGAGCTCCAGCGCGCCACTCGTTGCCAAGGCGCCCAACCTGTCGGAGTCATATATATTACAATGAACAAGCGCAACAATACTGGCTGACAAAAATGGCGTCGACGTCGTCGAAGGGAGAACTGGAGGGGGCACTCTGTCCCGAAGGTACCCAGCGAGGCTTAATTAACTTGAGTCCTTTATCTCATGGGGAACATAATGTCACAGCTTCAGTCGACTTAAGCACGGTAGCAGCTCACTTCAGAGCGAGCACAGGACAAAGCCAGGATGGACTGAGTGAGATGCACTTTCACGATAGGGTTACAAAAATATATATGACTCCGACAGGTTGGGCGCCTCGGCAATGAGTGGCGCGCTGGAGCTCTCTCCAAATTTCGATGTCCGGGCAGGAGCTGCGCGCGCATCCTGGCGCATGCTCCCTCCCTTCTGGTTTTCTGGAGACAGTAAGCCTGGGGGCTTACACTAGTGTGGGCGACACATCCAGTGACGTGTGTTCATTTGATTGAGTTCAGTTTGTTCAGTTTTCGTCTACCCCTCCTATTTGACTGTAGAGTCAGGTCTTGGGAAGACTGCACATACCTTGGCCTTCCTGGCCTTCAATCCTGCAGATACCATAAAATTCATAGCACTTTTTGATGGGGAAGAGCACAAATCAACGAAATGTCTTAATACAATTAATCTTGAAACACTTCCGTTTCAGAACCTTCTACACCAGCTTGTAAATGGACTCCTTAGCACACCTGAGAGTTTCTGCATGGCTTTTCCCATTTCGGAAAGTTTTTCTACAAATGAAAATAACATAAACGTGAAATGCTATAGCAGAGTCGGAGCTTTGTTGAAATAACGTTTGGTACATAATCATAACGAATACTTCACTGCAGGTGAAAGTACCAACAACACACTAAAGGTATGCAAAGGAATTTTCACTAACCTTCACTTTCCACCTGTGGAGCCCTCAGAGGCTGTGAGTTCTGAGTCTAAATTATTACCTAGATGGAACTATTAGTACCTATTGAACAACTTCTACCCCTTCCGCACCGCCAAAACTACAAGGGCGCTTAGAATCTGAGTACGTTCCATGGGTAAAATCAATACGTTGCTTTCTCCTCCCTTAATAGGATTGAGAAAACAAAACCTGTAACCACTTTCTTGATTGAGAAAACCACCAAATAGGGCAGTTACCAACGAAGCAACGTTCACGCAGTCATACGTCGTAACTCAAATCCCTCCCGTCAAGGGTGGAACGTTTTGTTGTTCCTTCCGGTCATTCTTATATTTATTTATTTTGTTTCTTTTATTCATTCGTGCCAAGCATTTGGAATTCAAACCCGTTGAATACCACGTGACGAACGTAGGTACCAGACAAAAGCATATTAACCGAATTTTTTTTTTTGAATTTTAAATTTTTTAATTTTTTATTTTTTACTTTAGCTGCATAATTTTTTTTTGTCATTTGGAATTTTAACACTGTTTTTGTTAATTAATTTTTGCGATTATTCGCGGATCTTACTGTGGATGGTTATTTTTGAACGCCAGCATTCAATAAGCAATACCTTTCTTCCTCAGTCTCAATTTTGATATAAATTCAGTTTTTGCAACTTTTCATGTTTTCGATAAAACCAAGCGTCGATACTCGTTAATGTCCGCAACATTTTTGAAAAGACTGGATTATACAACCTCGATAAACAAGTATTGCCTATTTCTTCAGTTTATGGGGCTCTACAATAGGCCGAAGCGAGACAAGACGCGCATGAACTAGTACAGTGTTGTGCATTTAACGCGGGATAATGATTAGTTTGCAGTGACCTTGGAATAATTTCCACTCAAAATCTAGGACGTTGTAATTGATCGTTGACGTTTTTACGAGCTTTTTACCCTTGAGCCCACCTAATGGCTCGACAGTGTGCGGCTTGTAGTGCAGGTGATAAAGGAAAACTAGGAGGCTGTCAAGCACATGAAAACGGTTTTGAATGAAATATTTTCCTCGGGATCTCCTCAGCGGGCAACTGTTATTACTCCATTGGTAATTCAAACTAAAACTGTCGAATGAAAAAATGAAGCGGGAGAGGATATAGTGAAAAAAGCCTATTGCTTAATCTCACGAGTAAAAACCATCCAGATGGAGAAATGATGATACTGGTAGGAAAGAATGACTTCATAACACCTGAGTGGACAGTGAGAGCGAAAGGCGACGTGTATGGGCTACGCCCCCTTCAAGAGAGACGGAGTTTTCTACATCGTAAAACGACCCCGTCTCGTAAATTTCTGTATTGGCACGACATACGGCGTTCTCGCGATTGTCACATGCAAAACAGAAACACGTGAGGCTCTTTGCTTCATTGAGTGGAAACGGTTTACGCGCAAGGTGAAGCAGCTTGACTTTTACGATTAGGACGCTTCGTCGAGGGAGGCCGCACTACGACCCGACTCATGCGAGGGCCTGCATCATGACATGCTGATCTTTTTAAACTCGCAATATGCGTACAACTAACAATAAACCGCGATTATCGTTGGCGCGCCGAAATTTGAAAAGAGTGGGGAATTGGAAGTTGGAAATTTTCAATGGCAGACGAGACCAACAAAAATTGGTACTTTTCCGTCCCCCGTCCCCCCACACCATTGTGACTGCCTCTCGCCTGCACAATTCCCGCGCCATCGAAATATACGCATCGATATACGCACAGTTTGGGCCAGCAAGCGCAGATTATCAACTTCTTCAATAGTTACGATGGAACAAATATCTACATCTTCCAATAATTTTCAAAATCTTTGCTCTGGCGCGAAACCCACCTGAACCTTTGATCTAAATGTGAGAGAGTAACTTCCCAATGCCTTAAGTCACCGAGCGGGCGAGAGACATTCACAATTAGTGGAATGAAGGAGGAGGGGGTACAAAAAATATAGCTTGCAGAAAAGTGATTGTTGAAGAAAACTGCAAAGAGCGCAAAAAAGTGTACCCTTGGGAGAATAACGGACAGATTTTGGTCTCGGTTTCTTCCCATCAATTGCTGCTGAGGGAAAAATTTATTGATGTGACATCCCAAAAACGCGAGTTTGTTGTGATGGTTTTGAAAGATCCCTAACTAGCCGTGCCTACGTCACAGAAAGGAGGAATATAGACAGTGATAATGAGCTCATCCCCAAATGAATGAAACTTGGTTGTAAACCACGAAGTCAAGATGACGCTCTAGTGGCCTGTACACAGTCATATCTCTACTGAGCATATTGGAAATTGAATGAAAGGAAGCGAATTTCTTCTGATCAACACAATCAACATCAAATCTCAGAACTAGCCATCGCCAGGACGGGAATGTCGATATCTCAGATGGGCTACGCAAAAGTAGGAATCATTGCCAAATGCACCTCTCAGTGGTAAGAACTTCAATTTCCTGTTTGAAAACGGCCCGTATTGAGAAAATTTTTAGTAGATAGGGGAAGGTGATCTAATACGGGCCTTTTTCTTTGGATCGCTCTGAATCCCCCCAAATCCAACTCAGAAAAGTATAACAAGTCCCATCACTCGTGATTCGCAAATTGTGTTTAGCTCTTATGAGAACATGTTGCCCAATAAAGATTTACTTCTTTAGAGGAGATGCCGTAAAATTCAGACACGTTCCTCCATTTCGGATTGATTATTTTGTTTTTTATTTTTCAGCGTGCGAAAAAAACCTTGGGGCGTTTACGCCCGAAATGCGTGTGCGCACATTTTACAGCACCAAACGTCCCTCAGTTTGGAATACCCTGCGTATGGGAATCACCGTCGAATTCCCACTCGAATCACTTTCACTGTTGCTGAATCACTTTTCAAAGGGAGAGAAGAAAGACAGGAAAAAGAAAACAAAACCGCGTGAGAAATGAAAAAAACAAGATTACAAGAGAACGGGCGAGGTCAAAGGAAGTAGGGAACGTGAAGATGAAAAAGACGGATGAGGAGGGTCGGAAAAGGGTTTATTAATAGCACAACTCAATGATATTATTAATGTAGGTACATATTTATACGAGGGATATGAGGGGGGTGGTGGGGGTTGATTCAAGTTGATCATGAGAAATGAAAAGACCGCAACAGTATCAGGTCAGAATTGAGGGAAGCAGAGCGCAGCAGGTGGCCACCTCACCGAAGGCAGCACAAAAGGAGCCTTCCGAATGAGAGAGCGATAGGAAGATGTTATCATTAATAATCAGACGATTACGACGACGAGGGGTGATGGGAGGGGTCAGAAGGGATGGACCCAAAAGGGGCAACCTCAACAATGTGTCTTACAGAAGGGCACAAGAGATCCAAAGGGTGAGTGCTCCACCTGTTCTAATCATCCCCTGATAGCACTCCCTCTACCCCCCCCCCCCCACCACATCCTCGAGAAGTGGCCCTCACTCGCGTTACGTGGCGCTCTCAGGCGTTTGACAGGTAGGCGAAATACGTGCTGGAGCCAACGCATTCAGCGAACTTGGGAGCTTTATTCGGATTGTCCTGTCCGACGTCCGACTGCGCTTCCTTTCGGTTTTTGATGAACTTCCACAAAGGCGCCATTCTCTACATTTCCCTCAAATACGACATGTAAATTCTAATTTCAAATTATTTTTACAGTTATAATTACTTTGTTATAATAATCGAAAAAATACCTTTTTTTCCTGCAATGTTGGTGGAGTATCAAACTTGAGATGAATACAACATTATTTAATATGTATTCATCAGTCTCAAGATTCATTCAAAAGAGACTCAAGATTTATAGAGGTTTGGCTGCCCCCTCCGCTCCTCACCCCTCACTCGGTCTCATTAGGAACAAGTTCACAGTCGATCAACTAAAGAGCAGCCCATTAAAAAGGCAATAGTTCGCGTTTTCATTTTAAGAAAGTAGGTACCTCATATTAGGCCACTTTCCCTTATGGAGAGGTTCAATGGAGATCACCTTTAGCACAGCGAAAGCCTAAATTTGGCGTGAACCTCAGGAATGTGACTCCGGGTCACATTTGCAGAGAAAAGTGTCTGTGGTATAAGAAGAAGACTTTTAACCAAAAGTCAACCTCAGTAAATGGGCTGGGAAGAATATGGGGTATTTGTGCGGCGTGTGTCGCACTAAACGGCCCTAAATTACGCGTACATCCATAGTACGCGTTTACATGGTCAGTCCCACCAAATCTAGAAAAACTTCTAAACCAAACCAATTGTGGCAACAATGGCTGACTTTTCAGTGTTTCTGCGCTCGGATTCACATTTTACGAGTTAATGGTTATAAAGTAGATAATGTTTTGATTTGAGGTTCATTATTTTATGAATAAGGAATCTAGCGCCAGGACTGCAGGGCCTTCGGTATTGAATATAGGCAAACGCTACATTATGTTGGTGTTATGCGGGTCACAAGGAATTCCGAGCCCTACATAAATATATAATTTATATATCAGTATTGTAAAATGATCGTCCCACTAGTCACAACGTATCGATACTAAGTCAGTTGATGACAAACTCCGTCGCATAACTACTTGTGAATTTTCGGCATACTCTGAAATCTTGCTAGTTTAATCTCCACCCCTTCGATGTCGGTAAAATGGATCAGTCAATCCATCGTTAACTTTTTAACCCTACCGGGTAGGTTTCAACAATACCGGACCTCCAAAAACAAAAGGTTCCACAAAAAAAGATGTAAAGATAATGATTATAAATAAATAATGGAACAAAATCTGAAAAATATATGAAAATAGACATTTACAGCTAATTCTCGCCTTCATTTGTTAATTAATAAAACAGACTCTCTCATTCAACATTACTGTCCCTCAATTGCTTCTTCAGTCTAAGTCGGTACGGAGTTCGGACTGAATTAATTGCAAGAAAAAAGTCCGGAAATGAAGCGTCAATGAGCAAATTACCTATGCAAAATCGGCTTCTCAAGTTTGTTAAACTGGTAACTAAATCTTGTAAATGTCGTCAATCGGAAGTTGATAGGACGAGGGTCCTGGATTGAGGTGAGAAACTTGAGCATGTGAGCAGCGTCTAGCCGTCTGGGCCGTCTAGGCTGAAACCCAAGGTCCAAGATCGGACGGGCCTCAGTGTGTATTCTTGGCATTGACTCGTGACAACCCTCAGAACAAATGAGGGAAGATTAATAGCGAGCGACTGATGAGGAGCAAATGAGCCACGCTCCCACAATTAAGTGAAAGGAATTAACATACGTCAACACCTGGAATTAGCTGCAACCTCCTAATTTCATTCTCCACAGGGAAAGCTAATACGGATATGAATCTTTAATGATATTTGGATTATTTTTTGAGCTTCAATGAATTTTTATTGAGAAAATGTACTTCCAGGTACGCGCATTAAATACAAAACGCTAAAAATTCATGCACAGGGGTTGGTTATTCCTCGGACAGGAGCATGGACACTCATTACAATCGACTCAGCGTCCAAAATTTAGTGGAAAATGATACCCCACATGCCTAGATCACCGAAAATTTTGAAAAGCCATTTTTCGAAAAACACATTTTGAACCCTATTCCCCACAAATTTAGTCCGATCGGGCTGAAAAGTTTCGAGGACCAACTAGATAAGAAACGGATCCCTGACCCGAATTTCAAATATTTGGAAAATTTGGTGTATACCAAAATTGGCATGGATGGTGGACGGACATTTGCTTATTTTGAACTGGACACCTTGAAAAGCCCTGAAAACATTTTGGGCCGGATCGGAGAGATTGGCTTTTTGCAGGAAAACAGGTTGATTATTCAAGGAATTAACAACCAAAAACTATGTACCTACAATAGTTACGAAATTAGAGTCGACAGTTCGACGTCCACTAGCACTGCTACGTAGCGGTTCAAAACAATAGGCCAAGAAGTTGGAAAAAATAAATAAAAGAAGAACCGGGAAGGCAGCAAAGCATATTTGATCGTCAGGAGTCGTTTTGTCTTGGAATACGACACCTAGCGATGTTAGCGGCCGCTAATGTTCCCGCGCCCTGGATACCCAACATTTCAAGTGAAGGAACAACTCCCAGAAACCCTCTTGATTGAGAAAAAAGATAATTAAATTAATTAATTACATCCTGGCCCTTCGGGGCCACAACATTTTGCTACTGCTAGAAGCATGAAAATGAAGAATACATCTCAGCCTCTATACGCTTAAAGTCGAACGTTTTACAACATAGTGGTGCATAGCAGCTTAGCCTGATATGTTTATATGTAATGCGCCACACGTGTTCATTTCTAGATACCATAAAAATTTCCGTTTCACTCCCAAGTTAGTCCAAAGCTAAAATATCCGCTACGTAATACGTAGAATACTATTCTACTCTAAAAGCCCTTAACACTAACGTTCAACGTCCTCGATTCCTCACTCAAGTACCCAGATTTGTTCCCCCTTTTGGGATAAACTAATGATTCCGAATCAAGGCCGAAGTGGACAAAGTAGGCAACGATTTCCGATTTTGAGAACCCTGTTGACATTTCTGAGTATGTTTATTTGAAAAATTAGTTGCAAATTATAAACTGAACCACCAAGAACGAAAACAACCTCCGGAGGAGTTGACATGAAGGTACTAAAGCGCATGAAATGTTGAAATGATTGATGAAGTAGATCCATGTACAATATCGGATGCGTACTGAAACTATTTCTAATGATTGACGATTTGAAAATTTTAATGTTTTGACAATTTGAGCTAGATACTCTACATGTATCAGCTCAAAAATGATGAAATGATGTGATTTCTGATGGGTGACAAGACACAGTGACGTTTTCTCAATTAAATCAGCTTCTTGAAACGGACAAACTGATCTACTGAATGAACCCTTGACCTTCTTTTACTTAACGAAAAAAAAAAAAAAAAAAAAAAAAAAAATGGTTGGTCGGTAAAAAGTGAGCTCATCAATGAAGGATCTGCAAACTGGATATCAATCACACATGCCATAGGAGGTTTGGACTGTTTCTTGTGCCTCTGATCCGTTGGTTTAAAATTTTGGATTTGAAATCACGCATTGAATTCTAAAAGTATTTTTGGGGGGAAAATCAATTATTTTGTTTTATGTTCATTCACCACGAATAAAACTATTCCAATAAGTACTAAAGAAGTGTTCAAATACTGTGGAAGTATGGTATGAGAAGAAAAGTGGTTTATTCATGCATTTATTATTTCGTGATCACTAAATTCATTGAGTAGGTGAATATTCTTTGATGCAATGTGACAGTTGAGTAAAAAAAATTCATTAAAAAAATACCTTATGATTTGACATTGTGGTGAAAAAATATATATCATTTATATTGTATATTTAATTTAAACGATTGTAAAATGAGGGGCGGAGATCTGCTGGAGTTCTGAGATGGCCGATCGATATATCCGACCAATCACCTCTACTGTCGTTTTGCCACGTTAGGTATTTTTCTAGTGAATATACCGGATTGAATATTTTACTCGAGGTATCGTGCGGAAGGATGCAGTTGAACAACTTAATGGCAGACTACACGCTAAATTGATTCAAGTAACTAAGTACCAACCCATTATGACCAGCAGGTAGGTATTAGCCCTGCGATACGACAAATATAATTTCCGGTGAAAACACTACTCAAGTGTCGCGAGTGATACAGACCGAGTCGATTACTCTAAATAATGAGTAGAAAATTCCATTTTAAAATTCGCCGAAAAACCCGCATGCAAAAACCGTAGAAGCGTGAATATACCGGAGCCGCCCGCGTGGTCATCACTCTCAACCACCTGCATGTTTTCCACCAATTAACGTGTATACGGCACCGCATTTTAATCAGAAAACAGTGCTAAAAATGCAAACGGACAATCATAATGTTCTGTGTAGCCCTCGCTAAAGCGCGTTTATAACGTGAACGGACTTGTTGACTCGGGGTCGCCGGTCTTTTCACGAAAACCACCCCAGAACGAGAGTTGACGGCTCACACAACTGGAAGAGCGCGGTCGACATCGCGGATCTTTCTAATTGTCATGTGCCAACTTCACAAACAAGACCGTATAAGCGGCACGTTTCGATGGAAATTCGGTGTGACGCACCAAATCTGGAATTGGCACCAAACGATACTGCGACGTTTTGGCTAAAAGAGACAATTCCATTTTATTGAGAAATGTAAGGGAAGGATTCATGTTTATTCTCAGTTAAAATAAAGTACTTAAAATAGGCAGTTGTCACACTGGCCACAAGAGAGACGAATCTAGTAAGAGTCGCAAAATCAGAAAAGGGATGTTCCTGAATGCCAACGTTCCAAAATAATTTAACCGCACTTGATATTGGCTGAAGAAATATAACTCATGTTCAAGTAAATAACTCTCTGGTGGCCCTAATTAAAGTGTATAGTACTAAAATTCGAAAAAACTAGGTTCATTTGTTGCTTGCGTCTAGAGTCGTCGGCCCTGAAAAAGGAAAATGATCTCCTCTTACTGCCCGGCAGTAACCCGGATTCCTTTCGAGTTTTCGTCGATTCTTCGTCATCTTCATACAAGTAGACCAGAGATTGGTCGACACTAGTGATTCAATTACTCACAACGCATCGAGGGAAAATACTCCAAAACGGTATAAATTGACTCACAGGTGAGACGTCCAGTCGAAGGGATGATAAATGGAGACTTTAGTAGAGAATGAACCAAATTGAAGTAGGAATTAAAATAAACTTCTTATGTAGAGCTTATACAATGTTTTTGTCAATTCTTTTGTCGTTAATTTTATCTATTCTAACATTTCATAAATATTTGCAACATCTAGAGCTTCGTCAGAACTATTTGAACCGTTGATGGCGGTTTTTTAGAGAAATAAAATCGATCAATATCAACATAAGAGAGATGAGATTGTTAAATGTGGTACTATCATCGAAGGGAATCCCAAAGACTCCTAGACCCAATTTAGCAACGATTAACTTACTGTAGAATACTTGAAGGAACCGCGAAGAAAGGTGGCTTTTCTGAGGCGAATTTTGATTTTGAATTGTCTAAAGAAACAGCCTAATTGAGAAGTTAGAAATTACAGTAATCATGTTGATGAAAAAGATTTCCTGTAAAATGATGCCAGTGGCGATATTCATTTTGGAAAGCCAGGAAGCGGTAATTTGTAAATTTTCAGCGGGAAATTTTAGATGATCGTTGATAATATTGCCTGTAGTTATATTTGTTCTAAGCAGGAGACGCATTGGTACGGAAGATGAATTGTGGCGGGGTATTACTCGTATAATTACTAATATATAGCTTCGAGAAAATACTTGGTGGTTTAGATGTGAGTACTCGCAATGGTGTTGTGGGTACTCACGTGGTTGAGCGAACGCGTACACCTTTTCTATCGTGGCCGAGTAGTCGTCGGCTTCGTCTATGATGGAAGGGCCTGGATGCCACGGACTGCCCGGCTGATCGCTCAGCATGTCCGGCACTTGGGGCAGACCGGCGTATGACTGGAGCGGCGGAATGTCCGGTAACGTCCTACCGGTTATGTTGGGAGGCGCACTGAGGCCGAGCTTGCTCAAAATTTGTTGTTTGATATGGTCAATGGTAAATTTCATCAGCTGACTTCGGACGGCACAGCTCGCGCAAGACTCGGCGGTGAACGCCGAGATCGCGCCGAAATTCGCCGCTCCCGTGAGCACGAGCACTAAACACAAGCTCAGCGCCGTCATTGCCGTATCACTGCCGCTGCCGATAAGCCGAACGGCCCTGTCGGTTCGCTGTGTACCCCCGTCTGCCCGTCCGCTCGACCACCCGCTACCACCCCACTACCGGCCAGCATCCCCCTCCCCTCACCACCACCCCTCCGTTAACCCCCATACCACTCACCTAAAAAAAAAACCTATAAAAAAAGTAAAATTGTAAAAAAAAAAAAAAAAAAAATTAAATAAAAAATCCAGGTTTTTCTTTTTGACTTATTTTAATTTGACGTCTAAATATCTCGATCTCAAAAGGTGCAGTAAGGCGGTCTTAAAAAGAATATTACGACATAAGAATTTTCCCCTGCTTCCAACCATAGAACTGCCTCGTAAAGAATCATCCCCATTCAGTGGGTATATCTCAGCTTAGTCACCTTTTCAGCGTTGTCGGGAACATAATTAAAATCGTACGTCCAATAATCGGGTTTTTCTTAAATTGGTGTCCTTTGCGTCGCCCCTTGGATGCAAAATCTAATCATAACACGCTTTTTAATATCAATGAATTACTCGGAATCCTCATTTTTTGAGCTTTTAATACTTTGTGGACATCTATCGTCCCATTATTTCCACGTATTTCTTCCCCACCTACTAAGGAGGAAATTTGAACGACAAGCGCTGTAAATTCATGTATTTCTTCTCAAGATTTGGTGCATCTAAAAGTTTAACCAATTGACCTGCCTTCTAGGAAAAAAGCGGAATTGACCTATTATTGAAGAGATTGGACATTTAACAAAATTGAGGAGTATGTGTAGAAACGTTAAGTTAGAACTTTAGTTAAAATATCGAACAACTACTCTAAAGTGAAAAAATTTGGGATATCCGTGATAATTTATGATGCTATAAAAATGAAATGGGGAGTAAAATCGATGCCCTTCCGGTTGTGTGACACCTTTTTCCGAGACGAGAATGAAGGAGTAATATTATTATCATTCCAACTCACTGACGCACTAAAATGAAATGAAAAATCCAAGAACCTCGCAATCGAAGCCATGTTTAATTCAAAAGATTAAAAATTCCTTGGGAAAAGAAAAGTTGAACGTCTACCACGATATAAATTTTTTAACGACTTTGTAGGAAGCAAGAATTGTAAATCGTTGCAGCCAAATTGTGTTATGTGAAACACTATGTTCAAAATATCCTGATAAATTTAGAGCAATTTTCCGAGCAGACTCAAAAGGTCTAATACTGAAGTTTTCCTCAGGTTCCTAACTAACGCTCCATATTGAAAGATTCTAATCGGCATAGGGCTCATGGTTTAAGATGGATAAAAGGGATGAGTTACCAGGAATAATATCCAGAGGTGGGCAAACATGGCTCCTCTGCAAACAAAGTACAAACATGACATCTTTTTACGAAATCCCAAAACTCCGAATTTATGCTGGCGTCAAGTAATGTAGTCACGTGATACATTTTGGGCTTCCAAATCATTTCTTGGGTAAAAACTTGAGCGCGACAATTCTTGAAAAAAGTTAGTACACAAAAATGTACGATTGGTGACTAGAATACATTTTATAAACTACAAAAGCTATTTACGGCGATGTTTATTGGCCAAATACAATTTTATGAGTAGAAAGAGTAGTCGGTCGCTTCTCTAAAATTTTCTAATATAAAGAGCGTCTGCCTTTGCATCTCGAACATTCTGATTTTATCCAGAATAGGCAGTACGTGACAGCTCATTGTTACGTGTGAAAACCAATCATCCAATAAAGCTCGAATTTACATGATAAAACGCTCTTAATTATTTATTCTAATAAAATATAAATCAGGTCGGGATCTCTAAGGAAGCAATGGTTTTTCAATTACCCAAAAACCAGATTTTCATCGAAAACAATACAAAAATGAATTTTCAGTTGACCCACTACAACAAGTTGCAACAATTTGATCTCACGATTCCCTGTGATTTTCCAAAGGTTTTTAACCGCCGAAATCTTCCAATAATCAAAAATAATATAACTCTTCCCTAACTAATTCCATCAAAATAAAATCTACTTATGAATTGATTCCGCTCGATTCCTAACATCAGTTCTACCAAATTATTGCAATTTCATTTTGTACAATCTTTTTTTTTTTCCAAGTAAATGAAGATCAGTTTGCAACAGATGACCTGGCTAATTTATTGAACTTATCAGCGTCATGTTATGAATTTTAGAAACTTGAATAAGTGGGGATTTTTTCCCTTGGGGTGTACCATTTTCGACTGAATTTTGAACATTGAATCCAATGAGACGGGTCCCAGAACGATTGGCGCCCATCGGAAGAGGTTATGGGACAAAGTGGGTATTTATCCACCCATTTCGAAAGTGGGTTGTCGAGATTTCTGGTGCCTAGGCGTGTGGGGTATAATTTTCCTCTAAATCTTGGACGCTGAATCGATTGGAATGAGTCTCCATGGTTCAGGTCCGAGGAATAACCAACCGCTGTGAATGAATTTGCAGCTTTCGATTTTGGTTCTTGAAAAAATACATTGAGGGACTTGCACTAGCATTCGGTTGATTCGGAAGACGAGACTTTCAAACGATACTAGTATTTAGGAAGATTACTTACAGAAACAAACGGGCTACGTTAGTACTTTGATAATAGTGTAATGCGATCAAGGTTATTCATTTTCACCCTTGTTATCATCCCATGGATGATCCCCTAACGTGGATACCGATCTGTTGTTGATAAAACCTCGAAGGTCAATCACGATGGCCTACTTCAGACTTCCTCGGAGCTACTGACAAAGAGATGTATCAGTTCAAGAGAAAAGATTGTCCAGCTGGTACAGCATGTTTGGAGACCTCCTTGGCTGTTTGACTCAGGGACAGATCAGCACAATGCGGTGGAATGTCAAACATCTTAAAAAGGAGATGAATGACGCGGCCAACAGTTATCCAGCGTTCTTAATTAGGTTTCTAGATGTATTTAAAGAGATACTTCATCAATGTATCAAAATATCAAATTATGACTGCGATTGTCAAACGATTTTCAACGCGTTGAACAAGATGGAGTCTTCAGGAGACCCAAGTCGGCAGATTTTTGAGAACTGCGCAAATTATGTGGTATTTTCTCGGACTAATCTAACCAGCTAGAAAGAAAAACGCTGCTAATAATGATTAATCATCAATTGGTTGGTTATTCCTTGAATAATCAACCTGTTTTCATAATAATGGTCAACCTCTCAGATTCGGCTCAAAATTTTTTTCTGGACGTTTCACGATGTCCTGATCAAAAAAGGTCAATGTCCGTCCGCCGTACGCCGTCCGCCGTCCATTGTCCACGCCGTTTTTGGTAGTAGAAAATTTTCTAAAAATCTGAAATTTGGGTCAGGGGTCTGTTCCCGGCCGAGACGGATCCTCAAAACTTTTCAGCCCAATCGGACCAAATGGGGGGGGGGGGGGGGGTAGGGGTCAAAATGTGTTTTTTGAAAAATGGATTTTCGAGATTTTGGGCGATCTAGGCGAGTAGGGTGTCATTTTTACACTAAATTTTGGACGCTGAATCCAATGAAACGGGTCCCAGAACGATTGGCACCCACCGGAAGAAGTAATGGGTCAAATTGGGTATTTATTACCTATTTTGAATATGTGTCTTTGGGATTTCTGCTACCTAGGCGTGTGGGGTATCATTTTCCACTAAATTTTGGATGCTGAATTTTATGATGTGTGTCCCAGAACGATTGGCACCCACCGGTAGAAGTTATGGGTCAAAATGGGCATGTATCCACCCATTTTGTATGTGTCAGGATTTCTGGTGTCTAGGCGTGTGGGGCATCATTTTCCACTAAATTTTGGACCCTGAATCGATTAGAATGGGTCTGGGACCCGCCACACCCACTGTTTCCCCCATTCGAGGAATAACCAACCCGTGTGTAAGAATTTGCAGATTTTTTTTCCTTACAAATGGCGCTAGCAGCCCGTGTATATAAGCTTTGTTCGAAATATCAATTTCTGACCCTCATGTCAGTTTTTAATATTTTAAATTGATATTGACAAGCCACCTCTGAGTTTCTATAACGTTCGAGTTCGAACGCTAATTTTTTGCTAATATTTGTAAAATTGTCTATCGATTTTATAAAAATCTGAAATTTTGCTCCGAGACTAGTTTTTGGCTCTAGTTGGTCCTCAAAACTTTTTTCAGCCAACTTTTTTCGGACCAAATGGGGGGGGGGGGGGGGGGGGGGGTTAATGTGTATTTACAAAAATGTATTTTCGAGATTTTTGGTGATCTAGGAGTGTGGTGTAACATTTTCGACTGAATTTTGGACGCTGAATCCAATGAAGTGGGTCCCGAAACGACCGGAAGAGGTTATGGGTCAAAGCAATTTAGCAACTGCTGGTTTTGTGATCGTCAGCTAGACGACAGAAGAGTATGCATTCGGCCAAACTTGAAGAAGGGAGGAAGCTGGGACGTTCTCAAGGGTAGCCTTGGGGATGATACTGTTGCTAGCTGGCACCTGCGCCCGGCAAATGGGCTGCCGGCATCGCAGGATCAATGACCTGTGGAGGGCTAAGGGTCACTTTCGAGGAATTGTGCGTCATATCGAATTGGCTGGAACCTTCCCGTTTGCTCGAGACAACACGTCGAGTTCCCAGAGCCAGGGAAGGTTTGAGAATGTTCTTGGCCAAGGCAGCAAGTATAAAACGAACCCAGGAACGCCGCGCGAGTTCAGTTCTGGGTCCAGAACAATTGTGCCGTGTTATAAATTGTGCGACAACCGCATTACAACCATGTATTGTGATTGTGTCATTGTGTAAGTGCGCGAATGTGAACAGTGTATTCAAGTGAACAATTGTAATAAATTATTTACTAAAAATATAAATCGTTACGGGCGCTCGGTAGTCTAGTGGAATAGACGACGGATTGGTATGGTACTCCGAGCGGCCAGGGTTCGAATCCTGGCTAGAGCAACTTGTTTGTCTTGACCCTCATATTCGTCCTCTTCACTTAAGGGGGTGAGGCAATAAGTAGCCACGAGCGAGATCGTCAGATCAATTTACGATCCTCTTTGGAGGACGGCTGACGACGTCCGCGACACCTGACCAAGGTAGTCGGACGAAAATCCAAGGTGAAAGTCCTTGTTTACTTTACTTTACTTTTTTTTTAAATCGTTACAATACTTTCATGAAGCTGGACAAGATGAAGCTGGACAGTTTCAAAGGATTCCTGTAAAACACTGAAATCTCGGTTTGATATTGCTCATGGCTCGACGACAAAACGCTGCCAACAGTGTTTCTGGTATAACACTTCGGGGGAGGAATGTTGTTAATGTTTGTCGTGCGCCGTGACAATGTTACTAACAATCCACCAACCACTCGTCTGAAGACACTGTTGTCAACAACATTGCGTCTGGTGTGAAAGGAAACCTGCTGAAAAAATGTTAATAACAATGTTTTTAACAATGTATAGTCCGGTCTGTAACCATCATAGATTAGGATGTAGAATGAAACAAAAAATATCCTTACATTCCTTTCTCCGAGCTTTCGTGATGTTCACTTGCTTCGTCAGGAATACAAGAGCCAGTCAATCGTTCAGATCAACCCACTATTTTTACTCAACAAGGCGTCTAAACTTCAATTTAGTATAGGAGCCATCTAAAAACGGCAATCAGAAAGTCTAAAATTACCAAAACCTAAAAGAGAGAGGGTAATTCAAGTGAAACATCCAACACAAATTTGAGGTGACACTCAGTCGCCAGGGCATACATTTTTTCATAATCACTCTTATCGGCTTATCAATCGTTAACAAAGATGAATTCAGTAATATGTGGGTTTATCATTCATATTGAGTTGATTGCAATTCACATTAATTGAACTTCAGAATGTTGTCCTCCATTATAAAAAGTTTTTAGATTGGATTTGGCGTTTTTCGGAAATTAAACAACCCATCAAATTGTCAGTTTTCCAAACCGGTGTACCAGAATGAAATACATGCATTTACTTTACGGCGATCTCACATGGGCCGTGTTACGAATATTGATTCTGCCAATTTTGAAATAATACCCATGGTTCCTTTTCGTTTGGAAGCCATTGCATCCTGATATTACCAAACAAACGCGAAGAAGCCTTTCATGAATCCTGCATTAACAAGATTTATCGACGATGAACCGAACCTGCATTCGAAGGGTGCGGAGGAAAAAGGTCGTATCAGATTCTCAAAGCTTTGACTTTCAGAACAGCACAGGGCATAAGGTGAGGGGAGGGGGTGGGTGCGTCACCATAGGTCAAGGGTAGGTAAGTAGGGTCGCCATCGTAGAAGTGACAGTCATTGATTTGTGCATTATCGAAACGGAAAGTGCGTGGTTTGAACACGTTATTGACTCATTTATGATAATATTATACAATTTATAGATAAAAATAGGACTACCAACTTCTGCACTCATAGTCCAAGGGTGAGAAGATTCAAATACCAAAATATCCGTCCACTGGACTCAAAATACTATAAAAACTGGGAGAATCATAATTGTTGAGCATCAGATTGATCTGTGCGATATACCATGGCCCCGATACGCCTCATGGTGCCCTGTTTACTGGGTCCTATGTAATGAGGTATTCACCCGAATTCACCATTTCTGACGCTGTTGAATGAATGAACATGACGTAGTGACCTGGCTAAAAGCTCCAGAATTGTAGATGGACAACCTAGAATAGATAAAAATTCGCCCAAATTTGGTAAAAATATCCGTCTGAATTGAGGCGGAAATGGATGATCATGTTTGAGTAGCGTTTCGCATGAAACCTATCGCTCCTTATTATCCCAAAAATTTTTTTTTATCAATGTGGCTTGTATTAATGCGTGGTATAGTTGTCTTTTTAGTTTATTCGTCATAAAATTCTTCACCTCATGGCATATTGGGATGAGTTTTCTCAGCATTTTATTCAATATATCTAGATGGGGTCCCCAGTCCAAGCATTGATCCATCATGACCCCCAGATATTTACTCGTTTTGGTTGGTTATTCCTCGAATAATCAACCTATGTTTTCATGATAATGGTCAACCTCTCCGATTTGGCTCAAAATTTTTTTCTGGACGTTTCTTGATGTCCTGATCAAAAAAGGTCGATGTCCGTCCGCCGTACGCCAAACGCCGTACGCCGTCCATCGTCCGCGCCCTTTTTGGTAGTAGAAAATTTTCTAAAAATCTGAAATTTTGGTCAGGGGTCTGTTCCCTGCCGAGACGGGTCCTCGAAACTTTTCAGCCCGATCGGACCAAATTTGGCGGTGGTAGGGGTCAAAATGTGTTTTTTGAAAAATGGATTTTCGAGATTTTGGGCGATCTAGGCGAGTAGGGTGTCATTTTCCACTAAATTTTGGACGCTGAATCCAAATAAATTGGTCCCAGAACGATTGGCACCCACTGGAAGAAGTAATTGGTCAATTTATGGGTAAAAAAAAACTAAATCACCACCTGGGTTCGAACTGAGTACCTTCCGGTTACTGCCGAACGCGCTAGCCACTTGCGCCATGGTATACAGAATACAGAATACAGAACTTTTTTATTTGTTGAATATTTACAATAGTACATGTGTCATAATTCTTCACAATTTACAATTCCAGCCAGTTTAGGCTTCTAATGTCTAAGTCTTGATGTTCTATAATTTAATAAATCATAATTATAAAATAAGTAGTTGAATGAATAATTGAAGGAAAATAAGGGGAAAAAACCTTACATCATGATTTACAATTTTAAAAATGCTACTTAACGACTACGGTGTAACCTAGGCTAGGGCGAATAGCGTGTGGGATATCATTGCCACTAAATTTTGGACCCTGAATCGATTGGAATGGGTCTGGGACCCGCCACATCCACCGTTTCCCCCATTCGAGGAATAACCAACCCATGTGTAAGAATTTGCAGATTTTTTACCTGTGAGATTGTGGGACAAACACAATATATTGGACATCTTTGTTGTTGGTGGCATACAATCTTTCCAATATCTGGGATCATTGATTCCGTCCAGGCATGAGTCATGAAATTAGTTTTAGTAAAGTTCAGTCTCAGCGATTTTTCCTTAAACCATTCATTCATTATTATCATGTTAGACTCCGCTTTATTTTTTACCTCATCCCATGATTTCCCTTTCACAATCATCGCTGTGTCATCTGCAAAGCCCACTAGATGTCCGTCAATTGGCACTCTGAACATACTTGTGGCATACGTTATGAAATATAGAGGAGATAGAACCGTACCCTGTGGAACGGAGTACGTGAAAGACCTTACGCCGCTCATTACATTGCGTATTTTTACTCTTTGTTCCCTGTTTTCAAGGTAACTCTGAGTCCATTTAATGAAGGCTGGGTGAAAATTTAATTCAGCCAAGGTATCTATCAATTTATCATGAGGCACCGTGTCGAATGCTTTAGTTAGGTCCTTGTAAATAACCATGACCTTTTCTCCCCCATCCATTGCCATTGTAACTTTCTCCAGCAGGTACATGATTGCATCCAACGTGCTCTTCTTAGATTGAAAACCATATTGGTGACAGTGTATAATTTCATTTTCTTTGAGAAAGTTAACTAAATAAATCTTCATCGATTTTTCTATTACCTTCGCTATATTGGATAAAAGGGAGATTGGTCTATAATTGCTTATTTCCTTGGGATCTCCTCCTTTAAATAGGGGTATGATTATTGCCTGCTTGTATATTTGCGGAAATACTTGCTCTCTAAAGCTTAGGTTGGGGAAAAAAAAACAAACCCTGGACTCGATCCTCCCTTTAGTTGGGTGATTATTTTGTTTACTGTTTTTTCTTCTACTTTCCAGAAAATCCTCAAACCAGGCGAGAGAGGAGACTAATTTAAACCTCGGACCAAGCGCATGGAGATTCATTTCTTCAACATGGGGAAAATGGGGGAAACAGTGGGTGTGGCGGGTCCCAGACCAATTCCAATCGATTCAGGGTCCAAAATTTAGTGGAAAATGATACCCCACACGCCTAGGTAGCAGAAATTCCGAAAACACAATTCAAAATGGGTATTATATAACCAATTTGACCCATAACTTCTTCCAGTGGGTGCCAATCGTTCTGGGACCCATTTCATTGGATTCAGCGTCCCGAATTTGGTCAAAAATAGCACCCCACACGTCTAGATCGCCAAAAATCTTGAAAATTCACATTATGAACCTGTGGTTGTAAACGACATAATGATGAAACTCAGGCTTGAAAACATGGGATTATTTTTCGGTTAGTAGTCAATAAAAACGATAGGGGAATGACTAATGGCGCCTAATTATTGCGAAAAGTGACGGAGGATACCTCAAATGATATGCTGACGCCGAGTGAAATACGCGTCGTCGAATAAGGACATTGTTTCGTCGTTCGTCAAAACGCATGTGCGTAAGAAGAAAACCTTGAGAATGATCTTCGGTTACTACTTGCGCATAAGTTAAGGGCAAATTGTAAATGAGGGTACAGCGCCAGTATGTCCGCGATAAATGTATGCAGTTGCACGGTGGTTGGAAAACCTGCAGTCGTGAATGATGTCGATCGCATGCAAACCGACCCAACTTCGAGGTGTAATGCGTTACGGGAAATCGTAATTTCGGGATCAGGGGCCTCGCAGAATCGGGGGACCATTTGTCACCGATTGGCGCTCAATCAATTCCGAAACGTTGCAGCTCGATTACCATGTTATCCATATGCGACAATGCGCCTAAGTTGTCTCTCGCTGCATGGCGACGGGCAGTGCGAGGAAAGAGACGAGAACGATTCACGCGTGCATTCTATTGTTCTGATTCTCCGTTACAGTGGAAGCCCTACATAAATATAAGGGTTCATTGATATAAATTTACATCGAGAGATCAGAATCGTGGAGGTGATGAACAGTAACTTTTGTAAAACTACTCGTAAAAAAAAGTTTTGCACATTTGCATAAACTATACTGTTATACTCGCCCATCTATGTGTTCAATTCGAAAAACACAAAAACATTTTCATTCACTTCTAACATTAACTGATTAACATTTCACATTACAAAATGTGTAGATTCCCGATCCGATAACGATTAAAATTCGTCTAAAATGCTATAAAAACCCTGAAATTTTGTACATAGACTCCATATCCAAACATACATTATGGTTGAAAACGGGTACGTGGGAAAAATGGTTTTCTGGATATCTGGAGGCCTAGTTGAGTGGGATATTGTTGTACACCAACTCATTTATATTTTGGTTGGTTACTTCATGAACAATCAACCTATGTTTTCATGCAAAATGTCAATCTCTCCGATTCGGCCCAACATTTTTTTCTGGGCGTTTCAGGGTGTCTAGTTCAAAATAAGCAAATGTCTGTCCACCGACCTGTATGTATCAAATTTCTAAAAATCTGAAATTTTGGTCAGGGGTTCGTTTCCGGCTCTAGTTGGTCCTCGAACTTCTCAACATTTTCAGCCCGATCGAACCAAATTGGTGAGCGAGGGGGGGATGTGTTTTGTGGGTTTTGGTTGGTTATTTGATAATAAATTTTTGGAAATAAGCGTGTGGGTATCGTTTTCCACTAATTTTTGGACCCTAAATCGATTGGAATGAGTCTCCATGCTCCTGATCCAATAACCAACCCCTGTGCAAGAATTTTTGCGTTTTTAATTGCAGCATTGAATGTTCTACCCCTAGTATCACGTAATATTGATCGTTCTTTCCTCATGTTGAATTGTTTACTATTTGACAAGAACTTTAGATTAAACGAGAGCAATCTTTACTACACGGAATTGTAGAGTTTAATAAAGAAACGCTCACAATAATACTTGATACAAGAAATAGTAGTGTTGATTCCGTCCGTTTTCCAAACATTTTACATATTTTTGAAGACTTAGGGCCGATTTTCATACATTGGGCCGTTTTACTTGCATATATCTCCACACCCTTACAAAGCGCCCTTCATCAATGTTGGTAATCGCGTGTTAAAGAAATCATTTTCTAAAAATGAGTTTTTCACAAAAATAATCCGTCGTCTACTTTTCCGTCAAATTCTATTGAAATCAGACTCGTTCCTAAAAGTGTTCACTAGATAGCGGCGCACCTTTTAAGGAGCAGTATTGCTGTAAGAAATCGACAATAATATAAATCAGCTGCCAAATTTGGACCATGGTGATCAAACTATTCAATGTTGCCTACCACCGTACATATCCATGTTTTCTATCGACACCCACAGGTTTCAATATTGGTTTATACATCTTCTATACAAGTAAAACCAGAACCTTCTAACAATTATGACCCACAGAAAAACAAATGTTCAGGGGAACAACGTTCAATGGCTCAAATTCTACACTTGCTCTACGAAAAAGGAGAACTGTTAATTGTGGCATACGAATATGACTACTCAGAACTACATGCGCTTCAGAAACTCGACTTATGGAAGAGAACTACAGAATCCTCTGCCGTTATTGTACCCAGCAGTATACGATACAACCACCGAAATTGAGAAGACGACTGCTGAAATTCGACGAAACACGAAATGTATCAAATTCTGATGCTGACGTTAAGATTTTTTATTCTAGAAGATGAAGAAAAGGAGGAGCACAAGCATGACGTAGACTTAGCGATCATTGATGTTTGATATGTTCTATCAACAGTTCCTTAGTTTGCTTTACTTCTATCTAGGCTTTGTCTTAAATAAATATATCGATAAAATGTTCACCAACGTTTTCTCGAAATTATTTGGCTGTCAACATGGACTGTTTAAGACAATAAACGGATTCAAATGCAACAATGGCAGAGTAGACCAACCCACAAAAAATCGCCATTTTCCGGCAACAAAGGGCTAAAAGTTTCCGTGGTTAGTTGGTATTTTATTCTTGATTGAGTACATATGCAAATACATTTCCAATAAACGGCCCATGGAAACCTATGAAATGAGCATTGGAAAATTGGCATCAAATACGATTTTCTCATATCTTCACCTCATGTTTAAATCTGGCTGTATGTTCCATATTGGTTCCCAAAATGTATTCTTATCACGAAACCCGGAATTCAGAAAGGGTTCTTGTTTTGGTTTATTATTCTCAAGATGACATTAATATTGGCTGAATCGATTGAAATGGGGTTTGGACCGATCGATACAAATGCTGTTTAGGAGTCTTACATAAAATCAATTTTATACAATCGCGGCATAATATGTATAATATGCGGCATTTTAAAGTAGAAATGAACTGAAAAGGTTCAAACCCCAGAATTTTTTTTCCATTTGTTTTCTGAGTCCAAGGGAAGAGTTGTAAGAATTTAGCCAGAAAGTTTGAGCTCATCAAGAAATCGACGTTTATAGTTCAGTCCACTAGCTACAAGACGATTACAAGGGGTTACGAAGGTCGATGTGAGTAGCGGAGTCCCTCGCATAGGACTACCGTCAAGTATTGCATTAACAAACTACTCACGCGCGAGCGGTCAGCTGTTTTCCAGCCGGTAGGTCTACAGAACTGGACGGGCGTAGGCCAACACTAGCTAACTGTAAGGTTGCACGTGAGTTAAAATTCAAAGAAGGAGCTCTTTTGATGTTAGGAACAGTTAAGTCGGGCAAGTTTGTTGTCTTGCTCTTCATGATAGACCTTTTTTCCTTTTATTTTTTACCGCCAGAGTCGGAACACCGCAAAAACGGAGGAAACACGATCGTGTTTCGGTGAACCGATTTTCCGTTCATTGCCCAGGTCGAGATTTGTGAAGGTGATTAGAGTTATTCAACGTTATGTGTGCGGGCAATTATTCGAGCCTCTCCGCGGCGAAATGAACGGCAGTAATAACAGTGACATTTTCACGGCTAATAATTGATGACTATTATCCGAAATAGGACACTAACTGATTCAGCAACAACTTCCCTCCAAAAGTGTAGCTGATTTTCATAATTTCAAGATTCGTGCTGATTTTAAATGCAAAAGAGTAGATATAGACGGTGTGGACAGCTTAATAGGAAGGAAATCAATCCCAAAAGTACGATTTCACCAACAAGATCACCAAAGGGCTCAGATATCAACACAGGGACAACTACCCAATCCTTGACGTTTCCCTCTTAGCTAAGTGACATTATATACGAGCATCAACTACAGTAGAAACTAGGGATGTCTCTGAGAAGTGCTGCTGTGCAGCGGAGAAGGTTGTAACCTCGAGGAGTTTTATTGTTCGGCCATATTGACTTTGGCGCTTGACTATGAAAGTGTTTGTTATATATCGTCGCTCTTCCGCCAAAACCACGAATCTTCAGAACCAACCTCTGCCAAAACCGCGAATCGTAAAAAACCTAGTTTTGAGCTAGAAGCTTTTCAAAGTTCACGATAAAATGTTGTGGTCCCTGGTTGAAGAATTTCCTGTTATTGTTGTGTTTCCACGACCTAAAGGTAATGCAGATTAACTGAGAAATAGGTGGATTGGTATGAAAACAAGTACAATCTACTTATGGAACCTTTCAGTACAGAAAGTCAGATTCGTGATTTTGGCGTAGTAAGTTCCTAAATGAGTTAATCGCTATCAGGGAGCCACACTCACAATTAAAACTGCTCATTTAAATTTTTTTAATAGGCAAAGGAACCACAGAAACAGAGAACACCGAAAAAAATGAAATAAAATCGAAGTGGTTGAAAATTATAAAATCGTAGAAATTAGCCATCAGACTCTTCCTCGTCGGGCTGTGGGAGCGCATCTCTGATCGTCGACGTATGTTTCAAGTTCCTATAAAAATCGTGGTACTGTTGGGGGATGGTCAGATCTGTACACATCTTTATGAGGTCTCTGTATTTGTTTGACGCAATAGGAAGCTCCTGCTTGTAAGCATGTTGAGGTGAGTTGGTCTGGCGCTGCCGTGCTGGAAGGGTCTTCGAGGTTGATCTCTTTGCTCTGGGTCCTGAAGTTGGTGACGTCAGTGCCACTTCAGTGTAGTCGCCACGATAGCTGGTCTTGTAACGTCCGGTGATCAGGGGTCCATCATTTGAATCGGCTTTACTGAATTCGATCGAACAGAGCTGCCTCCAAGGGAACATGTTTTTGAGGGTTTCTGCGAGAGGTTTAAAATCCATAAAATCTTGAAAGGTCATTTTGTTGACGTCTGCTTCACTATTGGTGTCAGTTGAGCTATCCACTGGCGGCTCGTACCTGTCATCAACCGTTTTAATTTCTTCCAAAGGATCGGTTTCAGTCGAAGAGTCACTACTTCCTTCATCACAGATTAGTGGGTCACGACCCTGGATCGCTAACTCAAGAATTTTGCGAGTACGAGAACTCATTTTCGCAAAAGAAAAAGAAAAGTAGGGAGGAAATGGCGTGGTGACAAAGAAAAATGGCAGCAGAATGAAGGCTCAAGGGTCTCGATGTTCAAGCAGAGCAGCTGAGGGGAAACATCTTTTCAAGGATTTAAAACCTTCATTCGTATATGCAGTGAGCAAGCGATTAGACTAAATTGGGAAAAACGAGGCAATTGGATGAGAAGAACAGATAATATTATTGCATGGGTCAACAAGTGTAGGTTTTCATGAATGAATTGTTTCCATAGTTACTCCGCCAAAAACGCGAATTGGCAGATTCGTGGAGACGCGGAGGAGAAAATCGTAATTTAGCTGATTCGCGAAAAATGAACCATGTGGGAAAACACCTTCCAGTGGGGTTAGGGGAATAAAATTACTAGGGTAGGTACCCACTGACCAAAGTGGCCCATTGTGATGCTCAGCTCAATTTTCGATTTTTTGTCGATTCGCGTTTTTGGCGGAGGGTAGTTTTAAAGATTCGTGGTTTTGGCGGAGGAGCGACGATATCTTCTTTCAAGGTAAGACGTATTTAACGAGAATAAAAGTATATCGATTCTATCCTATCATCTTCCCCAGGTTCTGTAAGATTGAATTAGTAGTAGTTAAACCAATATCGCGTTATGCTCAAATCTAAAAACCGACTTGGGTTACTTGAGCTTTTTGATTCCACGCGGGGCTTCGTAATGGACATCCACCTTAACCTTCATCCGCTCGCGTTGCCGGCTATCTGCCGTCATTCACATAAGAAAGCATGTAAAACATAACAAAGGGGCAATAGAGTGGTGGGAATCGGTCGTATTCTCTAATTAAACTTTTCTCCACTAAATGTCAGTCGTTTCTAACTCTTGCGTCGCGTCTTCGACCGTCAGTAAGCCTCCAAAGTCGAAAGGTGACGCGTCGCGGCTGTTAGCCGTCCCGCGAGCGGTATTGTTACTTTTTTTCCCTAAGCACCGACAGAGAAATGTAAGTACTTTCCGATTTTTTTCAGCATTGTTAATGGTAGATAATGAAGTAGTCACCTTCCTTTCTTGTTTTTGAATAGAATCTTGTTGTTTTTTAGTTTTACCTACTCAGATCTGATGTGTTCTAGAATAACAACCTCTAGACGAACGCAACGATGGCCAATGACCATTTTTTTCCGTTTGCTTGACATCGCTGGAATCAATTCGTTCAGAGTATATCAAAGTAATAACCCCTCCGACGGAAATATTATCAGGAGACTTTATCTGGACAAACTGGCTATGGAAATGATTGAAGGGAATTTGAAAGATCGTGCGAAATTGAAGGTACTACCAAGCGACTTGAGTCTTTTTTTGAAACCGTACAGAGAAGAACAAGAAAATGGACAGTTGGCTGATCATCCACCTGGAGGAGCTCCTCTCAACCAGAGAGCCATTTGCTACATTTGTGGGACAAGGAAAAACCACCGAACGAAATTCACGTGCTATGATTGCCATAAATACATTTGCAAAAACCACTGCCAAATGATTTGCGATTCTTGCACTAGTGCTCGTGAACAAAGAGACGCCGCAGAAGTCAGTGATTAGAGAAAGTTACCTCGTACAATAAACTGAAGTGATAGTAGGTATTATTTTTCTTGCCTACATTTTATATATTTATCTGTGAGTCTGAAGTAATAGTCTGCAATGATATTAGGTACTGATTCGTTATTTACTAGTTTTTTCTTTAATTTTGTAACTACGTTTTGGCCAAAATAAGTTCCTTGATAAGTCATACAATGTTATGAAAATTCAGTTTCATTATATAAGGCAGAAGAGATTTAGTAAAGTTTATTACTTTTTTTTCGAATGTTTACGATTCCGTTGTGTATTAAATAAAGTTTTCCTTTCCAAATGTTGTGTGTGAACTTTCTTGATGGTCAGCTACTAAAACCACAATCGTTCATGGTGATAGCGAAAACATATTGAGGAAAAAGGTGAGGGACGGCTATTAGCCGTCACGCGAGCGCTGCCGGGGCTCGAGCGGATGAAGGTTAATCAGTCTAAATTTTATTTCAATCGATAAAATGTATTGTATCTGTTTTAATTTCAGAATCATCAATCTAGTGCCTGATTACATGAACTAAAAACGCTGCAAATTCTTTCACAGGGGTTGTTTATTTCTTGAATCAGGAGCGTGGAGACTCATTCCAATCGACTCAGCGTCCAAAATCTACATGGATTTAAGTCATGGATTAATCTACGATGAAAACCCCGTATTGTACTTTTGTTTGTAAAAATGTATTGCAAAAACACGTTTTTTAAAAAAAAATTTTTTTTAAATTTTATTTCAATTTCGAAACGAACTAACAGAGTTATTTTATTGGCCAATTTTGATCATAATGTAAGTAAACAATTATTAAAACAATCAAGCTCATACCACAGTCTGTTGACCACGCACACTGCAGTGGTTAACGTAATTCGTTTAGGTAAATCGAGAGCTATCCAACGAGTGGTGAACGATTTTTGTACGATGACAAATTGCGAAGATAAAGTTCCGTAGCAACGAATCGGTTGTATGCGAAAATGATATGAACCGTAACATTATTTCGTGACGAAATTTCCGTGATGCTTTTTCGTTTATGTGCCATAGTAAAGACATAAAATGTCAAATACATAATACGAAGAGCTATGACCGTGCTGGTGAGTTGCAGCAAATGTGAGCCAGCACGGAGTTGTACTGAGGCTAAAAGTGACTTTGCTGTGAAGAAAATACAAAGTCCAGACTTTTCTAACCCTCCTTTTTTGGCTGCCCAACGCCGAAAAACCGGCAAATGCAACCGCAAGGGTTCTTTTACGCCTTATAATCACGTCCATACACTGGAACTACAGGTATGCCTTACGGCAAAAAAAATTTCACGTTTTCTGACTACAAAAAGTAACACGCTTAAAGGAAAACTATGCTTTTCATACACTCCAAAACACACCAGTTTCTTGCGATCTACTGCGCGTGCGTCGCCCTTACACGCTCGTTCTTTCCCTTCCAAGGCAAACGCGAACGAAGAAGTGACCAAAAACTGCATTTTGACCCGCACGCGCAATTGAGTATGCAAGCATTCCCACACGCAATCCCTGATCATGCGCGACAGAAAGTATGTATAAAGGGCCCTATTGTTGGAAGGCAATGTGTCCTGTATGATGCAACTGGAAATGGAGTCTCACAAGAATGCTGTACTGTAACGATTTATGTTCTTAGTATAATAATTTATTACAATTGTTCACTTGAATACACTGTTCTCATTCACACACTTACACAATCACAAAGCGTTGTCACACTATTTATAACACGGCACGGCACGATTTATAACATGAAGCGTCTATATTTGGACTCCAAACTGAACTGAACTGCGCGGCGTTCCTGGGTCCCTTTTATACTCGCTGCCTCTTGGTTGAGTACCTTCTTGAACCTTCCCTGGTTCTGGGAACTCGACGTGTTGTCTCGAGCCAACTGGAAGGTTCCAGCCAATTCAACGTGAGAATGTTCGAGAGCGACCCTTAGCCCTCCACAGGTCGTTGACCCTGCAATGCCAGCAGCCCATTTGACGGGCGCAGGTGCCAGCTTGCAACAGTACATATCTCTTTTCGCACAATTTACATGAATCCATCACCAAACTGTTACCAATGCATTCGATTTGTTATTTAGGCTATGATTCATATTTGGGACGATATGATACATGGAACTAGTTCAATTCTGTATTTTGTATGAAAAAATTTCATCTCTACCCCAACAAGTGAGAGTCCGATTACGACGCAATGGATTCAAGAAATACGTTTTTCTAAAACTTATCCCCAATTTTTGGAAAAGTTCCAGCATTTTTCTAGACTTGGCCAATCTCATATTTTACAAACTCAATCTGAAAATATTGAAATCCAATTAGAATCCGATAAATTCACCAGTTTCACGTAACTAGTTTCTATACTTAACGCCACGAATCAAGCTGACTTAGGCACCTTCTATCGAAGGGTTCGACATCCCGCACAACAGCTAAGCCCTGCACAGATAGTCGCAAGATTCATTCGGCGCTATTACCTGTCAATCGGATGTTGAATCGAGTTCACTACTGATGTTGACTATATAACAATCAACCTGTCTCAAGACTGTTACCTGTTCTGATCTATATGTATCTGAATATCAGTGACTGTACATTGATACTAATGACAATTTTATACTGAATATCCTCAACAGGTATAA
>CM034004.1:10985477-11200214 GCA_019603395.1 Cyrtorhinus lividipennis
GCCAAGCTGGAGAAACTCATATATCCGTTAAAATTCCGGCTCAAAAAAGTGCTAAAGTACCTTTTGGTTGGTTATTCCTTGAATAACCACCCTACGCTTTTCATGCAAAAAGTCAATCTCTCTGATTTCGGCTCAAAAGTTTTTTTCTGGACGTTTCAAGGTGTCTAGACCAAAAAAGTCAAATGTCCGCCCGCCGTACGCTATCCACCGACCACTCCGACTTTGGTAGTAGAAAATTTATTAGTAAATTAATATAAATTATTTGGTCCTCAAAACTTTTCAGCCCGATCAGACCAAATTGAGGAGGAGGTTGAGGAGGGGGGGGCTAGAGGTCAAAATGTGTATTTTGAAAAATGGGTTTTCGAGATTTCTGGTGATCTAGGCGTGTGGGGTATCATTTTCCACTAAATTTTGGACGCTGAATCCAATGAAACGGGTCCCAGAACAATTGGCTCCCACCGGAAGAGGTTATGGACGCTGAATCAATTGAAATGAGTCTCCATGCGCCTGGTCCGCGGAACAAAACCAACCCATGTGAAAGAATTTGCAGCGTTTTTTCATAATCTGAGTCCTAATTCAGGTTAGAGATACAATAGATGAGAGGAGTATTTTCCTAATGGAGCGTAGCTAATTTTTTGGACAACTGTCTCTACCTCTGCAAATCCAGCGCCAGCAGACTCCCAATGTGATCTAAGCGTTTGTTAACTAATCTGGAATCTGGCCAGGATTGTAAAAATGCAACTAGTCGTATCTAAAAAGAGAAATATTCTTTTTTTCCAATCAAACTAGGTATAATTGCAATGGTTTAATATCGGGATGAATAAAAAATATATTGAAATATTTCTGTTTTAGACTCAATTCGGGTCATAGTTGTGCTTAGTTTACAGTCCAAGCACCCAAATCTGTCTCAGTTTGGGTATGTTTGAAAAATGGGTGTCAGGAAAGTGGGGGTTTCTCGTTTTTTGGGGGGCAAAAATTGTGGTGTTTCATTTCTCTCGAAATTTTCGAATCGATTGAGATGGGTCCGGGAGTACCTCTGGGTGAAAAAGGGGTTGTTTATTGTCTAAATCAGGCCCTCAATAATTGAGAGATTCCTTGTTTAATAAGCGCGAGATCCAAAATTATGGATAATTTGCATAATTCGCAGTGGTTTTTTTGAAAACCCAACTTGGAAAAGGACGAGGCAATCTATTTCTGGATTCCTCCCAAAAATCGCACATGGGTCTACCTGTTACAATTAATTTTTATATAAAATGTTGGGTTTTATGCTTTTACTCAATTTTCTCTCTATATAACATACGTTTCCTTCTTTGCGAGATGAGCAAAACGAAACATTTCTGTTTCCCTCTATTTTTACGGGGCGATAAACGGCTCAAATTTGAGACTGAAAAAGGTAGATTGGTTGAATGACCTGACCCATCATTCACTTCGCCTTGCGTGAGTTTTAAAATTACGACTGCAAAAATAGTCCAACAACGTCTTCGTAGTCACATTGGTACTATATTATGGAATAAGAAGTATACGGGGAACTCCATTTTAAGAGCTCAATACTAGTCACACGTCTCATTCAGATTGTATGCAACTACACGTTTGACTTCAAAGACTGGCTAACTAGACACTGTCCTACAGGCTACCAGCTCCAACTATCGACTCACGGTAATATTGGCACTTGGGAGGAACAGCTGTTCCAGGTCGAGCAGACTGTGCACGTGGGTGAACGCTGGCGCCCGATTCTTCGACACTGACCGATCCATTCGGTATATATTACTGTGTCAGTGCTCCTTAGAAGGCTTCTCAACGCATACATTCATTAATTTAAGATTTGGAGAAAAAAAAAGTGCGGAAAAAAATGCCATACAATCAGTATAAGTTAGGTGAGTAATTACAGGCTCATAAACAGCCATTTCGCTCAGCCATTTAACGGGTTGATTTGCAATGCATTAGGAAGCGATGGCCGCCCTTGGACGAGTCTTGTGAAATGAGACCCACGTTTTGAAAATTTTTATTATTGAGATACGTGTCCGTTTCTGTACGTACGTAGAAAACGGAAACAGCCTCGGTACCTTAGCCCCTCCGGTGTGCAAAAATCAGTGTGGGAAATTGCTAATCGACTATGAGCGCAACATTTGGAGGAAAATTATTTGTTAATTAAATTATTAAATTAACCTTCAAGCGTTCGCGCGACGGTCAGTTGACCGTCTACATGTTTTTGTCATTATCATGCGGTTTCATGTACATTAACTGCAGCAGTGTGAACAGAAGACGGAGGACACTACCCGACAAGTTCCTTTTCTATCAAAATTCTTTATTAAAAAATATGTATGCAGGCCTCTATTCATGAAATTAGCCTCTCTCCGGGAACAAAAACTTTTTCTTTTTCGAAATTTTTTTTTTTTTTTAACCTTAAGACTGTAATTTTAAGTGCCTATCATGTGTAAAGGCCAAAGGAAAGTATAAACTCTTCAATACAGAAACATTAAAAAAACGCATGCCGTCGTCTTCTTGGTCCATGTCATCGTGTTCTTCGATTTCCAAGTCTTCAGGCTCAAAATCTGGATCATCGAAAAAGTCATCAAATGCATCAAGCGGCTCATCTTCGTCTGAGTTTATTTCAGCCAGCACCTGAGCAATTTCCTCGCTTGTTGCGTACCGTTTATCCCTGCATAAAATGAAATAATTACTAGTTTCATTTGGTGAAAGAAGTAGAAGGGGGAGAGGGGAAGACAGATAGAGGATCGGGCTATGAAGTCTCAGAATAGTATAATAGGAGCGTATGAACTTACATTTTGCTGACTGAAGATGTCAGCTGGTGGAATAAGCGATGTTGGTAGTAGAAAATTTTCTAAACATTCAGGGAACAGTATTCGGCATTAGTTGTCTTCAAAAATTGTAAGCCCAATCGGACCAAATTCGCGTGAGAGGGGGGGATCAAAATTTGTTGTTCGAAAGATGGATTTCCGAAGGGTATCATTTCCCACTATATTTTGGACGCTGAATTGATTGGAATGAGTCTCTTTGCCCCTGGTCCGAGGAATAACTAACCCATGTGAATGAATTTGCGGCATTTTCGGTTGGTTATTCCTTGAGTAATCAACCTGTTTTCATGTAAAAAGTCAATCTCTCCGATTCGGCCCAAAAGGTTTCAAGGTGGCTAAATCCAAATCAAATGTCCGTCATCCGTACGCCGACTTTTGTAGTAGATTTTATAAAATCTGAAATTTTGGTGAGGGACCCGTTATTGGCTCTAGTTGGTTCTCAAAACTTGTCAGCCCGATCGGACCAAATTTGGAGGGGGTGTTGGTCAAAATGTGTTTTATGAAAAATGGATTTTCGAGATTTTTAGCGATCTAGGCGTGTTGGGTATCATTTTCCACTAAATTTTGGAACCTGAATCGATTGGAATGGGTCCGGGACCCCCCACACCCACTGTTTTCCCATGTTCGGCATTTTCGACGATGTGGGGTATGGTTTTCCATTAATTTTTGGACGCAGAATCGATTAAAATGAATCTCCATGAGCTTGGTCCGAGGTTTTTCTTTCTCTGTTTGAATGCTCAAACTTTCTTTTAAATGTGCATTTAAAAAATATATATTTTCGTGTATTTAATCTCAAGCTGTGACTCTTGCTCATCAATTCAGGCCTAGCCTACCGTGGGGCAATATTATTCAAGATGGAAATATGTTTCTTAAGTTAATTTTGGTTACGAATAAATAGGGTAATGATGAAAATATTGAAATAATAAAATAATAATTAAAATGAGCGACAAATGAGGGTTGATGGGGAATGAACATACGTGGAAGAGGGTGGCGATGGAGGAACGCGCCGTCGATCGGGGAAATACCCTGACCTAGGATCGGGGAAATGCCCTGTCAAAGAAGTAGAAACTTGCGAAGCCGGAGAAAGCCCTGCCGTCGCGACTCCTCCATTCTCGAGACCTCACCCCCGCAAGAAGACGCGAATACGCCCGTGTCTGCGGGTCCTTTTGGGGGTGTGGACGGGACGGATTTTTCACCACCACCACCACCACCCCCTCACCCCGCCGCGACGGAGAGCGGTGAAAACCGGTGGTGGAGAAGGGCTCGGGGGTGGGCGGGGGAAGCCCACCGTCGCAGGTCTTTTTCCCTGCGCGAGAAAAAAAGAAACTACACGTGGTTTTTCTTGGCTACTCCCGGTCAAAAAGAAAAACGGGGTCGGGGCCCCTCGAAGGCGGTCTGAAAGGGCTTTGACGAGAGCGCATGCGCGGCGGAGGACTTCTTCGGAAGGCGGCAGACGTCCAGTGACGAGCGTGGAACAGCCCCGCAGTGTGACTCGGGCACAGCTATGTCTCACACTCATCGTAGCTAGCTATGTCAGTGTTGACCACCACATCATGGGTGGCTTACTGTGTCGTATTTTAAACCCCATTCGTTTTTTGCCCCAATTCCGGGGTTTTAATTAAAAATCGTTTTTTTTATTCTCCTTTTCGTGATTTTCTTCAACAACTTAAGACTTCCTCTCGGTAAGACTCTTGGGTATGAACACAGGTCTTGGGTGGCTCTGAAAGGGTCACTATTACTAATTGTCCCGCATGATTTGGGGACTCATAAGGAAAGCGGTTTAATCTATAAGTTCACAAAGAAGAGAGATTAAAAGGATACAAATCAAGTTGGCGGCAGTGGAAAGAGATCTTGACTTTTCGGTCGAGATTTTATACTAATTAAATGATTCGAGATTTTGTGAGGGAAAAAACGCAGAAATAAAGGAAAACAGAATGAGAGAGAAGGGAAGCAAAAAGAGCCGACTTGCACTACGGAGCCCTTTACTTGGAGGAATGTACTAAATTCTTACTCGGAGGCGAACCCCTTGAGGGCCTCTCCGAAGTCTCTTTCCCTTTTCAAACCCATAAATCCTACTTGGGAAAAAATCAAACTCCCCGGCACTGGACCCTGGACGACGGCTTGAAAACCTTCCGCCTATCGAAGGAGAACCCATAGGGAAGGATTTGCATAAACCTTCGGGTGTGTAAAGTCTCGAAAGCCCAGAAGGGAAGAAACAGACTACCGTGCTGCGGGGTTTTTACTTTTTATTTCGAGTTGGGCTCCGGCTTGGTGAGTTCTCCTTTTTCCACAAGGCCTGTGCCTTGGAGTTGCTGCGCTTTTGTATTTAACTTTAACCCTTCTTCGATGTATCTTTTTCCTTTCTACCGGCATTTGCTGCCCCTTTTTTGCATCGGAAGCCGCCTTCATTTGAATCTTGACCCTCCTCCCTCTCCGACGACAGCCCGCAATGCCCACTACTTGTCCTCTCAAATAAGAAGAAAACCACGGTTTGATTTTATTTGCGCTGTCTTTTTAAAATGTAGTATTGGGGTGGAAAGGTAGAGTTTATTGTGTCCTTTGTAAACCCAATGAGACGTAAGCAAGTCCATGCAATTCCTTCTGTTGTGGCCCTCGGTAGATTGTATTCGTTATGGTCTCGCCCTGCGTTGTGTTATGAGAATTACCTTCATCATCGTTTCCCAGTCAAGACTTGATATTTTCTGGTGTTTTTGAAACTGATGCAGTTTAGTTCAAAATCCACAATAAAGAAGCTGAAGAAATCCACAATAAAGAAAATTCATTAGTACCTTCAACCTTAGCGGCTCCATAAAATAGGGCCAGTTACAATTTCTGAATAGTGTGAGCCTCACACATTTTTGACAAAACTAGAGCTACAACCATGGGTCAATATTGTCCTTACTCTCACAAGAATCATCTCATTTTCTGAAAAAGTTTGATTTATTGACCTCTACTGGAGGCGTTTTATTTTGAACGTTCTTCTTCTGCGATCGATTTTCCCTTCAAAAGCCGGGACAAGCGATTGACTCTTCTTCTCTCCCTCGTTCGACGTACCGTTTGTCGGGGTCGGAGACATAAAAAGTGGGAAAAGGGAATCGAAAATCGATCCTAAGACTGAGCCTCTAGTCCACAAAGTCGAGACTGAAGAGCAATTTCTTCCCTCGAATTGGGGCAATCCTGCAGTTCTTCGGAACCGATGGCTAGACGAGATTTCCGTCTGTTGCTGTTTTCCCTCCCTTTTGACCAGGCCGCCTATACGTGTCTGGGACCTAAAAAAAGTATTTGCTATACTTTTGAGCAAAATTTCTGGTCAAACTAAAGGAAAAGTGGAAGTACAAAACGGCGTAGTTTAAATTATTTCAATTTTGTTTCGGCATTTTACTAGAAAACATCTGTTAGTTGGCAAAACTTAACGCAAATGTTTCGTCTAGTCAAAGTTTTCGCCGAGATGTCACACATGGCCTGAAAGATAATTTACATGTCCTTTTCTCTTAACTTATTAACAAGGGATATGTAATGATTCACGTGAACACTTCAAAAACCTTGAATTAATTCCTCGTTTGGCGTTGAACGTATAAATCCTCCTTTTCCACTCAGTGCATCAATTCTAGCCTTCAAACGAAAGAAATCAATCTTGAATATTACTCCGGTAAACCTCTACCATTTTTCCACCTACCTTAGTCTCCTCAACAACTCTCCTAATTAACAGTATTTTTCGCGTGCCCACTCCCGACTCGGGGTTGATTGATAAGTCTCGACCCGTCACCGTTAAGGTATTCACTATGTGAAGGACGTGATTTACATATTTACTTAATGTTTTCGTCCTCTTTGCACGCCTGGTCGTTATTCGACGGTCTCACTCTTCCTCATCGAAGAGAAGAATATTTACAATTTTAATTCGTCTTTCGTACGAAGGCAGTTTTCGTCTCTCTTTCTCTTTCTTCTTGGGGGCTAATCAGGTTCATAGGGTCGTCCGGTTTTCAAGGTATACTGACTGCCTTTTTAACATAAAAGTCGGAGGCGGGTCGAAGGGAAATGAATCCCGCGTCGTGACATCATCGCAAATGTGTCGAAACCGTTTCCTATTGCATCTTTACTTTTATTTTATACCCTAATGAGCCCAAGTTCTTATTCGCAATCGACTGAAGAACCGATTTGCGCAGTCCCTCTTTGATGTTGTAGTTTGTACATCATACGAGGTGTCCCATACATAAAGAATATCGATTAGTTTTGGTAGTTACTCGTCCCGATGTTTCGCGTTGTCCTAGATGAGAGCATTAAATAGGAGAACTATACATAGTTTCTCACTCGGTACAGTATTTTTATTAGTCCAATATTTTTCGGTGCAAATGACCAAACAAGACGTTTGTTCATGTTCAGACGATTTCTCGTCCACGATCTTTCTTGGAAGGAATTACCTGGTAGTCATGTGCTCAGATATTCGATGAATTTCAATTGCATTATCTATGGTGCAGAAGGACTGACAAGCAAAACTAATGTTAGTTCAGCCTTGTTACATCAAGAATTGCGGGAACTTAGGGTGTGAGGCATCATTTTTCACTAAGTGTTGTACGCTGAATCGATCGGAATGAGTCCGGGACAATTTACTTTCACAGTTTTCCTCTTCATCCAGGTCCATAGGTACCTGCAAATCCCGAAAACCAACTTCAGAGATATGTAGGTAACCATACCCACTTTCAGTGGTCACCGATCGGTCCGGGGTCCATCTAAATGGATTCAACGTCAACGATTCAGTGGTATACGATACGTAGGTGGTTAACAAATCCCTTTTTCATGAGTCGTGAACGCCACATCTCTTCTCTATGCTCCGTTCTCGGCCAGGTTATCTCGCGGCGTCTTCGCTTCTCCGGTTCATATCGGTTGATGTGTAGTCAGCTGAGTTGACCGAATGTTTCATTCTCTAATAAAACTCGGTATTCCGTATTTTCAAATCGCGATCTAATAGTTTTAGTCGTAGCCTGTCGTCGCTGTACCGCCAACTAGTTTCTGATCAAGCAGTCGCAGTCGCAGATCCTTTGCCTACCCTGAAAGCTACTAAAGGTAATACTATAATTTTTCCTTTTGTTGTCTTGTGATGAGTCTTCCGGGCTTCCTCAGCCGGTACTGGACTATAGGACAAGGTATTTACAGTGACGCGTCCCCTGCTTTTCACGGACATTATCCCGGCCAATTTTTATCGAAATTTTAGCTTAAATTTACCCACTTTTTTATCTCAATCAGATGCGTAGGAAGGCCGCTCCCCTTCACTTGCCTGCTATAATCATTTTGTACATTTTGTTGTGTTCTTCGATGTCTGCGGGATGAATGGTTGGTTCTAATATAATAATAGGTGTTCCTATTCGATGTTCCATAAATGATCCGACCATGAAGTTACAGCTGGTCAGTTAGGTGGTCAGATACTGAACCCTTCACCCGCTCGGATGGGTATTCGGGTACCTAGGCGTAAGGGGTATAATTTTTCACTAGATGTTGGTAGCTGAATCGATTGGAGGGGGTCTACAGATATTTGTACGTGTGCATTAGGCTTTTGGAAAATCTGTTAATCCAAAAATGATGTACAGTGAAAAGCTTTTGGGACAGTTTTCCATTGAATAGACAAAAACGTAGTTGCCTATTATTGGGAAGGGTTTGAGATAGAAAGGTGTGGTGAGCAGTTTTTACGTTATTTTGAGGCTAGTTTTTTCTTTAGTTTTACTGGGGGATTAAAGTACGAGTGTAACATTCTTGCTCCGTTTTTATTTCTATGAAATACTTGCAGTCCGAAATTTATGGTCCGAGGGCCGAATGCAACAAAGCTACGAGAATTGAAGTGTCATCTCTAACTCATCAGTGCACACACTTCACCCCACTTACAAGACGTAGACCTCTCAAAGGGCCAAAATTTTGTCTTGGCTTATTAAGTGATTGAAACCCTCGGTCAAAACCCATAGTTACAAGACCAACAGCGTCGAAGACAATTATTTTAGTTACATGTCATTTCGTGGCTTAAAAATGACATCATAAACGACGTTGAGGGCAATATTTGGTTTTCACACCCACGCCCTCCATTTCCCAAGGGCGCTAATAACTGACTTCGTCGCGGCGGGACTGGGGTGTAATAAAAATTACTGGTAATCACCGACCCTAGAGGGTAATAATTGATGTTTATATAGAAGGGACACTACGAGACCAGGATCGTGAAAAGGGATTTGGGCCGAAGTAGAGAGCAATCAAACAAATTACAAAGTGTCGCACCCCTTGTGACGAATTAAACTTCGAAAAACCCAAACAAAAACGACAAAAAAAGGAGAAAAAAATCATAACGTCCCACGTCTAGGGTTGACACACCCAAGAGAGAGGATTGTGAATGAAAATAGTGGGCCGGGGCTCTTATAAACTCTTGGGTCCCGTCTTCACGAAATGAAAGGTTATACAGAGGGTGTGTTCGGTCTTGAAAAACACTATGTCATTATGGCAACCCTGAGCTCAGAAGAGGCCAGTGATTGCCGGGCTGGAGGCGCTCAGATCGTGCTCAGGGGATATCTGGTAGCTGTTTAGTGTGCTGGCCAAGCGGCTGACGGGCTGCAAAATTTCCCCTTTATGAGCTCTCTCCGGGTACGAATTCAGTGAAGAAACAGATTGAAGATGCAGATCACGTCTGTTCAAAGCATGACGCTAGCCGTAACTCATTTACGAGAGATCTCGTATTTTTCTCACCTTTATTACTCTGTATGAATGGGATTTCTCAGAGAGAACTCATAAATACTGTAGCGAATTTTATATTACGTACATTTTAATAAATTTAATGCAATTTCTTTACATTTAAAGGCAATGTCAATCTAAATTTATTCAATGAAATCAATTATTTATTGATGAAAGGGTGTCAGGTGGGTACATCTTCCAGTTGATTAATGAATTGTGAGTGAGCTAATTAAGCTTGTCTTACCCTAAATGAAAGAAGAAACGCGAGCACTCGTGGAGCTGCTGAAACGACTCTAGATCTAGAGCTTCATGGGATAGGCCTCGATCGTAAAAAGTGTTTTGGCAAAACAGCGCTGACAACAGCCGAAGATTCAGTGTAGCGATTGTGCTTGTCTCCATACTCAAGTGAAGTTCACACTTTTTATTATTTTTATTATTATTTTTATTTATTTTGTTATTTATTTATTTATTTTTGATAGAGTATAATCGAAATTGAACGACAGGTACTGGCACAATTGTTAGCAAGTTAAAATGTATATTTTGGAGGATAACAAATTCAAAACATCCTATCTAGGGTTCTTTCTAGTCTAGGCCAAAGAGAGTCCTCTTCATCTGGCGACTCCAGAGACATTCCATCAATGAGTCTCCCTCTCGTCACCTTAGTCACTGTGTTACGGTCAGTAGTAAAGAAAGAAAAACCTGCGTCGAAGAGGAAAAACTCCTCAGATGCTTTTTACAAGGCTGGAGGGCACCGGACAGAGGAAGTTAGGGTGGTGAAGGGGGAAGGGGTGTTAGTTACGCTTGTCAATAATCCCCCTAGGCCGCGTTTTGGGAGCCGTAGAACCTTCTAAAGATAATTCTCTTCTGCTTTTCATCGTTTGATTTCTACTGGCGTCGAAGGGTTTTATGATGACTTCTGCCTAGGTGTCCTCAATTCCCCAACAGTCCCCCATGTTTCAAACTATTCAGGGCAAACAAATTTCCATTTTATAATCTTTGTACTGCTATTTAAATTAATTGAAGTGTTACAAAACCTACATCAAATGTCGTTACGTCACAAGAGAAAAACGCTGCAAATTCTTTCACACGGGTTGGTTATTCCTCGGACCAGGCGCATGGAGACTTATTTCTTCAACATGGGGAAAATGGAAACAGTGGGTATGGTGGGTCCCGAACCAATTCTTATCGATTCACCGTCCAAAATTTAGTAAAAAATGATACCTCACCCGCCTAGGTACCAGAAATCTCGAAAACACACATTCAAAGTGGGTGGATAGTTACCCATCTTGACCCATAACTTCTTCCGGTGGGTGCCAATCGTTCTGGGACGAATTTCATTCGATTCAGCGTCCAAAGTTTAGTGGAAAATTATACCCCACACGCCTAGATCGCCGAAAATCTCGAAAATTCATTTTTCGAATTACACATTTTGACCCCTACCCCGTCCAAATTTGGTCCGATCGGGCTGAAAAGTATCGAGGACCGACTTAATTCGGGAACAGACCCCTGACCCAAATTTCAGATTTTTAGAAAATTTTCTACCAGGTACCAAAAAAAGCCCGGACGGCTGACGGTGAACAGCGGACGGACATTATTTGACTTTTTTGATCTAGACACCTTGAAACGTCCAGAAAAAATGTTTGGGTTGAATCGTGACCTTTCGCACGGAAACAGGTTGGTTATTCAAGGAATAACCAACCAAAAGCACTGAAGTCGAAGTAAGACCTTTATATGAAATAAAAAGTAAGTGGCTGTGTCATGGGGAAATGCCGATTGCCATGCAATCTGCACTTCTACTTCTTTATTTTTAATTGATAGGCAGTAAATCAATTCACTTATAAAAGGTCTCTTCTTACCACAGGACGCATTGTACGATCGAATGCACCCTATACTTTTGGATTTTGTACGTCTATTTTGTATTTCTTCCCCTGGCACCTGTGAAAAATACAAGTCAACAATATTGAATATACTCTGCAGAAATTGTCCAGCAGTTCTTGCATTGAGTCAAAAGTAAAATCTTCTTCTGATTTATTTTCTCTCGCGTTCAGAACCTTCCACAAGACCATCTGACAACTTTTTGGGCCCCCAACTTGACGCAAACTGTCGACAGGAAGATTTACGAGCCCCAACTGTCCACTACCAGAGTCGCCGAATTTTTTCGAGCTCTCAGATCCTCTCAAATGCCACATTCTTGGGTTTCTTTCGCTCCTGTGGAGGAGGTTTCTTTTATTGGAATGAAGTTTATTGGATCAAAGACCAAATTTACGCGGTTTTCCGCTAATTCTTTTAGTGATGATCTCTTTTCGAGGGGCCCTCATCTCGTGGTCTTGACCATTACTTTCGCTGTGATAGCTGGATTATGTATAAAAACCAGCTAACAAAAGGCCCGGGAAGAGGATGCTAGATTAGTGAATGGCTAGATCATTAAGGTAATAATTATTTGTAGATAATCAAGCTGGTGTTTCACTATACTTCGGGAAAAAGGTGGAAATATCAAATCGAACCAATCTCGTGCCATGCACTGCGATATGTACTGTGACCGCCCCTCAATAAAACAAGTGCACGAAACAAAATATCTATTGGTGATTGCGGACCAAACATTAGGGTAGGAATCCCACATTGAGGCCTTAAATTCCAAACTAAGGATACTCATGCCGCTGAGCCGAATGATCCGATCGTTTAGTACTCTAAAACTAGAAAAACTTTTTCACAAACCATGGTACAGTCGCTCCTTATATACGGCTTACAAGACTGAGCTTTTCGAAGACGGGTAGATATTCAACGGACTTACTATTCGTGGATTTTGGGGTACTCGATTTGTATTCACTAGTGAAAGGACCTCTGTTGTGTATATACGTACGTATGCAGTATATTAACACTATTTTGAAAACAAAATTGAGAGAATCGATGTGGGCAAGCTCCTTCAATATTATAAGGAAACATTTAAGTAATAAGGAAAAACGTAACGTAAGAACGCCGTTCATGCCATTTTTAGTAGTAGAAAATGTCCTAATAGTCTGAAATGTTGGCCAGGGACCTCTGGCCGGATTTTTGGGAACTAGGCCTGTGGGGTATAATTTCCCACTAAATGTTGGACTTTGAACCGATAGGAATGAGTCCAGGACCCCCACACATTCATTATTTCCCCCTTAATCTTGCTCCAAGGAATAATCAACCATTGAGGAAGTATTTGCTGTGTTTTGGGGTTTAAGCTTTGACGAACGAATTATATTATTATATAATTATTAAATTATTATATAATAATACGTACTTCTCCAATTCCAATCAACTTGGACAGCTCATACAAGACACAAGGGTTGATAGTTGTTAGCGAGGCATTCTATACATGAGTTTGTATTACTATTCAATTTAACCGTAAAGCCTTCAGACGTGTCCTACTTTTATCGTTACTTCGGTGTATTCAAATGTAATGAATGTTTTTACTCTCTTGTATTATTTTGTAGATACAAAGATGAGGTGAATGAACGTTTAGTTTCAAAATTAGGGAAGCTTTACATCGTTAACGGAATCATTACAAATTTCTTCGAACAGTATAGTATAAAAATATTGTCAAGCGCAAGAGGTGCTCAACAAGGATTATGTGGGCGTTTTGTGTCGAGGGGACGCTGTAATTATAACCGCGAATGCCTGGACCCCTCCTCTCTCCTTGTTAGATCGTCGGCACCGGTAAATCACTGTAATTAGATCTTTCGCTCTGCCTCCCCCCTCCCCCTTTCAACAGGTAGTACTTATCGTGCAAGCCTGTAAGCGAGTAGGCTGGAACGCGTCGGACCGTGGGGGCACAAGTTGTTATGTACCGAGCGATTTGAACTCCACGTGACAACTTAATAGAAATATCCGAGTGTATGGTTGCTGGAAAGAACGAGGGGAAGGAGATGGCAGTTAGAGAGATCATGCCCCTAATTTTTATTGGATTACATAGCAATGTAATATCCTACCGGTACTAGATTTCTCGCATGTATCTAGCTCACTCATTGAATGTTGGTCGAGTTGATTTCAGCGTTTACATCAAAGAATTCTATCTACGCCTCATTTTCTCTGATTATCGGTTGGAAAAGGGCTTTTCTCCACAGCACCCTCCCCTTCCCTGTCACCCATATTTATGAATTATAAGACAGAAATACAAGAAACCTCTTTTTGATACAATAATTGATAGATAAATCGAAGAACATAAACAGTAAGTAAAAAGTAAATCAAAATATGCTATTTACATCCACCGATAGTTTTCCGTCCTTAGTGCTTATAACGTACATCATCAATGAATTTCCGTCTCATCTTCCACTTGGCAAGATCAACTCTCGGATCTCAACTTTTCCTTGCTGCCGCCCCGTTACATTTCGGAAAAAAAAAAAAAAAAAAAAAAAAAACAGAATCGGGAGACCTCCATGACTAAACAAGTTGAAGGAGCCCATCGCCCTCAACCACCCAAGTTCTTTTTGACGTGTTTTTTTTTTATCCATCTTCAGAGGTGAATCTTCTTTCACGTTCGATTTTGAAATGGAAAAGTGATGAATCTCACTCTAGGAAAAAAATGGTATCGGAAATCTAGGTAGGCATTGAATTTCCAAAATTAAACAACGGTTTTTTTGCTTGGCCCCTTAAATTGTTCATTTCAGATATTGTAGTGGGGTGACATGACAGCCGAATGATCAATGTGTTGGAAAATTTTGTCTAGAAACTCGCATTTGCGCTTTGCAAGATGGTTATTATTCGTGTTACTACCCATAGACACCTAACAACTCAACATTGTTTTCGTCCTTTAATTTTACGTTCTTATTTGTTCCACGTATGAAGCTATTTGCCGCATCCTAGTGTAAGTAGAATTGAAATGTGTCCCAGCATTTTTCCTCGAGATAGTTATAATTTTTTACTTAGCGGTAAACGGACATGTCTTCTCAGTAAAGTCCCTCGTGATGTGCCCACGTTCGCCCACTATAAGGTCAGAAGGTCGAGGCGCGGGTGGGCAATGAAAATGAGTTGGCCTATAGCTCCAAGGTGATTTTATGATGCGAGAGCTGAACGTTTTTCCATTGAGTGAAAATAATGATTATGTAAGTTTTCGCTAAGAAGAACCGCTCCCATCTTTGAATATCCTAGTAAAGAGTGCTGTCTTCTGAGTTAAATTATTTTTCATTTTATTACAATAAAAGCACCTAAAATATGCGTTTGGGAGAAAATTTTGGAAATTTTTCCTTGTCTCACTGGCGAATTCGTATCTAGCTTCTGGTGTACAGCGACTATTAATTAATTTGTTCATTCCTCTTTCATTGCGCCCAATTAACATAAACTGAATGTCCACCTTGAGGAAAAACAATGATTTCGTTATTCCCTTGCATCAGCCTCTATCGGAAATTATGATAATTATTATTTTTGACGATATTATCCCGCGCCATTATCAATATTAATATTAACGTCTCACCTTCATCCAGAACCTTCCTAATGCCTAATGGCTCCTGCATACGTATATTAACACAAAGAAGCTTTTCCCACGCCCTCGTTCGCACAAAGAGAAGAAATCACAACTGTAAACCCCAACACCCGCTCCTCCACGCCCTTCTTATGGTCGGTTAAGAAAGTTTTCGTTGATTAGCTAGAATATGTGGGCTCTTCAGCATTATACGTTAACAGGGGATTTTCCTTTGAGAGGAATTTTTCTCATCATTAGTGGTAAAAGTGGGTAAAATGGAGATAAAAAGGTCTTATCGACGACACGCCCAACGGTATCTAGAAACGTGAATTTCTTCGCGGCACATGAAAAAGTAGATCGTTCGATTCTGCGGTGCCGGAGTCGTTCATTCCAGAATAGTGATTGTGGTATAGAGCATTCCTGCTAATGAAAATATTTCTATTTGCCTATGATGATGACGATCCCCAGAACAAGTTTTTTGATCAGTTTAGAATGCTCGTTCTGGAGCTGTTTGTTCTAAACATAACAATGACTAATTACTTGAATAAGCCCGAACTATGATTTGGGAGATTTTTCACTCAACTTGAAATACCTCGTAGAGCATAGATATATAGATAGCATAGATTGGAATTGCTTATAATGATGGAGCTTGCAAAGCTCGAAGAGCATTCAAAGGACATTCGACAGTTAGAAATTATTATGACAGGAGATCAACGCCTCTTCAATCGAAACTCGAATAAAAACATCGTGCAGCAATAAAAAGGGCCTCTAAAATCTTCGATATGATAAGGTGAGAAGTTTACAGCTCTTTTTTCTTCCTTGGACCTGCGGTAGTAGACCCTTTAACAGGCAGAACACGCGCTTCTTTTTTTTCGACGGGTCATCGAGAAGGTATACAGCGCCTACCTGAAACCCTCTGTGGTGTTGGTGAAGTCTTTTTCGTTTTCTGAAGGTTGTTTTCATCTGTAGATTAGAAGCCTTGTCGTACACAAGGGCACGTGAGTGGGGTTTTATCGTTGCGTCAAAGGTGGTTTCTCATCTTGAATCTTTTTCTGAAGGCGGTATGATGCGGTCGGTACGTTCGAGTATATGAACCAGCTTGATACAGTACACATCTCATTAAAGAACCATTACGCCAGTAATAGGTGAGGGAGGAAAAAGCTATCACTGAGGGGAGTTTGAATGTGATAGTTACATAAATTTGAATGGTAGGAGGAATTGATGTGGAGCACATTCCTACCAGCTCTCTGCCTTTCCGGAGCTTCAAAAAGTAAGGTTGGCTGATTTTGTAGGTTCACTTTTACTTTATTGTATTCACGATGTCAGTGGCTATCGGGACGTTTCAAAGATATATTTCGGCCTAGGCCTAGTACAGTACGTCCGTATTTTATTCTGAACGTATTTGCCAACATTTGAACGTGGTGCCAGAAAACGTAATTATCATCACGTAACAATGGATGCAACAGATGGTATCACCACCTAATAAACAGCCGTACGAATGATTGAAAACTGGGAATGGAAGCGGACACATTAATATACCTATGAATGAATTCAGTTATGGCTTAGGCACGCGGTAATGTAAAACACTGCCTATTAACCAACAAATTAGTTGTATGGTAGATCTGATAGATATTTATGAATAATTTTCCTATAGAACAAACGAGAGCCGGATAATCCATTTAGTGACTAATTTTTCCCTCAACTCATTCCTTTATTATAATGCTCGTCAATTATATTAATGAGTGAGATGGCGATCCTACAGTAACAATCAAGTTCCGTTGTTGGCCAGCCAATCATGGATCAGGTATGAAGGTGATGCACATTAGTTTCTCTTCCTGGAGGGGGAGGGGGGGATTTCAGATACTGCTTGAATTTAATCGAAATTGCGTAGAATTGGAACTTTTGTTTTAGATGTTGTTGAGTGAAATTCATTCAACAAGACGTGGGGGCTCAAGTCGAGGATGACATACTAGGCAAATCCGATTACTGCCCTGCAAATTACGATTTCCTTGTTTGGTAGTAAGATGCTATCCGGGTAACAGTTCAGATGCAATTCCTAAACTGCTTAGGCATTACTGGTGTAGTGAATACTTGGCCCATTGCAGAATGGAGGATTCTTCAGAGCTGAGCAGCCTAAGTCTACCACCAGTACCCTCATCAACACCAGTGCGAAGGATCTCAACCAGCGAGGTCGCCTGAGTTTGCGTACAACCTGACAGCCAGACAGCAATCAAAGAAATTTCTGCTTATACCTTCACCTCCAGGCTGGCCCGGGAATGTTTTCGATCACTGAAAGCAGAGAACAACAAGGAGACACTTCTTCAAGTACAAGGTCAACAGGGAATTCAAAAGACGAGGACGCACACCCTCCTGACAAATGAGAGTCAGCATCGGGCCCCCATAGGTGCAGAGCCTCGGATAGGAGCCTGTGAACCTCCTTATCCTTGTGCTATGAAGATGAGGGACAGCTGAGCATGTGCACTACGGAGCATCATCAAAGCAGGAGTCATCTCCGCTATCCATCCATTCATGGACTACTGAAACCTCTCAGCCCAGCAAGTGAACGTTTTGTTGAATGAAACTTGCATCGTTTGGTTGGTGTTCCCCTACAATGTCCCACTCAATGTTTTCGTCAACGTGCTTTCATTAAACAATGGGGATTTTGATGACTGTCCTTTATTTCCTCGAACAGGAAATTTTGCAATTTCTTACCCAAGGATGTTATTAGAATGTCAACGCGCTTGAAATGTTGTCAAGCAGTTGAGACCAAACCTCGCCGTGTATTATTTTGCTGAGCGCTGAAGATGGCCTGCGCTTGTCTTAATGGGCATACAAATCCATTGTAATCCCATACTATCCCTAATTGTACCGAAGTTTCTAGCATACGAATACCATGAAATCGTATGTACAGATAGAGTGTTTCTCCATAATTATGCGAATGTTGAAGTTTAATCAACTGCTTATCATGATGATACGAACGAGGACTATTTATTACCTCCTGCTTGCGATAGGGACCACTGTGCTCACCCCTGCTCCGCTAGAGAGCTGAGAGAAGAAAAGCTTCGAAAACGTCATTGATGACATCACAACCACCTGTTGTGGGATTTCATTCAGAGGCCTCTGCAGGTTCACAGGTTAAATGTCCCGGCCAGCTGGCAGACCTACCGAGCCGTGTCTTAACCCAGCCACCTCCTGGTATGAGAACGATATTTCGCACCCACAAAAAGAAAAAAAAAACGAGTAGAGAGAGAAAAAATGTTCACTAATTAACCATAACGGAAGTTCGGCTCTGGAAGGCAGAGGAGGGGCCATTTTTAATGACTAATAATAAACGACGAAACTAACGGAGGTTGAAAACAAGGCGAAAAAGATTCTTATCCGAAAGGAAATCAACGTCGTGAGAAAATTCTCGTGTGAAAATTTCTTGCAGAGACTATGAAGTCCCCCTTTAACATAACCTTCTTTTCTTCCCCTTCCCACTTCATCGACAACGTGATTTCACTTAAGTGGGAGAAGGTGGCCTCCTCCAGGGTAGTCTAGATGGCGAAATACAGGAGAGTTGTGGGTGGGGGTCGGCTTAGGGAAAACCGAAAACCACTTTTCGTTACCTATGTGAGCCGCGAAGTTGCTCTCATGTGCGCAGTTCTGTGACTGGGGGTTTCCGCGTTGGGAAATTGTGTGGCAAATCGACGTGAGATATTGGACGAGAAGGTGAGTTGAAAATTTGTTCTTACATGTCATAGGCTGCTAATCCCCAATCCCTAGTGAATTTAAATCTTTACGAGATCAATGTCCATGTTATACGAAGGGTGCTTTTTCGAAGAACCATTTTCATTGCGCCTTGGCTGGTTGTAGTCAAGAAGTTCTTGGTAGGTAGGTTCATAAGACTGGAGACAATATTTCTGGCCATGAACCATAATAGCAATGGAAATAGTTGGATAATACCTAAAGAGCTTGCCAGTTGGCGAATTCAACGAGAAGTGTCCAAAGGATTCAGCGCTTGAGGGAAGGGGATCTTGTAAATCAGGTGTGTTTTGTGAGCTACAAAAAAAAACTTCTTGCTGGATCTGGGATGAAGCCAGGGTTATGGCCATGACAGAGTAGAATATTGTGCACGATTGCAGAGACCAAAATGGTGAATGATGGCCCAAGGTCATTATCGGAGGTGGCATCTAATTTGGGAAGCCCGAACAGACCTCGGTTGGACCAGCGAAAAATAGAAGCAGTTTTTTCATATTCATCATTGAACAATGCACTCGAGGCTGTTGCCCCTTTTACCTTCGCCCTCTTCATATACGGTAGCGATTGAGAATGAACGTCATCGAATGGGCGTAAATTTAGAAATTATAGTCATTTTCAATTGTATCAACTAGTGGATTCATATTTTGTCCTGACAGTGGTGGCATAGAGGTTGCTACAGTCAAAGAGGTAAATACAAAGCTTCTATTTCGATTCAGCCACGTACCATGGAGGTCGGTCCGCTTCTCATTTTGGGGGAATCAGGAAAACTTTTTGTGTCCCCTAAATGTGACTCCAAGGAAATGGATATATGTATGTGCGGTGCCACTTCGAGTGCCCTTCGATTTGGGCAGACAAGGAAATGTTTTTCTGTCCCCCAAGATTCTCCCTTAGCTATTTGATCTGTGTGCGTCTGAGAACACACTCGCTTTGGAGAAAACAGGAACACTTTATTGACTCCGAAATAATGTAACTAATAGTTAATCAATGGATCCAGATACCTGCGGTGTCACCTATTGGTGTCTTCAACATACGCAAAGAAATCCTTTTTGAAAAGTTACTCATAGCTAATCAATGGATCCTGGTACCCACGGTGTCACCTACTGGTGCCATTCAACTTGGGTGCACAAGAAATGCTGTTCGGTCTCCTAAGATTCACTCTTAGCTATCTGGGGACGTCCACTGATCTGCCCCGTTTTGGGGTTATCAGGAATCATTTTTGTGTCCCTTAAATGTGACTCCAATATGATGGTACAAGCGGTGTCACCTATTGGTGACTCCGATTTACACAAGAAATCCTTTTTGTAGCCCAAAAATGACTCTTTGCTACATGAACCATGTACTCCTGGTGTCACCTTGTCATCAAGAGCATTTTCCTAGGGGACTCCCTAGGGATGCCAGGCCTGGCTTAATGATATAGGCGTTGGGTAGATATCAAGATTAGAATAATTAATATAAATAAATATACTTACCTGGTTCCATTAATTTACACTTCACTTAATAAAAAAATTTAAAAAAAATTAAAAAAACTGCAGTGAATAGATTTTTGGTAGGTTATTCCTTGAATAATCAACCTACGTTTTTTGTTATCATCCGAAATCCCTTAATCCCTTAAGGTTAAATGGATTAATCGCATCACTCCCATTTTTGTTTTTCCCGGGCTCATCCTTTCTTCTCGACTTTATTGAGGAATTATTCATCAGTCTTCAGATGAGAGTCAGAGGACACGTGAAATAGGAGATATGTCACTCAGCCCACCACACGGTAGTGATGTAGTGGTTTTCCTGTTACTGAGGGCGTTCGTCATTATCATAACTGGGCTTGGCACTAACCCCCTCCCCTCATCAACTCACCACCGTACCATCTAGACTCACTGTAGGTGCAACATTAATGTGACTCATCCTCCCTTCAGCATGGGGACCTGTCCTCTCCGGTGTTCTGATGGGAGGACAAAAGCTATCAAGGAGGCGGTGATGAAATCACAGACCCGCTCTTTATTTATTAAATACTTGAATAAATTAGGGAAACTACGTAAACTGCGTGCTTTCCTGTAAAAGCAATTTTCACAGTACCTAGTCATAGTTAAATTTTCCTAGTTTCCGTAAAGAAGTTTGGTCATGTCAACGATATTGGCACTGATTCGCAAGCGGTGTGTATCATGAAAGTTGTGTGCCTCATAAAAACGTTCCGACCTTGACCGATATGACTGGGAACTGGAAACTGATCATTCGCCAATTTCACGACTTTCGTGCTTCTCAAAACGCATACTAGGATCATCATTGATCATATTCATTAGGATAGATGATGATTTGTGGATCTGAGGAAAAAAGCTATCATTAGATATAGAGAGCCCCTTATCACGCAGTGCTGACTGGATTTGGACTGCAGTAGGAGTGTATATTCACCTAAAAAGAGTTAATCTATGAAAATCAAATCCATGAAAACCTGCTATAATTTACAAACATATTAAGGCGAATATTGATTCGCAAATAATTATACTGTAGCTACCCAAGTCAGTTTACTCTCAAGTAGTATAATGATTTATTCTCGATGTTACGGGTCCTCGATCGGTCCCGAAAATCTGAGAACACTTGAGATGTAGATAGATAAATAAATCGCCAGTTCTAGACTGGTGCAGATATATTGATCCATAACCCCTGATAAAGCCCGAAATGACAGCTATACGAACGTACTCCTGGCACCAAAACTAGTTCTTTCCAGTGACTATAGTGACAATTTGACTCCGACAGTGTCTCCTTTCTTCCGTGATATCAGAGACTATAGCGTCCCAGTGAGGACAAACTTTGTATCGTAGACAAGATTTTTTTTTTCCCTCCGGTCATCCTCATAAGGTCTACACGATGATTGAGAGGATGTTATGGTGTTTTGATTAGGGTCTGTTTAGTTGGGATACGCCCACCTGAGGACCCAACGGACCCTAGGGTGCGGCTTGGGAGGTTTTTTTTCTGAACGGTGTCCGATCTTCATTCATAACGTTTGAGGTGGCCCACGCACACAAGCGGGAGGTTCTGATTTGAAATTATGAGGTTCCAACTCGCATAAGGAAGATAATAAGAACGACGGAGAATTATGTGTAAACGACTAATTTCCCCTCGTTGAAAACCGTTCTTCCGAAAATTGGATTTGTAAAAATGATTGTACTTTCTGACAAAATATGAGATGTTCTACAATTTAGCGTGAAAACTACCTCTACTTGCTTCCCTATTTAGTAGAATTTAGATTCAGATAGTAGTTTCCTACATAATGGTTTTAGCATTTTGCTCCTCAACTACGCATGTTTTGGTCGCTTGGAAGTGTTTGTGACATGAACTCGGTCGTCCATTCAGCTTGTAGAGACCTACTAAGTCGAGACAATTTTATAGAAGGTTTTCTGCAAAACCCTTAAAACACATTTGTTCGATCATTCTCATTCCGAAACCATTTCTACGTCTCTTCCAACACGTCTTGGAGTTGATAAAAATAAAAAAAACCGTCAGAGAAGGCTACTACCGGACGTTGGGCGTTGGGTTTTTGTGACTTCAACGTTCGACTTGACTGATAAACAAAAATAATTTCAGTAGGTTGGCGGCTCAGAATCCTTGATATAATAAGTAGACATAGATCAGTAGATAAGTAGAGTAGTATAGATCGACTCTCAGAAACATAGTCTACAATATCAGCTGTGCTCTATTTGTGGAGGGCCAAGTTGTTGCTCCAGGGTGCAGACATGATCGGTTCCCAGTATGATAAACAGGAAGCTGATTAATATGACCTTTAATTGAATTTTAGCAGTACTTATTGTACTTCTTGGTAAATAGTGACCTTCACTGTTCAGTTTCGTTTTCATATGCCGTTTCCTAGGCGGTACATCCTGAAAGATTTGTTTAAAGCTTGTATCTCGTCATTCTCCTATCTGAGAAACGGCGGCTGGCTGTCTGGCTGAGATGACTCAAACGCATTTCCATAGTGCACATTACCGGCAGACAATTTCCTTTTCTCCTTCTATGAAGTCTCCCACATAGGAGTTGCAACACTTCCTTTCTGTCCACGTGTAGTAAAAATCGTAGGTGTCTGACTGTCATCTCTTCGAACTCTCCAGAGACCTAACTGTTATGAAGTAGCTGCACTGTACGAGTGCGCCATCTGACAGTGTTTCGGGTCAGTGTCGGTGCCAATATAATGTTCGGTTACTTCTCTAGCGTTGCAACGCATGTTTCATTACGAAGACTGCCATTTTACTAAAGTGAATACCCTATGAATGTGTGTACTAAACCTACCCATAAAACCAAGAATGTTTCTGAACGGCAGTGGAGCTGAAGACCCGTAATAACTGCCTAATTTTGCATGGTCCTGATGTCCATTTTAGCCTCAACCTTGACTTCCGTCGACAACTGTATTGTAAAATTAATGGCTTTCATGAACGATTCATGAATTGAAGGGCCCAAGACGGTCCTGTACCCACAAATTCGGTGGTATATACCTAGTAGTACGTAGGAAATAACGCAACAAAATATAACATCAAAATTTCGGATCTTGGCTGCTACTTTTTCCCGGTTAAAATACCTATGAAATGATAATAAGACCTCCAAAAACAGCCATTTTCTTTGCAATTCTTTTCTTTTATTTTTTGTCGCAACTACACTCTTCCTGATTCGATTTTATCAAAGGACATTTCAAGCGAAGTCGAGTTTTTTATTGGTAAAATTACTTAAACTAGACCCCGGAGAAGTCGAGCGAAATGTGTCTCCAGCATGGAAATAACGATCAATCGTAAATTTCTTCTCGTTAGAGGACCTTGAAGGGAGTGAGTATACATACGCGTATTTTACGAGCCGCCTTTCATATGTCCATGTGGGCGCTTGAATCGACTCACAGCCACCTTAACTATTTAATTTGGATGAAAGTTTAATAAAAAGCAAAAGACTAGGCTTAAACGGAAATTTTTACCTATAACTGAATCACCTAATGTTGTGTTTGTTGTTATTATTTAGTAGGCTCATAATTGGCTAAAAGTGCCGCCTGATCATTTTTATTCAAGAAGGGACTAGTTTTATTCAATCCAGCCGTCATTCGTCGTCTTCATCCTTGCAATAAAGAAGAACCTAATCTAAATTCAATCTTCACCGCGACCTGACAATTCTATTTGTGCTTTTTTTCTTCTCCGACTCATTACATACCTTTAAGAAGTTGATGAACTGGAGCACTCGCTATCGCAATCAGCCGCCATATTGAGGGAGGGAGGGGTGCAGGCCGGGAGGATCGACATTGTTTGAAGGTTAATTGACTTTTCGGTTATAAGTATAGGATCACTCTTTTGTGTGACTCCGGAGTGACTACAGGCGGTATGGAACAGAGAGAAGGCATTCTCGAAGAACTCGTCTTTTGTTTTCCCTTCTTGAAGTCTCTCGGTCTTTTGTGTCCCATAATAACCACCCCCCTCTACGACAGGCACCCCTCTCGGTCAGGGAGGAGGTGGAACGCTAATTATGATTTATGTAATGAAACAAAAAAGTTCAAGGATTTTTTTTTTTCTAATCTTCATCTCTTCTACGTTGGGACTGGATAAGAAGGGAGGGGGCATCAGATACAAGGAAGCGCCACAGGTTATGGGCCCTCGGGGCTGGAGGCGTGGTAACGATTCAATATCGGGATACCGCCGCTGCTTTCAAACGTCGACCTCATTTTAGGTGACGTCAAGATTAGGGCCATCTAACTTCAAGTACTGGTTGGAGCCAATTTGGCACTCTATGCATGCGTAAGAATTTTCACATGGTTTTCTAGTTGCCAAAAAGCCCCTTTCAATAATACAGACCTTAAAATTATATTTTGGAGCCTCCTGCTTCTTATATCGACAAAAACAGTCTTTGGAATATCAAAACCATTTTACTCCTATGTGCGATGCAAATAAGGTTCTTAGCTTTGTTGATGTCAATTTGATTATTGCACATTGACCAATCGGCCCTTTGTGATTTTTCGTGCATTTCGGTGTGTGGGATATCATTCTACAGCACATTATGAATGCAGGATCGATTGAGATGACCCCGGAAATGATTGCCGCACACAAGAGGACGGTGTCCATGCATGAGACGAATGGTTAATATGAAAATGATTAAAATGGAGTATACTGTTGAATTGACTTCGAGTTGATTATTCCTTAATAACCCCTCCGACATTTTCACCAACCCAGTTTTTCCGAGACCTCAAATACGGCTGACTCGACAAATTTCTACTTGAACGAATCAAAGAAAGTTATGTTCAAACGAGGGCTTCCAATTGCACCGGATTTCAACGAAATGTATTAGTTTACATTTATGTATAAGTCTACTTATTGTGTTTCTTTTGCCTCTCTGTCGCTTGCCAACGAGCAGTTTTTCCTAATTTGGGCCGCAACGGTTCATTTCGGAAGGATAAAAAAAAAAAAATTTGAAAACCCCTGACGAAGGCTAAACTATTGTTTGATCGCTGAGAAGGTCCAAATTAGGAAAAGGCGGAGAGTTTGGTGTGGCGCCTCCAAAGGCGCGCGGAGAGGATTTCATTTTTTTACATTTTAACTTGTTCTTAACGTGTGATTATTAGAATGATAGAAACAGATATGACTATTAAATAGCTATTGAAAAGAAGAAATTCTGAAACTTTGCCAACTATTTATAATATTCTTTATGAAACTACTTTAATATCGGTTTCAAAGCGTGCGACTTTCATTCAGTGATGTTCTATCGAAAAATTTTCCTCGGGGAAATTCGCGTCAGGAATAAAATGATCATACCGTAGGTAACCTTCGAAAAAGTATAAGAAGAGACGAGGAAAATGTGGGACACTTTTCATGTATTGTTACGATTTCTGATTGATGTAGAAAAATAAGGTTCCACCGCTTACCATTCTGTACACCTACTATGGAAATAATTGCTGGTGGTCTGCTATATTTTGCCTGTGAAGGAGCTCCTTGTTTAGTGGTTAAAGCAGAAAAATTATTCTTTGACAGATTTTCCTTAATGAATCATGGAATTGAGCGTGTATAGTCTAAAAACGTCGCTTCTTAGAAAAGAAATTTACAAAGATTCTGTCTCGTACTTTTCGAGTCCAGGCTCATCACTGGGGAGATGTAGCACGTGAGGCGATACTTGGAGGGGCAGCTCGTCGAGGGAGGGAAATGAGATCGCAGCGTGAGGCCTTTTCAAGAACATGTTGCCATCATTTGTCAAAAACCAGGCATCGACGTAATTAGACGGACAACAAGGGGGCGCCAAAAGGAGAACTAATTAGACAAATTGTTTCGTCTTCGTCGATCAACCTCGGTACTTTGTGAGTCCCGACAGTTTCTGTAAAGAGACACGCGCTATGGTCAAATAAAGAATTGAATCCCTTTTGGACAAATTTTGTCTGTTTCAAATGTATTGATTATTTGTTCTTTTGCAACATTTCTTGTTTTCAAACGTATTTTCTCTTTCTTCATTCTAACAATAAAGAAAAACGCTGCAAATTCATTCACAGGTGTTGGTTATTCCTCGAACCAGGAGCATGGAAACTCATTCCAATCGATTCAGAGTCCAGCATTTGAAGGTTTGAAATTGGGACCGATCAGGCTGAAAGGTTTCAAGGAACAACAAAAGCCAAAAAGTCCCTGGCCAAAATTTCAGATTTTTAGAAATTATTCTGCTACCAAAATTTGCGTACGGCGGAGGTACATCTACTTATTTTGATCTAGACACCTTGAAACGCCCAGAAAAAATTTGGACCAAATCGGAGAGTTTGACTTTTGGATGATAACATAGATTGATTATGATGTTGATATTGATTATTTAAGGAATAACCAACCAGAATGAGTTCCCTACACTGAATTGATTGCTTCCAAACCGTCAACTCAATACTTGAAAATGAGGAACTGATTTTTTACCATCACCCATGAACAGCTTTTTCTAATTTTAGGATCTCTTATGTATGTCTGCAGGGAAAAAATGGCGGAGCCTGACTCCTCAAGACCGGAGGCCGTTCGTGGAAGAGGCTGAGCGACTGCGGGTCATGCACATGCAAGAACACCCTAACTACAAATACAGACCTCGGTACGCATCACTGTATATCTCCACGAACGCTCTACTGTGTATTTTCATTGATTGTGTTCCATTGAGTTGTCCAGAGAGACAATGAAGCATTCTATTCTGTCTTTCTTAAAACTAATGACGCAATCTGAATCTTCCAACAATGATTGTCATGGGTTACGATACATTCCATCAACAACTAACTTCAAGTACGTTATACAGTTGTTCGAACCAAATATGCAACATCCCATTGAACAAAAAAAACGCTGCCATTCTAGAGGCCTGCGGATTTTATTGAAGATTAACAGCAAAATACAGTTATTTCATAGTTGTTCAAACTCTGGTTTGGGTGTTGAAAAGCGTTTCCCACGAGATTTCTCCACCCATTCGCCACCTCACACTAATTAACCCCCCTGAAGTGGTGAAATTCAATTCAGAAAAAAAAAGAAAATCCGAGAAATACAAACTACACACGAACCCTGGTTCTCACAAAACAATTCACACTCCTTCGTTATCTCCTGTGAAAGAGGTCGCTATCAAGAAGATTCAACACTGATCAACCCTTCACAATCAGTCTCTTAATTCAACCAAAGAAATGTTGTTTGGCCGGGGATATTAGTGATGCAATATCCTCACGAAGAGTAGGAGTAGTTGTTTCCTTGATTGGTTATCTACAAACAGATCAATACGATAGAAGTTAAAGTATTTAGCTGTTATTTAACAGTTGTCTTCTGGATGCTCATGGCTGGAGCTTATAGGGTTCTTGTTTGAGTTGCTCCTGGACCCAAAAAAGCCAAGGAAAACCGCGGAAGCTCGAAGAAATGAATTACATAGTTGTTTGTTCCCACAATCTGCAAGAACGAGATACAGTTCAATGATACGTTGAGAAGAGGGGAAGGTGAATCCCTCTACTAGTTTAGCTGTCAAAATGTCATCCTTATATTTTTAGTGGCATTCAAGTATTAAAGCTTCCAAAATTGAGTTTCGTTTTGGTGTCACTAATTTGTGCGCATTTTTTTTTTTTTTTGTTCCTTACCCCAATCTTTGCCCTAAGAAGACGGAAACAGGCGAAGAGAGCCACCGGACCTGAGAGCCCTGGACCGGGCCTGTCCAATAGCAAAGGGAACGCCCCAAGCGGACCCGAACCCAGTCACCATATCAACTATTACGTCCCAACTCCTGATTCTAGCCCTGGTAAGTTGTACTCGACAATCCCCTGCAGCGCTTCTCTGCTAAAGTTAAAAGTTGGCGTAAATTTGAATTTCGAACGTCATTTTGGTCTGAACAGAACAAGGAGGCTCGCCATCCCGCGTTGCTGAAGACATGGACGAAGAGTATAGCCCTCGGCAACGGGCTGTGACGGGAGTTGATGGCGGTGACGACGAGGGTCGAAGTTACTACCAAAGTCAACAAGGAGCATCCACCTCAGGCGACTATTACAATAGGTACGAGGCTTTAGTACTGTGGTGTCACATAGGAAAGCTTCCAAGGATCGTCATGATACATTAATTGATGCTGGGTGGCCATGAAAAACTTCTGATTTTGGCTTACTCAAGCCCTGAAAGGCTGAAAGTTGTTGATAAAATGAAATTCTACATTTACTTCAGGTTTACCTGGTTTAAATTAAAATGAGCAAAACGTATCCCTACTACACACGTTCTTACGACGCGATATTTTGAAATGCGACATTTCTGTTTGTTGTGCAACCAGGTTCTGTTTCCGATTTCATTATTGCCCGCCGTTGACTGTCGGTGAGAGTTATACGTAAATAACAATGTTTCCAATGTTTCAGGTACCAAAATTATAGGTCATACCCTTATCAACTAAACAACACGATATCCGCAATGGGTGTTGCCAAAGGTAAGAACTAAAATACTTGATACATTTTCTGGACAGAAATTTTTATTGAAACTTGATTTTGAGTTAATTATACGCTTATTTGGATCATTACAATGCCGAAACCGCGTCGTTGTGGAAATATGCAGTAAGTTTTCCTGCGTTTTGTCGGTGTTATTAGTTTTAATATTAGGTTATCGCGCAGAACCCAATTGACCATGCTATACCTGGGCTATGAAAAAAAGTTGTTTACCTCCATAAACATATCTAATAAAATTTGAGGGATGCACCATCATTTTCAATTGGTTTTCTTGGTTAGCCAAACCACTTCCTCAGCTCGTTGAGCGGTTGCGTGCGATCAGAGATATCGGTTGAAGGGTGACATTTCAGGTTTATTTCAAATCTGTAATATAAAAAAAAAAAATTTTAAACGGAATTACTATGTGCTAGATTAATTTGGCTCAGCCAAAACTAATTGAAATTGGCGAGGTTGAATGCAAAAATGAACCTTTCAGAAACGAAATCCCTCAAATTCAGGAAATTAAAATTAATATTCGCTATTTTGAAACCATTATATTGACTTTTTTATTGAACTCGCTCGAAACTCGTTTTCAGGAGTCGTGATGACGTGTACCAACCAACGGCTGCTCGGCTCGTACGAGCATTCGGGGATCGTAACCGGGACGTTTTACCCTCCGATCGCGACTTCACAAGATCAACAAGCACTCGGTGGAACGACTCCAATGTACACGTCGACGTCGACGACAAGCGCTGGACGGAATTACTACCAATATGCGTCGCCACAGGTGTACGCTTCGGCGCACAATCCAGCTCGTAAGTATACCAACATTGATTTCGAGTTCAAATGAAAGGTATTGGACCTCCAAGTCAACAGAAACGCAAAAAAAGTAAAACGGCTTCTAGTATGGAAGAAAGAAATTTGATATCAAAATTGGCAGTTATGTTATTTTCATTATTTTTAGTAGGTACGCAGTAACATGTTGGTACATTCAGTTCATTCAAAAAAGGATTCAGAGTCCAAAATTTAGTGGAAACTGATACCCCACATGCCTAGTTCGCGAAAAATTCCGAAAATTATTCAAGCCAAGAACACATGTTTTTAATATGTTCGTCCGCGGTTTTTGGTTGTTCACAGTTTTCTAAAAATTTGAAAATTTCCGAAAATCTAGTTTTAAAAAACCCTTTTTATCCTATACCCCAAATTCTGTCCGATCAGGTTGAAACCAACTGGAGCCGGGAAAGGAGTCCCTGATCTAAAATGTCAACGTTTCAGAAATTTATCTACTAGTACGGACATTAAAAAAATCTGCAAATTCTTACACACGGGTTGGTTATTCCTCGAATGGGGAACAGTGGGTGTGGCGGGTCTCAGACCCATTCCAATCGATTCAGGGTCCAAAATTTAGTGGAATATGATACCCCACACGCCCCAGGTACCAGAAATCCTGACACATACCAAATGGGTGATACATACCCATTTTGACCCATAACTTCTTCCGGTGGGTGCCAATCGTTCTGGACACACATCATTGAATTCAGCGTCCAAAATTTAGTGGAAAATGATACCCACACGCCTAGGTAGCAGAAATCCCGAAGACACATAATCAATTGGTAATAAATACCCAATTTGACCCATTACTTCTTCCAGTGGGTGCCAATTGTTCGGGGACCCATTTTATTGGATTCAGCGTCCAAAATTTAGTGGAAAATGACACCCCACTCGCCTAATCAAATCCCCAAATCTCGAAAATCCATTTTTCAAAAAACACATTTTGACCCCTACCCCCTCCAAATTTGGTCCGATCGGGCTGGAAAGTTTCGAGGACCCATCTCGGCTGGGAACAGACCCCTGACCCAAATTTCAGATTTTTAGAACATTTTCTACTACCAAAAACTGCGTGGACAATGGACGGCGGACGGCGTACGGCGGACGGACGGACATTGACCTTTTTTGATCAGGACATCATGAAACGTCCAGAAAAAAATTTTGAGCCGAATCGGAGAGGTTGACCATTATCATGAAAACATATGTTGATTATTCAAGGAATAACCAACCAAAAATGTGTTCTAGAAACTCGATTTTCCGGATTTTTCCCGAACTAGGTATGTGAGGTCCCATATTCCACTAAATTTTGGACGCTGAATCCTAAGAGATGGGTTCCAGACAGATCGGTACCCACCCATGGTACCTACCTACCTATTGAAATGAGTCCTGGACACTACACTGTTATCCCCATAATTTTGCTCTAAGAGATAATTAACTATTGTGCAATAATTTGTTGTGCAATAATTATGAAACGTAGTCTACCAAATTTTGGGACCAATCGAAGAGGTTAACCCCTAACGTGAATACATAGGTTGATTATTCTAGGAATAATGAATCAACATTACCAGCTGGAATGAGGATGAGTAAATAAATGTAACTTGTAGAAAATCTACCTGATAAGTTAGTAGGTACTGCCAGGACTGTACAGTTAGTTTACTACAGTTTCTTTTAACTCAACCAACTGTATTGAGACAAAATATTTCATTTTCTCTACTCGAGGTAATTTCCATTTTTGCTGCATTATAAGGTTACGTTGAACAAATACGAGAGAAAAGACGTGGGATTAGGGCGGTAACCGACATTAATAAGGTATTAAACTTCGAGACTTCTCCGCCCTTTTATTTTTAAAAAAATAAATAAAACAAAATCTTATCGATGACGTCCCATCTCCGTGAACTGTGAGGGGGGGGGGGGACTTAGCGGTAGGTTTTTCGGTACCCAACCTCCGGTATGAGACCCACCTTCGCCAAGAAGAGGAAGATCGATCTTAGGTAGAGTAGGGGTGGGGTGGGGGGTCTCGATCTTCTTTTCATAAGGCACCACGCGAGGTGGACCTCTTCGTTTCCCTTCTCTCTCCTTCCTCGATAGTTTAAGCCTAATAACCCCGGTAATGTTCCATCGATAAAACTCTCCTCCGCCCACTTTTTTTCCCCTCTTTCTTTTTTTTCTTTTATTATCATCTTTATCTACGCTAACGTTGTGATTCGGGTTTCCCTTTCGCTTCCGCTCGTTTTATAAAACTAAACGTTGTCTCTTTTTATTTGTCGAACGCTCGTCTTGCAACTTATAATCAATCCCCCTCCCCTTGGGCTCCCACGACCACGACTCCTCTCAGTGAGCCACTTGTCCGCGGAACAGACCACGAATACGAAATTGTGGAACGTACAATCGACAAAACACACAATTTTCTTATTAAAATGGATTTTAAGAAAAACGTATTCCAGTTTATTTCTTTAATAATTTTTTATCACGAGACCCTCTCCGTGGACATACAAAATGGCGTATTTTAGCATTTGAAAAAAACTTCAGAATTGATGATTTAAGGGATTTAAATACCACCTCACGTATTTTTATGTTAGGTGAAGTTATCAATTTTGTAAGAAAAAAATTCTACTCAGAAATGTTAGCAAAATTGCGCTAGTAATGGAAAACAAACAGATTTCAACATTAGCAGTCCTCCTTTTTCGAATGATGACGTTTTGTAGAACATATTTTGACCTTGAGGGGTATGTCTTCCAAGTTTTTTAGCGCCTGTATTTGTGGTCAATTACCTAGTAATAAAATAGCTCAAAATACCATCGTTTTGTAACGTTCAATGTCATTATTCGCTCACAGTTCCAATTCGTCTTGAAGGTTGAAAACCGTGATGTCTCAATTTTCGTTAACTCTCTATTCGTTTCCCCACTTCATCGCTCGACCAGGTGGAGCACCGAGTTGTCTTGGCCGACGAAAATGCAAAATAGGCCACCAACACATGTGTAAATTGAAAACGTCGTAATCTACACACGAACACACTCAACAGTTTGACCTCTCCCCTAAACAATGGAACTCGGCTGACCGAAAATTTCCCATAGGATAACGTTGGAGCCGACCCCGATATTAAACGTGACGTCATTTCCTTTTGAAAAAAGGAGCAAATCCTTCAATGAATAACGTTTTTGGTCAAGTTAAAAAGAATCATCAGTCGGTTCGAAATTTACCAGCCTATTTTTCTATTTACAGGAAGAAAATCATTTAACTCTGTACCGCTACGATTTTTTACGGAGGAAAAACGAGGGGAATTCACGGAATGAATAGGAAGTTGATTATGATCAAACCCTTAAAGCAACTCTAATTTATTTCATATAATTATTTTTTACAGCGGATCGTCGCTACAGTTCGCCTCAGGCCTCGTCGTCACCACTTCCCCACCACCTCCACCAGCCGATGTCAACGTACGAGACGGCCGAAATGGAAGAGTTCGACAAATATCTCAAATACGGTGCCGGAGGGCCAAATGTAGTCGTTTCCGGCCCAACAGATCTCGACCTTGATTCGAACCATAACTATCATCAGAACTACTTCTACCCGCAGCAGGTGATGGAGGATCCGGCCAAATATCAGGTGAGGACTGATTGATTTAACCGGATAGATAATCAAATTTCTGCTCGTATCCGAGTGATTCTGACGGCGATCAACTCCAACAAAATCAGTTATGCCCTCAGTATAGGGTAGGTTTCATTAACAGCAGCTCTTACAAGCCAACAGTGAACGGTGAGATTACAGTATTGACTGTCAACCAGAATTGCCAGGAAAACTAAATTAAAGTAGTCACGAAGGAAGCCAACAAGAAAGAGCCAGTTGGTATGCCGAATCTAACTGTGGCGCTATTTGCGCGACCACACAAAGCTGTTTGCGTGTGGCTACAGGTACTCTGTTTTGTTAAAATGTTTTTGTTATGGTACCGAATCCAAGCAGGAAGGTACTTATCCTGCTCCAGGGTAAGAAATACCAATGCACTAAGTGCAATCCTTCAAACGACAATTTGAAGAATGCGTACTCAAGATTTTTCTGGGTGGCATTCGTGACAAAAATTTGTGAAAGGTATACACTGTGCAAAAGTTCAGCAGCGAATAATGAAAAACACGACAGGCAATGATGTAAAATGAAGTAAACCATGATCATAAAGATTCTCACTAGGAGGCAAAAGCTTACAGAAAAATCAATTATGCTCGAGCAGTGATTTCCAACCTGGGGGCAATCGCCCCCATGTGGACGATTTATCAGGGGGGTAACAGTTGAATGGGGGCGACGAGTATAAAAATTAAAATAGTAGTGAACAGTAGTACTTGTACAGTAGAAGTTGAAGGGTAGCACAAGTCACTGCACAACCCCTCTCCAGTTCTTTTAGGGCTTTGAACAGAACGTATAAAGAAGGTGAGTCAGAGGTAGGATTCGTAGACTCAAGCATTCCAATGGGGGTTGCTAATGAGCCTTCCGTCTTCTACCAAGAGCATAAAATGAAGTTTGTTTATTTTGATTGTGATTTTCCTCTCAAATGTAACAATTACATTCTAACAGTCATTAAACCAGGGGTGGCCAACCCAAACGATCTTGAGGGCCACTTTGGAAATGCATCACAACTCCTCGGGCCACATCCCTATATAAGATTTAGATACACTATATAGACTTTAGATATAGACTATAGAGTATAGAGATTTTTTTTATGTGAAATATTAAAACATTAATGAGTTTTTATTGAAGCGTTTACTACTGTTTTACAAGGATAAATAGATAATATAATAATAATGATACTTTACGAACATTGTAAAGAAATATATACGTAAATCTAAGTAATATATAAACAAAAATGAAAAAAGAACCAAGTGAAATCAGTTGAAAAATATATTTTATTAGTGCGATATTTGTTTCTCCATTTTTTCACTTAGCTTTTGCAAATCGATCTCAATTTGGGTATTTGCAATTCGTAATTGGTGTTCCAGGTTAGCGTCCGTTAAGCTTGAGCGTGTTTTATTTTTGGTTAATTTCATTTTCGAAAAGAACGATTCGCATGTGTAAGTAGAACCAAAAGCGCTAACAATTTTTTGTGCCATATTTCTCAAATTTGAAAATTTCTCTTTTGTGGCGTAAGTGTTGTAAAAATCAATTTTTGATGCTGATGTCTCAAAAATGTGTTTTAATTCAATATTGCACTGTAAGTCCACGAGTTCCATTTGAAGATATTCTGGGGCCGACTCTATTTCAACATGAAATGGAGATGAATATATTTCAAAAATTTTCTTATATTTCTCCAACTCTAAATTACCGAATTGGCTTTCAAAAGCACCTGCAAGTTTTCTTATTTCTTTAGAATATTTGATGTAACTAATACATTTTGATTTCTTAAATTCGCTCAACAATGGAAAGTGGCAAGCATTATTATTTTCCAATTGCGTTTCAAATATCAATAGTTTCTTCTGAAATGCTTTGATTGCTTTGAGCTTATTCGGCGCGTTTGTTGGTCAGTAAAACTTTCTATATTATCTTATTTCCTTTTTCTAGTATGTATATTTTTATGGCCCATAAACCTCATAATATAAAAGGTTAATTTTTGCAAAAGTAATACATATTTTAATACCTTAGTTTTCACAACTTTGATCATTATAATTATAAGTGAATATTTTATAAAAGTGTGATCGGTCTCGCGGGCCGCACAAATATTTAAGGCGGGCCGCGGGTTGGCCATCCCTGCATAAACCATCACCTCGTCGGTATTTATTTTCCTTACTGTTGTTCTCAGCAACCGGCCGACAATCCCTACGCGATGCCAATAGCACAGCCTCAGCCGCTTCAGGCCCCGACCCCGGGTGCACCTCCGGCCCAACCTCAGGATCAACAGGCCCTCGAAGACTTTTCCCATATTTTAGCCGACGTTCGAAAAACATGTTACACCACCTGCACGTAAGGGTATGGACAAAAATGTAAGGTGAAACGCGAAAGGTAGAAAACTATTTCGAATTGAATAGACAAAAAAATGAGAACCCCGTGTTAGTACACAAATTAGTACTTGTGTACAATTTAGCTAAAAAATAAAGGTCTTAGGTAGGTAGTTAAATTTGTATTTTATTCAACTCCACTTAGATGAATTAATTTTGTAAATATGACGATTTTTTTCAATTTTACGTACTATCTATGTTTAATGTTTGCCGAGGAAGCAAATTAATTAGAAAATTATCATTTTAATTGATTGTCTGTCGTTATTACATATAATGTAAAAAAAATTATGTCTTTTTAAATTTGTCCGCAATTTCATTCAATGTGTGTAGTAAATAAGTTATCGTGAATTAAATTTATTGAAGTTGAAATTAAGTCAAGCGCATTATTCTGGTCTCATTCGAACCTCTTCTACCTGCTCACATTACGTACATTATTAATTTGCTGTTTCAAGAATAATAATTAATAAAATAATTTGCTCGTAAAAGCTAATTGAATATACAATTGAAGCACAAAATTCAAGTTTAATATTATTCAGAGAAGTTTTGTTGATGATCCAAAAAACTTGAGAGGTTACTCGGCCCGGTCCTAGAGAAGTTTTCGGTCGACTTACTAATCCGAATGGGTTGAAGTTCATAATAAAAAAAATGCCTCCTCTAAACGCACGACGAGTTCGTGACCCTACATAATTTGGATAATACGTGAGACCACTACGATTGACATTGGCGACCGTCACGACGTACTCATTCTGATTTGAAAAGAGCAGAAGAATGATAACCACTTAATATTTGGGGATATCATCCCAATCAAAGGTTCTCGAACTTGGCGGAATCGGGATAGAATATCCCTGAATACAACCCAATTCTGCACTGTTGACGATTTCAAAACCGGAAGAGGATAAGTTCGGTTGTTATCTGTAACCAGCATTCATTAGATTAAAACTCCCTATTCTGTTTAAATTAGATTTAAAATTTGGGTTATAAGCAAGGTTTTATGAAAGAAAAATAGACGCCTCGCCCTTTTGTTAGGCGAGCGCAACCCCCTCAGGAATTCTAACTTCGAAGAAAGTAGATACCGAATACCACGAAAATTGAAGTCGAAAATGAATTCGATTTCTCGCATACCACGTTAGGATTACAAATTTGTTTTTGCAATCGTGTGGTTGTGCGAAAAACTCATAATGCAATAAGTTTGGGGGAAATGTACTGCGAATATCGGTTACTTTATTTTGAAAAAGTAAAACCTGTGAATCGAAGGATTCTTCCCACGATTGATGACTTGTCCCATCCCACTCGCTGCAGTGAGTTAGATATGGATCAATAAAATAAAAACGATTCAGTCACATCACAAAACAATTTTGTAATGGAAAAATTACACCTTTATATAAAATGTATGGGAAAAGTCGGGAAACAAATAAAATAAAAAGAAACGTGGAACCTCCAACTTTTAACGGTAGGATTTCTGGTAGCGAGCACGGGCACCAGGACCGCCGAATTTCTTGGCTTCGCAACGACGAGGATCCGCGACCAAGAGAGTTCTGTCGTACTGGATAACGATGTCTTTGATTTCTTTCTTGGAGGCTTCGTCAACGTCTGGAAAAAGCAAATGAAGAAACACGATGAGTTTTACATGAGCTGTTAGTTAAACCAGCTGTACAAGAAACAGTTGTTCCTTTCTTTGGGCAACTCAGAAGCTAATACATGCAAAATATTCTATCAAAATCATAGAAATCATATCGACAGCTATCATCATTGGTGCCCAGAGAGTAACATCCAACATCTTGTAGATTTTGACTCGATTCAACTCACATTTCTGATAGTAGGCGACGAGGGATTTAGAAATAGCTTGTCGGATAGCGTAGATTTGAGCGACATGACCTCCACCGTTGACACGAACTCGAATGTCCACTCCGCTAAACCTCTCCTGTTGAAAAAAAAAGGTTGAATTGAAGCTCGTATCATTCATTGCAGTATAGCAGGTCAGCAAATGTTTAATCTGGATCAAATTGCAGGGACCATTCGACAAAAAGCTTACACCTCAGAAGCTAATACATGCAACGATTCGGGAGTTCCAAATCATCATTGGTCATATTGAAAAACATCATCACCGGTGTTTGCAAGGACCAACATTGGAGAAAATTTGGGTTGTCATACGTCAGTAGGGGTCACCCCCCCCCCTCCTGCCGGATGGAATTCAACGGTTGTGTTCTTTACTTTTAACAAGAAATAGAGTGCAGGAGACAGTTCCTCCCTCAAACGGCCTCTATCATAGGCATGAAAAGATGTCTGGAAAGATATTCAGCTGACCTAATTATTTTTATGATCCAAAATCGTCCAACTCGCGGATTCGAGGCAAATTACGGGATGGATTATCCCTAATGGGGCAAATCTAATTTCTAAAAGGGCCATAGTCCCAAAATGTCCCGAAAATAGTGTTTCAAAATACACATTTTTACTGATAGCCCCCCCCCCCCTCCCCACAATTTGGATGATTCAAGGAATAACCATCCAAACTCTTCTTGAATTGAAAAAGGAGATCATCAATTACAGTAAGTACTTCAAATGATCAAAATTGCAGAGTTTTAGTGACGTAGGGTCAACTACTCCAGCTACGCAGTACAATGTTGAAACCTTCAGCAGTACTGAGCGCAGGTTTAATGGTTTCATCGTTCATCGCCAAGGTTTAATTTTCAATTTTTTGCCGATGATTACACCCCAATTACTAAAATGTGGAGGGACGATACATTCATGATGAACTCAAGTGATAGGATAGCGATGAGCTGATAACAGATGTATGTAATTGAATGAGAAAGCTAAAGACATTCATCAAGAAACTTCTTCAGAAAACGACTCATTCAATACTGATGTAGTCCATTCCTCATCCCCGAGTGCCACTAAGACAACCGAGGTTCTTAAATGGACAACGCGATGGCCCATTTTAGGAGCCTGTATATTATGACGTCTTCAGTTACCTTTCCAAGGAGAAGAATGGGCTCGAGGAGCTTGTATTGCAGAACTCGGGGCTCGATCATGTCCAGGGGCCTGCCATTGACTCTCAGGTTTCCTTTACCCGATTTGCAATAAGCGACGGCGGTGGCGGTTTTCTGCGTGGAACAAAATCAACGCTACAATTATTTAATATTCAATATTAAATCATCCCCGTGTAATATGAAAAGTCGTTCAAAACCAATTGAACGATTCAATCATGGATTAGGAAAATTACTTCACCTAGGAGAGTCAGAAATGATGGAATCAAAAGAACATCTCAGTTAATACATGCATAATAATCACAGTGTTCAATAGTGATATAAGCTCATCATCGATGTTCATTCATTGATGCCTCATCACGTGAGGGCAAATCATTCGTTGTCATCACGACTCGTGGAAGGACTGAAGGTTACGCCTTAGTTATGTATCGCAACAACAAGATTATCACACTTCTATTCGTCCAATTATAGTAAGAACAAACACCTAAGTACCTGATACCTGTAATGCAATATATATTTCATGCAGGCTTACTTACTTTACGACCGAACACCTGAACGCTGTGGATAGGCTCGCGTGTCCTCTGGAAAGTACAACAGAAAGTGTGAACACGGAATAACAGCTACCGTTCTGTTAATACCACAATTATCGTATAATACCACGATTGGCTCAATCAGGGAAGCAGTAAAATCCTTACTATGTATAACAAATAATGAAACAACATGCATAAATGTGATGCGATTCCACGGCGACATCGAGCACGTACCGCCTGGGAGCTCAATGCCTAGTTTTAACGTAGAATTATACAACCACAATTTTAAAAACTCGAAATATTGAACAGAGTAACAAACGGTACTCACTTTGGTCTTTGGTTGGTTCATTTTGTCTCACGAATTTCACTAAAAGTATTTCAGCGGAATGAAGACAACACACGAACGAGGCCTCGTGGAAAAAGATTGTCGGAAAGGTTAGGTTGGCAGCGGCCGAACTTTGGCAACACTGAGTTCCACTATTGCCAACACAAGAAAATCAAAACTTGGACATTTCTGTCAATGTACTTCGTGTAGTGTCCGCCATCTACCAAACACCCCAAAAACATTAACTACAAACTTTTGTTTTTATTTATGTTCAGTTTTCGGCGTTTTTTTTACTTGACATACGATAGTTCTGCGAAATTTTCAAATTACTTTGATTTAAGTATGATCTGGTTGTGTTGAAAATACGTAGATGGCTCAGGTGACTGAAGTTCTACTGTTGTCTGCAATGTGGTGAAGGAGGAGCGGGTTGACTGTTATTGATTTTTCCGGACCGCTCTTCGCCTGTTGGAGTTTTTCATGGTAAGAGACATTTCCCTCGCCTTCTCTTTAAAAATCGTCCACTTTGTATACCTATTTTCGTGAAGCATAAAATACTGCTTACTGTAAGATGTTAGCGCTGGTAGTTTCTCGCCTGAATGGGCTCTTGCTAACTGGCTTTCTTTTACTGTCACACACTGCGACGTAAGCACTTTGTTAGATGTACGTCAGTCCATTATCTACTCAGAGTGTCTTTGTCGTTTAATTGTGTGTTATGTTATTCGGCTCTTCATTGTTATTCTCATAGAGGAACTCTTTGAGGGGAGGAATACAAGGCTTGGTTTTGAGTCGTTCCTACGAGGTAGGGAAACCTCCATAGAAAATTATTTATCCTCCGGTTGCAATAAATTCATTATCAATAACTGTGGGTTTTAATAACGGTTAGACATATGAACTTATGTTAGTACGCTTCTTTCTACTGACCTCCAAAACCATCTCTTGACTAGACAGATGAACTTATGTTTGTACGTTTCTCTACGGACCTCCAAAACCGCGTGAACCATCCCTCTTTTTACAGACCATGTCGCCATCGAATTATTGAAGTCACCATGGAAGAAGAAAACTGGGGTCGCTCAGACCTCAAATTGCAGTTTCTCCAAGAGCTCCGAGCTCAGAATTTCGACTCAATACGCTTTGCTTCGTATCGAACCGCTTGCAAGTTGCGTTTCATACAGAAGAAATTGAATTGTGAGTACACTCAAATGTTCTTTGCCCGTAAAATACTCGGTAACTCCTACCTTGGCTCTAACAGTGTTCTCTTTTTTGTCCAGTGCATCTCATAGACATATGGAACGTCATCGAGGCTTTTCGAGATCATTCGTTGAACACCATGGAAATTGAATCCCAGCTGAACGTTTCGAGGTAAAACTGGATTGTATTGTCTTGCCGTACGAAATTTTTTGGACAACTCCACGTATATATAAATGTTTTTTTGTGTCCTCAGATTAGAGTCACTTATATCCAGTTTGTACCAAAATCTCAACAAGCGACTCCCGCCGTCACAGCATATTTTGATCGATTTATCTTCTAGCCTTCTTCTAAATTGGTTACTTTGTGCTTATAACGTCGAAGGTTGGTATGACGAAGCTCATTTGAATTGTATTCTGAACTTCTATTCTAAAACGCTTCAAACGACGACTGATTATCAGAGTCGTGTGTTTCAGGTTTGGGGAGGATCAGAGTGTTCTCAATCAAAGTGGCTCTTGCTACGATGTGCGCTGGCAAGCTGGTAGATAAACTGCGATATATTTTTTCCCAGGTGAGCACTATGTGAGCAAGTGGCAGTTTCCTTATTTTATCGTTTAAGACGCATGGGCGACATGGGATTCTAGACCTAATTAATGTAGTATATAGCTTTTAGTCGGTAGATGTAGGTCTAAAACATACAGATTAGGGCTTTAGTTCCTTTGTATCATTCCTCTTGAGAAACTTCATGTGAGATCTCTAAAATAAGCGTTAGTTATTATGGTTTAGAAAAGTTTCTACCTACATCACAGAAGGACTAGAATGGTCAGTGAGCGTGTTGATTAGTGTCTTTAGTCAATAGAATGAAACACTCATGATCGCACTCTTGCAGCATTGGAGCATTGCTCTAAGTCATATCTCAATGGCATTATGTATTCATTTTCTCTCCTACCTATATAGGTGTCTAGATAGAGGAACCTCCGAATGAGTTTGAATATTCTGGTTGGATCGCACAATGCTGGGACCAATGAAACCAATTGCGGATATTCACTTTTTCAATTAAAAACAAATTATAATATTTAATAAAAAATGAGCAGGTAGGCTCTCTTACAATTGTCAACTTCCAATATTTTAGGTTTTTTCCAAAACAACGAATAGACCCCATTTTGGTTCCCTAAAATAATTAAAACCTAATTAATTCATTTATTTTTGCTAGGTTTGCGATGAAAATGGTCACATGGTCATATCAAAATTCAGCCTATATCTTCGACAAGTCCTCGCTCTGCCCGCTTCCGTCTACGAGTCCCCATCTTTCGTCTTTAAAGAAGAACTAGCGGGCCAAGTATTTGGAGGAGTGAGTATTGTTCGCACTACTAATATTTTTTGCGTCAAAACAGGAGCATAATTTATTAATCCCTTTCCAGAACGGTAAAGTGACAATAAACGACTTTTTGGACACTTTGATGTCTGATCCAGGACCTCCTGTACTAGTTTGGTTGCCGCTTTTGCATCGTCTCGCTTCTGTAGAAAATGGTATTTCATTTTTAAAATTTCACCGACAGAGTTGTCCTACGTAATATTTACGAGGTTGTGCTCACTCCAATCACATTTCAGTGGTCCACGGTCTTCAATGTGATTGCTGCATGAAATCGGACTTCACTGGGTTTCGTTACCGCTGCGCTAAGTGTCACTCGTACAATTTGTGTCAAGAGTGTTTTTGGCTTGGCCGCTCCTCGGGAAACCACAGCCCCGACCATGAAGTCAGAGAATATGCTTCATACGTAAGTATATGTTTTAACTCTTGGGAAATGCCAATCGATCATTGTTGAGTTGTTTTATTATACTCCGTTTAATATATTCGTTTTGGGTCCACGTGGGTAAGCAGTTACTATGTGTTCTAGTCGCCAGCCAAGTGGACTAAATATTCTTAAAATATTTTGCAGTCCCCTTCGAAGCAAATTGGTCACAGCTTACGGAAGAGCTTCCGATGCATACCCGACAAACAGAGGAACACTCTTCCCAGATATCCCGATTGTTCGACCAAGAGCTCCGTCAATCTGAGTCATATAGTCCCCCCTAGCCCTCTACCATCCCATAATGGGCTCCAATACCGAGACGGCTCTCTGGACATGAGTCGAAGGCAAGTCAAACCAGATTTTATTATTTTAAATGAATGCGCCGTTCCTTGGGCAAATTCCAACGTCGAAACTGAAATTTAGATTTTCCATCGGCAGCCCCGGAAAAATGTCGACCCTTAAAATTGACGACGAACACAAGTTGATCGCTCGGTACGCGGCCCGTCTCGCTCAAGAAGTGCAAGCTGTGAGTTTTTAAGTACCAGGAGCACAATTCATATCGTCTGCCCGCCCAAGTCCAAAATATATTTTCTATTTGTGGTGTTCACATTGTATTTTAGGGGAGGACGCCGACGGATGGATCCACCCTAAACTTGGACACCTCTCGAGCGCAACGGGAGCTCATTCTACAACTCGAGGCCAAAAATAGAGAAATTATGAGAGAAATTCAGCGATTGAGGTGAGTAATCTAAACGCCTTCAAATGACGACCTAGAAGACACAATGCTCACCTAGGACTGACATGGCTGATTGGTTGTAATCACCTCCTTCGGAACCTTTTTTACAGGCGGCAACAGGAATGCGTTGGCATGGACGAGAATCCGGCTCTGATGTCGGAATTACGAGCTTTGAGGAAGCGAAAGGACGAATTGGAAAATCATCTGACCACTCTACAAGATTCGAGACGACATCTTATGTTGCAACTTGAAGGACTTATGAAACTTTTGAAAGTAAATAATTAATTGAAAACTACAATTTCTCAGTTTTACGTTGAAGTAGCAAATATTAGCGTCATATTGAAGATTTCCTTTCTCGAGCTGAAAGCCTGCTGATGTTGGGTTCAACTAGTATGTACTGCACCCTAATAATTCCTGAATTTGGTTAATTTTCAGAATCATCAATCATCACCAAAATCCACACCCAATTCGTCCCCTAGAAGCGGAAAGAGTCCACCCCCTTCCTCCAGGAGCGCGCCACCAACTCCCAATTCAGATCGTTTAGGAGGTTTCGGTGCCACCGGGCTAATGGGTAAGTTTATTTTCCTCCTACAATATTCTTATTCAAGAGTGTTTTCTCTTATTCTGTTAGACACCACAGATATGTTTTGGATTTCAGCATCGAACACGTCATTGAATAATTCGGGACGCGCCGTGTGCACTGAGCTCCTTCAAGCGGCTGATTCAGTCACTAACGCGATGTCATCGCTCGTTTCTCAACTCAATTCAGGTTGAATTTTTCATATTTCCTCAGTTAATATTTCGGTTTGTTATTCTTATTTGGCTCGTAACGTTAAAAAAAACCATACCCAAACTATTCATGTTTAACGTTAATCGGTTCATAATCCAAAATGTCCACCGTACGGTCCTAAAAAGGGCTTATTAAATACTTCAGACGCCTAATGTGGAATATTGCACACACGCTCCATTTGGGCCCTAGTTTTGCTTGACTCATGATTTAGCCCGATCGCCACAAACGGAGGCAGAGTAGGGTCAAAGTGGGTACTTCATATTAAAATGTGTCGAGACTTTGGGGAACCAACGCGTACAGTTATCGTTTTTAACCGAGTTTTAAACCGATTGAGTTTAGTCCCTAAGCGAGTGATAAAGTTTCTGCTCAGATATTGACAATGCTTCCCATTATTTTTTTGTAGAGTCCGACCCAGAAATCACACCAACGGAAGAGCGAGTTCACAAAGGTTTGTACAATATATCGCCCCTGTTCTATCTACAATGCGATCGATGCCGACCGTCGACCATTAACCTCATTCTCTTTTTCACTCATTATCAGACTATGAGGATCAAGCTGAAGAATGGAGAGAGGCCCATTTCAACGCCTACACTCAGGTATCCATACTATCAACCCTGGAAACAGCCTAGGTTTTGCGGTTTGACGTAGAGTGAATGAAAGAGTAAATTCTTGACAATTAATTTTCTAATCTGACGGTAAATGATGTTGCCTTGTAAATTTTTGCTCTTTATTCATTCGTATTACATTAGAGTACCCTATACCTTCTTGTGTTAAAAATTTTCTCGTGACTTTTTTTTAGATAAACTCAAGTAGAAGTCCACATTTTATTTATTTATTTATTTTTAAATAAAAAAAATAGTGCATATATATGTAGTTTGATTTTATTGAGTTGAGGTAGATTTGTTCGTGGACTTGATTTCAGAAAGAGCAAGAACTGAAAGATGAAAAACCCGAAGTGAACATGGTGAGTAGGAAATTATCGGCACTGTGTAAATAGCGTAGACGCACTATTTTGTATGATAATTTCATTTTGTTTTCGTGTGGCATAACAAATGAAGTTTGCTAGAACGACTGAATAATAACGACTGAGGGTCGATTAGTGGTAGCTGGCAATTATCTGATATTACTAACAATTACCGGTAGTTATGCAGTCAATTCACACGAAAATACATGTGTTAAATACTCCGAATACCCAAGTAATGCTGTTGGCATATACTACAGTAAATAATCAATGATGCTTCATCTTAGCGTAACTATTATAAATATTCAACTATTATAATACAATCGGATTAAGACGTCGCATCGAAGAAATTTGACTTCCAAATAAAAATTCTGTTAAAAAAAAAGTTTTTTTTTTTTTAATCCGGCAGTTATAGATTATGCAGTGTGATCAAATTGAACTAACTAAAATAATTAATCATTTAAATAGTTTTTTAACCCCTCTTTTAGGGGTATTGATTACCTTACAGAAGCTCCATTTATTCCTTTTTAAAACACTAAAATAGTTGCATGATTGTCTGATAGAAATTATTGGTCGCTTTAAAGCCTTCCGGAAAAAAACAACCTCGTTCAATCAATGCATCTACTGTACAAAATCGTTCTTTACCTGCAATAGCCTCAATGTTGACCGTGGCGTTGTTTTTTCTCCAGAGCATGAGGAAATCCGAAGGCGACATCTGGTTCAACAGATAAGCATCACGGCCGACACATCACAGGTCTTTCACGGCGATTTTTAACCGTTCAAGCACCCCAAGGCTTTTTTATCGAAACTATTCAGCAAAAAAGACGCATTAACCCAAATTTTAATCTTGAACGAATTCTCCCTTGAACTTTCTTCCTCTGAAGGACTCATTTCCTGCCGTCTTTATCCATGTGTAAATTTGAAAAGTTGTACCTTGTAAATACCTACATATCTTCAAAAAGACATTTCAACACTCGCGTACGCATAACGAACACAACGCAAGAGAAAAGACGATTTTTTGAATAAGCGAAAAGTGCTAACTGTGTTATTTTCATCACAATTTTTGGAAAGATCTCGTATGACTCGTATTAATCGCTTTGTTTTCATTTATTTTACCGAAGAACTTTCATGTGCTATCTACAGTGTCAAAACAAATTGTCTTATAATGTATTTAATCGAAGGAAAATTCATGTTTAATTATAACCGAAAGCGTTCCATGACTGAGTGTGCATTCAAACCTGTCCTCTGAAACGGTCTGTAAATGAAATTTACAGTCGAATCCAAGTTATGCTGGAGTGACATAAAACCGTGGAGTGTTAAGGAAGGTTCTACCTTAGTGAAGGTGGAATGATAGGGCAGCGAGAAGGGTTTTTTGTGCCACGAATTTCCCATTCTAACAGGTGCATTTCCTGCCTTAGTTGTCGTAAATTCTTCTATATGATGAATTTATATGTCAAAGGAAACAGCATAATTCATTTTGATCGACAATTATAATGTTCAAAGTAACAAAATAAACAAACGGAAAACATTACACAACAACCAGAGTCAACGAAGTAGGGAGGAAACGAATAATGCGATAAATTAATAAAGTTCAGACTACGAAGTACAACAGTCGAGGATCCTAGTATGGTCGCTCACCGCTAGCTCCGCCCGTAAAAGCCATTCTTCCTTCTCGGCCTGTAAATGAGATCATCAGTGTGAGACGCTGAATATTCAATATTCACTCTTGAGTTACAAGACTGATTCTTCAAACTCGAATAACAAAAACGAGTAATTGTAAGAAATACTGTATAACGTCTTCCAAAATTCTCACTGATTTGCCATTTAAAAAATTCATTCATGGAGGCAACTTTTATAATTAAATTTACAACATTGACCTTTGACCTTACTATGAAATTAGAATGACAGAGATGCTAAGAGAGAGAAATGAGAAATTCCAGATATTTAATGTTTGAATCCTTAAAAACTACCGTGAATAACAAATATGACATTTTTTAAAACAATTCAAAAATACATTGTTGTTTTGACTAAATTTGCATTAAAATAAGATTTTGCTTTATTAATTTGTATCCAAATTTTCAGATACATGAATTTGATTACACCCATCTCTGTCTACGGTGGCATCAAGTGCTCCCCACATTGGATTAACGTTTCAGGTCAAGTTTGAGCAGCAAATAACGGATTGGGGCATCCTTGCTCTATAGTACTCACTCAATTTTGATTAAAATGCGACCCATCGTTAATTCGGAAGCAGACAAAGCGGATTCGATTTCTTCCGGGTGGTAAGTACGTTCGAGGTAGGGTTGAACGAGTCTGCGCTCGACAAGACGGGACACTTCTGTCAGGGCGCTGGAAGAGTAGCCTCGACGCCAACAGTCCCGACGGAGCACGCCCTGAAGAGATTAGAGAAGGTACAGTCTTCAGCAGAGAATGGTGAAATCACATTTATGAGTATGAATAGAAGTATCACGTATCATCAGGGAAAGGAGTACGTTGACTTCCACGGGCTCCTTTCACATGACTGGGAGGGACATTGTGGAAAAACACGAGTACGAACACGAGCTCAGATATATTGAATATAAACATGATGAAAAAAAACCGCATTTCTATGAAACTTTGTGCCAATTAAATGGAAAGTCTATGTAAAGGAGACTGGGCATATTGTTTACGTTGACAGGACATCATCATTAGGCCTGGCGTGTGTCCAACGCAGGGAAAAACGCTTGGTTATTCAGTTACTCGTACTCGGTTAATGAAATAGTCTGTTTCTAATGGAACTTCTTGAGAAAGATTTGGCGTAAGAATATACTGACGTGGCTTAGTCGAACCCATAGTGAGTACAATCCAGTAAGGAAACTTCCGAAAGAGTCAGAAGCGAGAGGCGGATGATATGCAGGAACAACGATGCCTTCTGAATGAGCCATTTCGTCGCAAAAATGTTGCGCAATGGGCCCCACAGTGTTGAATACGACGTCGTACCTGTGAACAAATAAAAGTTAGTACGTGCAGTCGAATATGATTTATACAAAATTAAGTTTCGTTTACTCACTTGTGACGATGGCTGATTTCTTTTTCCACTTCTCCGGTCTCGAGGGACAAAACCGTAGTCGCTCCTAAAGTTTTCGTTGCTGCTTTGAATCGACTGGCGGTTGTTGCTGTGATAATTTCGCAACCGAAGGCGGAGCAAAGTTGAATGACCATCCATCCACACCCGGCGCTCGCGCAATGGACGAAAACCCTGTTGAGAATTGTGAATGAGAAAAGGTCCACGCCTTTCTTGGAGGTAGACGATTTTCTAAAAATCTGAAGTTCTGGCCAAGGACTACTTTCTGTATTTTCTCCTGGAGATATTTCAGCCCGATCGGTCCAAATTTGGGGAGGGTATGGGTAAAGATGAGATTTTCGAAACCCGATTTCCGGACCAATTTGTGAACTAGGCATAAAGGGTATCATTTTCCAGTAAATTTTAATGGCTGAATCCATTGAGATAGGTCCCAGGCGTCCACCAGAAGAGCGTATGGGTTTAAATGGATACCTACCTACCTATTCCCAGTGAGTTTCCAAGATTTTTGGGTACCTAGGCGAGTGGGGTTTCATTTTCCGCTTAGAATGTTGGACTCCGAATCGATTGGAATGAGTTCAGGACGCTCCTCACTAACTGTTTTCCCCATGCTCTTGCTCGATCAACCACTGTGGAATAATTTGCAGCGTTCGCAATAAGCCGATTCAATAACTACTTACCGTTTCGTGTGTGCGTTTCGGTTGGAGAGTGATGCTCGGTTGACGACGGCGTCCCACGCCATTGTCGCTGATTGCGGTAATGTCGCCGCTGCTTCGAAATTCAAGCTATTTGGGCAACAAATTCTCAATCAGACAGAAAGCAACAGTAGATACGAGGTTGAAGAAACAATATTGTTTATTTAACCAATACCCCTCTAATATTGCAGGGATTAAAATGAAATAATCTTAATTTTTTTAAAATCAATATAAAAAAATTTTGAGTTACATTTGTACATACGAGGAGATCATTTTGAGATAATTGTTGTTATTGTATTCGTATTTGGAACACTGAATTTAAAAAAAGGAGGATCGAAACAAAAACTTCAATTAAAAAAAGAAATATATTATTTTCTGAGTGAATAATATAACCAACAATTTTGATTTTGACCGATTATCAAAATAAAAATTGCTCATTTTTAACCCCCATTTTATTACAGCGTCGATTCAACTTCAATGAAAAGATTTCCTCCTTACTTTTGACTGGGTTCAAGATAATTTCAAATTAGCAACAAGCGTAATCAGAAAATTTGTCAAAACGTACCTCGGCGGCAACGGTGCGACGTCTCTTGAATCCAAAAGTGCGTATTCACCCAACGTTCCAGGTGAGAACACATCTGTGCTAAAATACACTGGAGTCCCTGCACCAGAAATCATGTGGGTTGTAATGAAAACAAAAAGAATTATTTTCCATTGACCTCATTTCAAAAGTTTAGAACGAAACTACATAATTAAGGCCAAAAATTAAGAGCTATTCCCTAGAAAAAGGACTCACCGATTTCTAAGTGCGTAACATTAGAACCTATTTCGACTACTACGCCAGAACCGTCCCGGCCTAAAATTACTGGAAGATCGGATGGGCAGTTCTGCAAAGAGCAACAGGCATGGTATGTTCAACGAAAATACTGTAAATTTTGAGCAGATTGGTAGCAGCAAGTTGTCAAGTTGGTTAAACGCTACAGGCTTGCTTACCCAGTTATACTTATTGATGATGGAACGAAGCTGGCGCCCATAACCAGATGATATCCTCAAATCAACGGCGTCGATGGAGGCGAATTTGACTTCGACGAGGACTTGATCCGGACGGAACAGCTTCGGCACCAGAGCGTCTTCTAACAGCGCCACGCTCTGTTGGAATGGAGTGTAAGAAGCAAAATTGGTTGATGACGTGAAGGTTGCTGTCTTCAGAGAGTTAAATAAGCAGTTTTTGACTGAAATGCTAAGCAGCCATCAAGGTTGATGTATTACTCACGTCAATTCCCGAATAAGAAGTGGCAGCGACCGCCCTCATGAGGATGGAGGGTTGTTTGGGAGTTTGCAAGCAGATGCCGATCATTAGGCCGAGGCTTGACCCGATCGTGAAGCCAAACCCGATGGCATATAGAGTTGCACGATTGACTGCAAATACAATAAAATATTTATGGAGAACAGTTTGCATAATCGCATCAGGAATAAGTAAGCACACTCACAATCTAGGCCAATCGCGTTGGAGACAGCCCCGAAGACGTATTCAGGATCAGACACTAAGCTGATTCGATGCGAAATTTCAGAGCCTGTAACGGCGAACGAATGTCAACAACAAATAAAAAATAGAAATACAGGGAGTGGCGGAAGAACAAATGGCTCACCAATGGCTTTGACTGCAGAACCGATTTCGCCCACTGTCTGCCGGACTGACACCAACCTGTGGCAAGACACAAAGAACGATAAAAATAATTGAAATATCGCATTAACATATTTGTCAACAGCAAAAACCCAAGAGAGAAGTCACCTTTCAGTAGCGAGGAGGACAATTAGGCGTTCTTCGAGTTCGGAAGCGAATTGACTCGAACGTTGAGACAACTCGTACAGCCACAGCTGGAAGATAATTGCAGAATGAGAGATTGATGCAACTTGGTCGTAAGGTACCTAATTAAACTTACTATTTTACTGACTTAATGTTCATGCATTCAGTTTCATCTTCACTCGATAAGGCGTGTCTAGACCATTTATGTGAGATGCTCCAATATGACTGGCATACTGAGATCATTTCACAACCTTCTTGAAAACTGATTGCAACTCAACTAAATCTATAGAGAGAAGTTTAAACGAAATCGTGAAATAAGACTCTTGTAAAGCTTCTTTCTGGAGAAACCTGTGCTGAAATGATGAATAGTGAATAGGAAATCTGCCCTAGAAGCCTTCTAGGCGACACCTAATAAATCTGTAGCAGAAAATACTCCAATAAAAAAATATACGGAAATACAGAGGGATTAAGCCATGGATGACCCAAGGTGTTGCAGCATCCACTTTAATACGTCTACCGAAACTGGGTAGAAAGACTTATTGAAAACTCAAGAAACTCTGATTACAAGGTAGGCAGGTACTCATACCTTTCCAAAGTAGACATCTACGCTGTAATAAACGTGATAACCCTACGAAAAGTGGGACCCATCCGACAGGGACACAATCAATAAAATCTGGTGGAAATACAATGAACGCCAAGCTTATATCAAGCTACCTTTCAAGCTTGTATTGCTGAAAGCTTCAATTCTATCTTATTGGAATACCGGATGAATAGAAGGCCTGGAATTCCACCTAATAGTTAATCTGGCATAGTTTGCAATTTCCCAGTTCTTCTGAATAACAACGGGAAAGATCAAAACACAAAAATACAACACTTGGAAAGTGGTTCATCCACAGGACCAGGCAGAGTTCAAAGTTCTAAAATTGGCTGCCGTTCATACACCTAGTCACATCATCTTATGCCAGCTAAATTGTGACATTTTATTATGCTGAAAATGGCAGTAGTCAGGCCAGTATTCAAGTCGGGTCCCAAATACGAGAAGAACAACTTCCGTCCCATTTCAATTATCTGTCAAATACCTAAATTACTCTAGCAATGTTGGAAGGTAGGATTATTGGAGCACCGATTTCGATAAACCAACCGAAGACGCCAGCTTACAAATACTATAATCACTAATTTTGAAAACTAAAGGCATTTTTTTGACCTTTGAAAAGTCTTCCACAATGTCAACCACAGTATTTTTGCTTAGAAAGCTGGAAAATCTAGCTATAAAACTAACAAAAAATCACCTTTACGAGAGGAGGCGATTTAGAAAAATGTGATTTTAGCAGATAAATGCCTCAAAGTAAGCCCCAGAACATCTTTAGCAAAATTTACTGTCTATATTTATTTTTTCCTCCAACCGAGTGTCTTACCTAGCTTCATAAATCTCAAATTCCACAATAGCACTTGTTTTGCCATTTATGAAGATGTCTGACCAATTCTCCTCTTCGTGTTTTTTTTTTTTTTTTTTTTTTTTTTTTTTGATTATTTGGTTTTTCTGTAAGAGGATAAAATATTACATAAAAATCAAAATTTTTGAAAAACCACCGAGCTGAGTCTGCTTTGAACGCCAAATGTGGTCAGCCAAACATTTTTTTTTAGCGCCTCTTAGCTCAAATCCCTGTCCGATGCATGCCGCTGAAAAAACACCAGTATCTATGCACAATGAGCCTGCCAGAGTTTCCAACACTTAGAACTTAAGTCTAAGCGTCTCGTATTTTATTGCTTCCTTCCAATAATAAATTGCTAGTATCCATGGTCGTCTATCGTCAGATCTATCGCTACTGCCCTGTTGGATTTCATTCAAGTCAATAACTCACCTGCAAAATCTCGACGCGGTGATTGACGTGGAACATGATCTCGTCCATTTCGTTGGATTTCCTCTCAACGAGTTGTTCGTTAAGTACAATAGAACTTTTTAAACCGGAGGTGGATACACGCGGTAAATGTGACTACCTCGGGATATTTTCATCTTGCCAAAATCTTAATTTTGCTGCTCTAAACTTTATTTTTCCTTTACATAAAAGTCGAATTTTATCTTACGATTTGGGAGATACTTGATGACATCATTCGATACTTCAACTGGTAACCGAACCAATACTCATCAATGAGAACTAAAGGAACTTCCGTACACAGGTTTACACAGTAAAATACCCGCTCACATTCCAAACATTCACATATTTTCCTAACAATACTATCGCGACTAGCACCAAACCTAATTTCTCACTTCATTACGAGCCTCAAGCTGGGTTTTAGGATTAATAAACTGCATTTATCGACTACTTTTTTCACTTGACATGACACTATTTTGAATGAGGCACGACGTAGAGAGGAAATCCAATACAAAACGGAGGGCGGTGGCCAAAATTATATTGAAAACCAAGGTAGGAAAAATTTTTGACCTTACGAAAAAATCAAGGTCTTCTTGAAATCTTATATCAAATTGTGATAAGGGAGAAAATCCGGCTTTATACTCTTTTCTTTTCCTTTAACAGTGGCGAACACACTACAAAACGTTGAAAAGCCCCGTGTGATCTACGGATATCTGCCACTTTCCAATCAAGTCCTGTCACAACACATAACGCAGCTTTTCAAATAATCGCACTGCTTTTTTCAGTTGTGGAAATTAGAATTCAAGAAATTATTCCGTTAGATTAGCTCAATTATCAATATTTTAATAATCAATCCGCGATCAACTTCTTACCTCTACGGATATAACCCCAGCTACAAGGGGAGTTATTTTCAAGGTCTCATAGCTGTTATTGATTTCAGGGAGGAGGCGTGTTATGGCCAGAAAATCACGAGAAATCCCCGCTCTGTTGTGATAAAAGGTGAGTAACAGATCTGAAATTCAATTCTGATGACATTTGATGTAGTAGGTGCGTGCTGTATGACAATAGCTGTCAAGTTGCGTACAATGGGTATGGTTCATGGACTTCGCAGGACTTAGCTGCTTTCGAGCCTTTGAATCATTAAGCAGTGTTTTTGTCAATATCATTGCTGCTTTCGGACTGACAGTTGATGGCCATAGAATGGACTTGAATTTCCGTGACAACTTGCTTTGTATCTGGTGACAATTTCTGTTTCCAAAAACTCTGACTCTGTTCGTTAACACACTGCTACCTGTTTGGAAAATGTTATGATTCTGTAAAACACGGTTCCTCAATCACAGGTACTATGGCAAAGTGTTTTGCTATCATGTTACTACCATTAGTTGACCAATTGTTATGAACGCGATTGCTATTTGACCCACACAATAAAATATAGGATGTTTTTGTTGATCTGATGGCTTGGGGAAATAATGAGAAGAAGCCATTCATTAATGATGTCACCAACCCTGTAGGTATCATCATTGTGTGAGTGTGTGGACCTAGCATATAGGGTGGGGGGGGGGGGCAGATCTTGTAGGTTATTGTTTTTTTTTCTGTTCTTGTTAGCCTCTTGTTGTGACCTGATAGTGCTACAGATAGCTCAACAGGGGAAGAAGAAGACGAAGACGAAATTCGCTCTCCATAAGAACAAATGCCAAGCCCTAAAACGTTGTTGTGGGTAGAATATGAGCGCCAAAGGGTTATAGTCCAAGCCATGGAAGAAGGAGTTGTCCATTGTCTATGTCCAAGCTCCATGCCGGTCTCACATGTGGAGGAGGCATCAGGGAAATGTATGGGAAGAGGTTGGATTGAATGGGTTTGACAGGGGAGCTAAGGCATAGTTAAGCCCAATAACTTAATACAACGGTTATACCTCCAAAATTTTCAGGCAGCTTACAGAATAATCGCCGCAGAAAGCAAAGCTCAACTGGTAACGTGTTCGAGCCGCTTAACATTTTGGCAGGCGAACGCGACATGGCGGCCATTCAAGCGCCCTACCAAAGCATGGCACGAGACTACCTTACCTTTCGCACTGTCAACGGTAAAAACTTCATATTTTAAAAACAACCCATATCAAGAGGAAAAAACTGTAGTTGATTATGTTTTTAAATTATGTTTCATATTTTAGCTAAGAGGAAAAGTGCTGTTGAAATTTTGCAAGAGACGAAATCCTTATTTGTGAAGAGTGAGGCTGTTCTTGACGCTGAACAACGACTAATGAAGGCTGCCAAATGTGAAGGGGGTGAGAAACTTCCCGTTTTAGTTGTTAGTCATTATTCATTTTTCGTCGCACCAAATTTGAGTAGTTTATAATAATCGGAGGGCTCGCCTGACACGAATTGCTAGCTGAATTGGTTTATATCCACTCTCTGGTTGATATAGTACTGTGGATTTTTATTAAAAATGATTAGAAGAGGTATCTTTTAATCAACTTATTTATTTGAAATTAAAAAATATATATATATTCGCTTTTCATTTTTAAGGCGTTGTTGTGTATGTCGAGCCCCATCTAAGACTATTAAATTCAACATATTCATTTTCTTCTGATCGTGATGATAGAATGGAGTTTTACCTCGTTAGAATCGCGATTATTATTTCGCTTCTAATCCGATTAGGATCAAATACCTAACCCGAGATACTCTGTTTCCAGATCATTCGCCACCGCATCGTCCAAAAAAAGACCCTCCATCCTCAAACGTCCGTAAAAAACCGGCGACACACACAAGGTATCAATTTCCATTGAATTACAAATTGTAGCTGCCCTAAAATCCGTATAGGTGTCTATAAAATGCAAATTTTTATTGTAGATCGTATTCGGACCAATTGCAAACCAAATTGAGACGACTGTTAAACAGCAGCTCGAAAGAAAATGTGTCAGATGTGAGTATCAATCTGAAATTCAATGTTCAAATTGTCTAGAACATCATAAAAATTTTGCATTTAGGTAACGAAAAATTTTAATGTTTGATGAAGGACTTATCAGGTGACTTTAAAATTCTATAGAAGATGAATTATCATTTTAGATTCAGTATCAAAATGTTAACGAGCCTGAAGACTGGACACGAGGATTGGACGCTTTCTATTTTACGGATACCAGCCGCTCGGAGTCGGATATTCAGTATCAAAGTCTGCCCGATTTGAGCGCTAGCTCCCGAGAAAGCATTTCTCAAGCAACTCCTCATGCAGTGAGGTACTTACTACCTGGCTGCTTTTTATAGACAATAAGGATGCATTTTTAAACGTTCCGGCATTACTATTCGCGTTGTGATATGGTATGGAAACTGTCAGAGTTCAAACAACTTATTATACTTTTGGTTGATTACATCAGTGAGAGCAAGAAATCAGACTGGTTAAGGAATGAAGACGATCTCATGTCCACCACTAGCGACACCTCAATTGACGTAAGTTCATCAAAAATCTCACCCAATTTTCGACTCAGAAAAATAGTTGAACATAAATTAATTTTGGTACAGCATAGTATGTATAATTTCGTTCAAAATGTTCCGTGCAGTCGCTTGACTCGTCGGAAAAGAGCTACGGAAAGCCTCCTTCCCTGCCCAAGAGCCTTCAAAGTATGGGAGGTTCATTTGGGAAAGTCGAAGAAAAGTAAGTTTAGCTTTCTGTTGCCTATAACCTTTTGAGAACTCTATTGTTCAAAGTTAGCAATGTGGTTCCATTTCTTCAGGTTGACCACGTGGTTCGAGCCGCGCCACGTCAAAATGGTTCGTTCCAAGTCGTCTGGAGCAGACGACGACGAGCCAATATGTAAACTACCTCATCAACCATCGTTGCCTTCGGATTTGAACGATTTCTTCCAACATCTTGGACTCTCTTCGGATCAGTACAAGTGAGTTCACTACCACGAATAATCCCATTGTAGTAATTAAAAAAAAAAAAAAAACACTTCTCAGCGCCTTTTTGGATCATTATTTCCATTCTTACTTCTCAGTAGCAACCTGTACCTTAATACCCAAGAGATGTACCCTAATTCGTATGTTCTTTGTTTGAAGCGAGATAACTGCCTTCAAATCTGGGTCTTCTTCCCCTATTTTCTTCAGTTCACGAGGTTCCACAGATTCCACCGACTTGTGCCGTCAGAGGTAAAGTTATCCATTGAGGATATATAAAATTTAAAATTTAAAAAGCGAGCGCCTCTTACCATTCTCTAAATAATTTATTTTTCAGGACTCAAAGGAGCACTTCACCTCCCATACCGTCGCCAGTAAGCGTCGTCCAGACGAATGCCCGCGTTGTCAAGTGGCTTTGTAAAACAAGTCAATGGCTTTAACCTCTCTGTAGTCGGAAGGTAGGCTGTTGACGTCTAGTAACTTCCTCAAGCAATAGCATGACTGTACGATTAAGAACCTCAGAACACCCTCTAGTAGGAACGGTATAATATTATTTATTCGTCATACACAAATAGATACAACCTAATTACATTCGATTTTTCCTTTTTGCAGGAATTCATCTTATTTGCGAGAATAATATTTAAAATTTACATATATTTCCGCTTTTCTAAACAAAAGAACATCGATAGCAACTTGAACGAATCAATTTTTCCAGTCAATAGAATCTCAATCAAATCTACTTATGAAGCAGTATACCGATTAGTTATATATTTCTATTTAAATAAATCAACTCGACGAAAAAGTCCAAACAAAAATTGTGTTCATTCTCGTCTGATGTAGATTCTGTCATTGGTCTCATAGTCTGTAGGTAATATATTTCTTAAGTAAAACGATGAAGTTACCTCAAGCGTAGAGCAACATTAGAGTAGAGCAAGGCGACGGAAGAGTTATTTTTGACAGTGATCTGGTGTGAGTATTGAGCCAACGGAAATAGGTAACAAGGTGCCTACCACAACGTTTTAGTATATTTTATTCGAATGCATTTCAATTTATTGAAAAGAACTTAGTTGTTAGAAAATTATCACTTCTTCAACCATCTTTAAGTAAGCAGTTTCAAGTTTTAGACTTTCTGTTTAGATGTTGAAGATTTAATTATTGTACTAAATCGATTGTAACAGAAGATGAAGTGTAATAAAATTCTAAATTCCATTTACCTACTTTTTATTCGCTCCCAATTGGTTACAGGATAAGAATAATTAGTCAATACAATGTAATAATATCACATATTTTGATTAATAATACAGGTGGTATTGGGTTGACATCACAAATGCATAACCGACGTTTTTCATCTTTGAAAAACAATCAAACTTAGTATTTTAACAAAATTGATTAACTTTGGTCTAGTTACTTGAAATAGGTAACAAGTGTTCGTGATTATTACAATTAGTAATAAGTGCTCATGAGTTGCGACGAAGGTGACGTTCAGTTTTTTTCTTCTTGTTTTTGTTGAGAAGAAATTCTTCTGAGGGGACATTTTTTGTACAGTATTTACCTTCCTTTTAGGTACAAGTGGCTCACTGTTGGAACGAGCGGCTTCAATAGTTGGCATAACGGGGAGAAGTGCTTTTCTATTATATCAAGCTCATCTGCATTAATCGCTGAGTCAGTTATGGATCGAAATTTTTCAAAAAGTTCAATCTTCTTTTTTCAAAAAGAATAGAAACATCTCGCTTTGAGACAGCTCGTTGATAATTACACCCTGCAATTATCGGCTCATCAGTGGCAACATCGATTAAATAGTTCTCACAGCTATCATGGGACTGGTTTGCACCATCCTGAACTGCGGGGATACAACTGTTCCTGTTTATAACCATAAAATGAATATGCCGACAAATCACCCATTAATAGATGCATCCAGGCAATCACACTTGTACTTGTGTAAGCAAATATCGCAGTCTGTACATCGCAGATCACACGTGCAATCATCATTCCACAAAACTATCTCGTGGACATCGTTGGACGAACTTGACGATACCAACCCATCCACTGCTCGTCTCAATGAGGTACTCATTTTTCATTTCCAGGCTGCTTTGTGGCGGCGTCGGATGTCACAATACTTTCTTTGGCAGGCTGCCCCTCTGACGGGTTATCAGACGATTGAACACTTATATCCCGAATCACTGTCATCAACACGTTGATGCACTTATCCAGACGTTTTACTTTCTTGCCTTGGCAATACAATGCTTTATAGTCTTATGCAAACTCTCTAAGTGCATATTTGTGTTCAGCCCCAGATGCACCCGATAGCAATACGCCCAACTGTGGGTATTGCCTCCATATTCCAACTTGAAATACTTGCCAAATTCTTGCTTGTCTGGGTCGTTCTCAAAATTAAGCAGGGCGGCTTCGAAAAGCCTTTCAAAGGCATTTACATCAGTTTCTTCGAGCATTGTTCGAAGAGTTTTGTAAACCTCGACTTTTTAACATCGTGCTTGACCTTATTTAAATTTTTTTGCCAAGCATGGTTCACGTGCCACGAACAGAATAAAACATTTTCAGGAGGAGGCATGACAGCAAACCAAGCATTCCTATATGCCTCGGCCATATCACTCATGAACAGTTTTGGAACAATAGGATTGTCCAGTTCATCTTTCATCGTAGAAAAAAAAATCTTCATAACAGCAGATCAGTTCGATTGCTTAGCATAAAGCGCATGGAAAACCCCTGACGCAGATCATCTATAATCATTATCGTAGTAAGTTCGAAGTCGTATTGGTTCAACCCATGGGTCCCATCAACACAAACGCAATCATTGCCAAACTCCTCCACATCAACAGTTGCGATCGTTCGCGATTATAAGGACAAAGTCATCGCACGACAGTTCAGGATGTGACGGCTTGAGCACCCCTTGCTGCTTGTAAAATCGAACCACCTTGTTACCTTCATTTCCTTTTATCCAGACTGGACACTAACAGTGTCGTTTTGGTGGACCACTCTGCTTCATTATTGAGATTAAATGCCTGCTGAATGTTCCACAAGTCCTTACTGGTCAACAATTGACAAAATGCAAACTGTTATTCTGAACAGAATGACGTACACTCTTTAAAATGTTTTCGAAGGGAACTCCCGCGGCAATTTTGGCTGCGATTTCATGTTTTTCATGTTTGGTCAGGTGAATTCGCCCCAAGTCATTTTGTGTCCTACATGAGTATAACAGAACTCCACGCTTACTGAGCCACTGTTTGACAATTTGGCTGTTATGTGCGCAGGGCAAACATCCATCTATCTTGTTGCTAACCCAGCGCTTTAGGTGTCTTTTTCCAGCCCCCCTAGATGAAAAAAAACCGTCTCTGTGACAATAGTAGTGCACAGTTTTATAAGTTGCGTACTTCTTGATTCCACTGCGCTGTACGTACCTCGAGGTAGTATCTCTTTCAATTCCAGTTTTCAACTGAAAAAATCAGCGTGGTTGTCAAAATGCAATTCCTTCTTGGATAAACGTCGCCATGAGCGCCAGATATGTGCTCAATGAGATCACCACGACAGGTCACTACGGAACTACACATATTACACTTCAATGAAACAGAAGTGTGCTGTTTCTTGGCATCCTCGACTGCTTTGCTGGTGACGATCCAGATTAAACTGTTTGTCGGTGACATAGTTGCAGTTCTTGCACTTAGGCATCACAGGAACGGATAATAATAACGAATAACTAAATTAAATGAATAGTAAACACGGAATAGTTAACGAATAAACTAAAACTAGAAGCGAACGAGAATGAACGGAATAACGAACAACGAAATAATTACGAATAAACTAAAACACGGAACTAGTAAATGGAATAGTAAACACGGGATTTTCTACTCGCCATTATCTCTTTTATTTGTAGATTCGGGATCTACTCGAATCTTTTTATGTATCAATCTACTAGAATATGTAACTCAATGTTCAATTCAATGTCAATATGTCTTAAAAACTCCTGAGAATCAGCTCCATGTGATTAATGGTAGCAAAGTTGGATAAACTTAAAATAAAAACGGCAACAAAATTTCCCAGATAAAACAATTCACTTGATCACACCCGGTCTACGCCTACGCTTCTTGCCCCCTCATTTTCCCTGTTATCAAATTTTATTTTCCAAGTATTTTGAATGAAGCTAGTTTGATATTGATAGCACCGCAATGTACATATAGATTTTTTATGGCAATGTGTAAGAGATTTGATGGGCACGCATGTACTGCCATAGAACTCTCGTTGTCAATGGGTCCTGAATAAATTATTTATTAATTATTTGCTTTGAATCAGGTGAATCACCAATTAAAATAAATTATGTGTTGGAGAATCCGTCGCCAGTCCGCGGTCGTGAATTTTTCTTCATGCCGCATTTTGTCGCACATATTTTAGAACAGCGACACCGTCAGTGTTGAGTTCGCAAATGTCCGTAGAAAATCCGTAGTCCGTATACAACCTAAATCGGCCATACGCTATCACTAATCACAATAGTCACTGATCGTCGTGTATTTCACGAATCGCAAATTTTAATACCATTCGAAGGTAATAGGAAGTACAGCTTAGTTATATTGTATAGGTATAGTTCTTACTTAAAATCGTTCTAAGTGGCAATTTGAGTGTTAACTGCTGCTACTACAAAGTTGAGAGAATAGGTACTGCTGCACGTTGTGATTGTGAGGTCTGTATCCTTTGCTTATCAGACAACTACTTATATTTGTCCATTATTCTTTATGGTGTGAATCGTTATCAAAAGATCTGTATTTCAGGTCGCTTAATAGTATCACAAGACAATGTCGGACCTCTTCTCGTCTGCCTCAGATTTGTCGTCGAACATCGGCGGCGAAGCGGTTGAAAAGGAACTCCAGGAGTTTCTCCTTGTTGAGAGAGAAAAAGCGAAACTTCAAGGCCAAGTGAGAATAGCATTTTTCACGAGATTCGGTACTCACGTTCCCGAACCTCGTTAAAAAAGAAAACAATTTATGTTTAATCATAATGTATTCGGGTGGATCATAAAATGGCCTCTTCGCTAGACGATCTTATTATTATTGTCGTTTCTTTTGCAGATCCATGAATTTGCTGACATCTGTTGGGAAAAGTGCGTCGACAAAGTGGGCAGCAAGTTGGATTCCAGGACTGAAACGTGCATGTTAAATTGTGTAGATCGCTTCATAGATGTTTCCCTCCTCATAACCAATCGATTCGCTCAAATGCTGCAGAAGAGTGCCGGCGGTTATTGATTGTGTTTTAGAATGTACCCAATATAGAAAGTTAGGCCAGTGAATCAATTACGTTGTCAGATAAATATAAATTAAACTTGAGGAATGTTTCATAGTTATCCATTAGAAGAGTACTACAGTACTGGCTACGAGTGAGTACTCAGAAAATCTAAATGGTACGGTTTGAGGGCGTCCAACGCCGGCTGTTGACAAATTCTGAACAAAATTTATGATTTGTACGTAGCTCGTTCATTGTCTTAAATACACATTTCTTCATAGTATTGTTATCCTGTATCGGCTCACCATTTCTAGTACTTAGCCGATTGTGTTGTTGTGCTTGTCCTCCAGCTGTATTTGACTCATTACTAAGTTGGGGGTAGTTTTTTAAATACCCTTTAAGAGGTTACCCATTTGCAGATGGTGTCCCATTATGTTGAAAACCTCTAAGTACTTTTATACCATTGCAGCTGCAGAAGGCATTCATACGGGCAGAAATTAGTTGGAGCATCTGTCTTAGAATCATTAAGTGCAGTGGGCGAGCGCTTCTGACGTTATCGAGCACATTGCTGTCTCACACAGCAGTAAAGTGAGATCGCCCACTGCACCAAATCGTATGCTTGGTAAAACGGATGCTTCTGCTAATATAGTTGCATGGCCCAATTGGAACAACCCCTTACATTCTCCGAGAAGCTTCTAGTAAAAAAAGGCTTCTCTGAGGAGGTAAATTTCTTTCATTAATGCAGGAAATCCGGTAAAATCTAATGATAAGCCTCCTGGTATTGGGAACACTAGTGCTTCATTATTAACCCAGTATAGGCTGGAGGGTGTTTATGCAGAGCAGCAGCAAACCCTCAGGCGCACATTGCTGATGGTGCAGTTGGCCCATGTCCTGCTGTTTCTCTGAAATTTGCCTTCCACCACTGAGCGCCTCTCTGCAGTTCCTAACAAACATATAGCCAATAGCCAGTATCTTACACACATAGCACAATTCCGGAGCTGTGACCAGCCATTTTTCACGAAAGAAAAATCTTTTTCTACCCGTGAGCCATTTTATCCAGGCCGTACACTACATTTACATGATTCTACCTTTGTGGCGCTAACCACAAATTACATTTACGAAACCTCACCCACAACCAATCATATTGCTGTCAATTACTAAATATCTTAATCAGAAATACGATCATCGGTTCCCCTAACTGCCGAGCGTTCAACTATCTCGTGAAACAACAAAGACGTCGACAGTACCAAGTTCAGTTAGAAATTAGCTTGGTAACTTAGGTAACCTAAGTGTAAAATGGAAAAAAAGTGAAAATGAAACAGGTTAGATAAAAACTGAGTTTTTATTCGGTCAACTCATCGAGAAAAAATATTATAAAAACACGGAATTGTATTTTTATTCTGCGATTGTGACTTCAACTTCAACGCCAGGTTCGAGAGAGATTGAAGTGATTTGTTTAACGACTTCCGAGGGAGAGTGCAAGTCAATGATGCGCTTGTAGACCCGCATTTGGAACCTGAAAAACGAATTTCGAAATAGTGTTACTTGTTCGCTCAGTGATACCGCCTTGAACAACATGATGGAGCTAGTTGTAGATACTGACCTGTCCCAAGTTTTAGAACCTTCACCGCAAGGTGTCTTACGGGTGGTGATTCTCAAGATTTTGGTCGGCATCCGAATGGGTCCCTTGACCTTCAATTTTTCCTTCTTCGAACCGGTGATCAGGTCCGCGCACACTGCCAAAAGAAACGAAACATGAGGTGGAGGTAGATGGGAAACCACAAGAGGTGTCTTAGAATTTGTTCGTAGTACAAAACTACGAACCTTTTTCCAAACTCTTCATGTTCTTGGAAGTAAGAGTGATGCGGATCCTGTGGATGGTCCTGTCCTCAGTAGTCGGCTTCTCGGGGTCCTTGAATTGGCTCTGTGGAGAACAGAATAATATAATTTGTAATTAAAAAATTGGGGATTCGTGCATAAATAATCAATTAACTGCCCAAATTGGTTGATGAAGCTTGATGACGGCAGTGCGGTGTGTAGTCATATCGTAACGGCACCGCCAGGCGGAATATCACACTTACAACAGTTAAATATGTTAATTCAATCATTTCTCGTTTGAACGGTTGATATTTCAACATCATGATCCCATGGTGGGTCACGGGGAAGACCATCCTGGCAGCGATGCGCCACCAGGCTGACCATTCCTATGATTCTCTTGAATATGCTGCTAAACTGATATAAATTTCATCTTCCGATACCATATCGGGTCCACAACAAACAAAAACTACCAGATTCACAGTAGGAATCAGCTCAACTCTGGAGGAACCTCCGACACCACGTGTGCAAGCCCATCTGCCATGGTAGGTTATGGTAAAATCTAACATTCGACTCACCATTTTCCCTGAAGTTGACGATGTTCAGATGAAGGAATGTTTAGTAGAAATTATTCACAACACGGCAAGCTGGTCGAGATAATCGGCCCGATGAGGGAATTTCAGGACGATCAGCGCTGTTCCAGCAATGAAATCAAACCCAAAATGGACGAATCGAATATGAAATGTGTCGTTGTTGTTGTGGTGGCGTCTACCGCCGCCTTCGTGCTCGTTCAGTTTTGTCCAGCGTTATGACCGTCCCACTGCTGTCACACATTGAACAGCAAGCATTAAAAGAGTCTATACATGTCCCTGAATTCTCTAAAATTACCTAAACAAATAAGTCATGCTAATTAAGTATAATAATTTGAACCTTCCCTAAAAATCTCTAAATAAGAATATATTTCTGCTATGTTGGCCATCCTGTCATTTGTCATTCGGGAACCGTCGACCTCCCTCATCGCTAATCGCTGTTTATGTCCTGTTTTATTCTACCACTTTCGGAAATTCGTTGTCAATTTTGAGTTTAGTAAAGCTGTAATTTTACAGTTACTTAAACGACGCTTCCGTTCCAATTCAGCTGCGATTAGATGGCCGCTGAGTGTTAATTTACTTTCGTATTTCTATCTTTCTCAAACCCACGAACCGATTTCTGTTTGAGCCGATAGAAGTTTGTTTTGGAAGGGTTTCTCAAAAATTTCGAACATCTTGTATCTTCCGCGATATTGTTATTTAATTTCGAAGTAGTTTGGTTTTGGTGTTTGATGCCAAAGTCCTGCGTTTGCTCTTGGTTTTGAACATGAGCCCCTCTTCTTGAACGGTGAGTGTGCTCAGCAATTCGGCCAATTTTTAGTTTATCCGGTAGATTGTAAGTCTACCGTGATTAATTTTAATGTACTAATTATTCCTAGTGTATGAAGGCTTAATATCCTTGGATATTGAGCGAGCTTAATACTGTACATTATGCTAAATACAAGAACAGGCAACTAACAGCAGATAGGCCTCATTGGCGCTTTTCTCCGCTTTTCTACTTTTCCAACAATCCCAAAATTTGTTCATAACTGCCTCTTATTATATCGTACAATTAAATATCAGATTTGTATGAAGCAATTTCATAAACATTTCAGTTTCCTAATAGTAATCGGGAAGTTTAGCGGTGCCGTTTGCGTTATGACGAGATGTGATTCATAGGTAAGTTTAGATGCTTCCTGGTCGAGTGCCATTTCACGAGTCACGGAAACACGAAAGCGTTCCTTTTATGGATCAAGAGCCTTCGCGGTCCCGGGTTACCTTGAACCTCGTAATTTGCTGTTGGTAAACACTTTTGGGTTGAGCCCCCGAGCTACTTACGAAAGACAAAGGAAATATTATTTTTGGATTTGATTCCCTAACATTGCGTGGTAAGTGCTCACCGAATCAGGTCGCATCAACCCTACACCTGAATGATGAGAAAAAACTGATTTTGAATGACACTGCTCGCACCTTGTTTTTTCAATGTCAACTCTTTATATTTTGAACTGAACAGGATACGATAGTGTGGAGGTAATTACAAAATTCTAATACAATTTTTAAAAAAGTTATACTTAAATAAGCAAGAATATAAAAAACTTCACTTGTGCGCGTTTTTTTAGTTCTATTCGCAAAAGTAGACGTTCGTATTTCTTATTTTTCTAATGAAAGTACAAAAAAAGGACCATGGCTGATTAATAGAGTAGTCTCAATGAACAACATACTGTTTTTGCTTGATTGTTAATAAATATTGGTTCCTTTCATTTTTCAATTTATTGTAGTCCTCAAAATAATAACCGAATAATAAAGTCATTTAAGGTACCTACCTTTTTAATTCAAACTGGTACCCATTTCTGTTTTATTCAAAAATTAACTTAAAAAATAAATAAAATAAATCTGATTAACCTTGTAGTTGTAGGCAGAGAGTTTTTAATGGAAAATGTTAGTCACTGGAAACACACATGGATTTTATTGGAAAATGATTGCAATTTTGGGTTTTTTTCCAGCAACTCTAGCTCACGTCAGGTGTAAAAAAGGCCCTATGCTGGAGGATTAGGTAGGATTCTGCATTGTAGTAAAGAATAAAAAGTAGTTCTGATTTAATACTACTTGTAGGTTAGGTAGGTAGGTATCTTGCCTAAAGCAAATGCTAAGCAAAGTGGCGAGGCTGAGGTGATTTTTTCTTCTTAATTTCAGATATAAACGGCCTACCTGCTTCAATTTTGTTTCCTATAATACAGTAGTCTAAACGAATATTGAAAGGGATATGTATTTCAAAGTCGAAGTGTATTTCTGGCAACCCTGGGCAGACACACCTGCACTCTCAAGTTTAACAAAACTCACTGGTTCGACGGATGAAAATGATTCGTATTGTTGTCGAGAGGAACGTTTCACAAGGTCTCATAGTCAAAATTATTGAATCAGAACGATGAATTGATTCACCGTTCTTTCATGAACTATTCACTTGCGCTTCCTCTCGGCAACACAAAAGGAGACTTCCTGCCCCCTATCTGACTTCCTCTTGATTGTCCCCCGCCCAACTATCCCTCCGACCGAGTATTAGTATCAATTTTATACTTACTTAAGAGAGTTTTCTTTTTATTGAATTCGTATTGTTATTGTCCAATCATGTTTTCCGATTATGTTTACGAAGGGATTGAATTTTTCTTGGTTTGGTACCCGTACAGGTATCTGCAGTGTATTTACCGTATAAATAGTATCGTTACTAATTGTTACATAACACAATTTATATATTGTTTACTTATCTCAAAATAATTTTATTTTTTCAGACATAATGCTCTCAAAATGGCCGCTAAAGTCGAAGAACAGTCTTCTAAAATCCGAGTTCAACTCCCTTCAGGAATTTACCAAACGGTCAAACACAATGAAAACACCGAAATCCGGGTGATTATTTTTTTAAATTGTATAATATGAAACTTTTCTTACCTTCAATAGTTCAATTGAAAGTAATTGCTGTTCCTTTTTGCTTTAAACGTTTCAACGTCCGTAGTGTTGATGTTTCGATGAAAAGTGTGAGACGCGTCACTTGCTTATTTCCATTTTTATTTTCTTAATATTTTAACCAAATTATTATTTTTAAGCCAATTTTATTTGCGTTTATTATTATTTGTTTTAAATTTTGAAATTTTAGAGTATCATCACGGGTGTTACGGGAACGCTGGACGGCACGAGGCGCATCACCGGTTGTTACGGCCTCCGAATCGCTCATCACCCCACGTCGGACGTGTACTGGCTTCATGAAGACACCACGATGGGCCAAGTGGGTTTTGCGACTGTTGACAGTAACTGAGATCGAGCGATTGCTTTGAATACTAATGGTCGTGTTTTGTGTTTTCAGGTGGTGTCGCGGTTCGATAGTATCCACCCCATAGCCGAGTGGTCTTTCGAACTTCGAGTTCGTTTCGTGCCCAAATCTCTGAGTGATCTCTATGACAAAGACCGCCTGACGTTGTTCTTCTACTACGATCAGGTGCGCCTTATGCCTGATTTCATTTTTCTATATATAGAAATATATCCATATCTTACTGCTGTGAAAACTGCATACCGTAAGGCTGTGAAAACCCCTTGTAGTAAAACCCAGGCTGTTCCACAAAACTCCAAAAATTCGTTTACAATACTCATTTTGAAACTCATTCTCGACTGAGACCACCGTACAGTCTGTTCGGATCCCGCCTCAATCGATTCAGCGTCCACAATTTACGGGGTATAATTTCTCACTAAATTTAGGACGCTGAATTCATTGGGATGGGTCCCAGACTGATTGGCACCCACCGGAGGTGTTTATGGGTAAAAATCGGTACCTACCTACCTATCTATTAGAATTAGTCCTGAGTACATCATACTCACTGTTTTCCCCGTACTCTTTGCTCATAAGAATATTCAACCGTTTCGGAATAATTTGCAGCGTTTCTGATCTAGTCATCATGAAACGCGAACTGATAAATTTCGGAGAGGTTGACCTCCGATGTTTTCTTATCCTTCAAGGAATAATAACCTGAAGTGGGAGCATTTTAAAGTGCGTTGTACTAGAGAATTTTTTACGTATAGGTATTTCATTTGAGAAAAAAGAACAATAAATTGATGCGAACCGCCGATAGTTTTTATTAGTTCTGTTTGAGGAACGTATTACCCATTTACTCGCTCTGCAAATTAACTACTGAGTGAAAGCTTTGACTACCTCTCAGTTTCTTGCTACTGCAGACAGTAAACTCATCTTCCAGTAACAAAACACTTTGTGTAACGCCAGGTATACTCGCTACCTTTGGTTGAGAGAACAGACCAGAAGCTAGTAACTGACATTTTATTTTGGCTCCTTCCGAATTATATGTACGTACTCTTCGAAATGCATCATCATATTGCATTGCACAAAAACAAAATCCAGCTAATTCAAGGATGTACATTCTTGGGGAGAGGGGGGGGGGGTCCCTCTTCTTGCCTAGGTCCCAAAAAATCTCAAAAATCCACTTTCACTCCTACCCTGCTGCTAAACCAGTTGAAACCCGTTGGTCCTTCATGACCACGCTTTTGTTCCATGCAGGTAAGAACTGACTACCTGACGAACCCCGCGGCCTCCAAAATTGATCTGGACATGGCTGTGACTGTCGCCTCCTACGCCATCAAACACCATTTCCGCGACACTCCTGGAATGGCATTGGACAAAAAGTCCAACGTCGAGTATTTGGAGAAAGAAGTCGGTTTGGGGAAATTTTTCCCTACCAAGGTAAAATTTATTATTTAATTCATTGAATCATGCATCAAAGTTGTGTTAACCGTGATGACAAAAACATTTTTTTTTTTTCAGATTATTGAGACCCACAAGTCAAAAGCATTGAGAAAATCAATTCAGGGGTACTACAAAAAGATAGCCAACGTCTCAGAAAAAGATTGTCTATTGAAATTCTTTGAAACTCTCCGCTCTATTTATACTTACGACGAAGAGAGGTGATGGTATTTCTTAACTTATTTTTTAGAACGATTCGTTTCTGTTATTGTGTAGAAATAGTAGTTTCGGTCGACAGTTTCACCATTATTGGGATTGTCGATTTTAGGTTCCAGTGTGCGCTCGGGTCCGGCTGGTCCATACCCGTGGAGCTAGTCATTGGCCCAAACTCAGGTAATTTGTCGTAATTTACTCTTCACGTTTCCCCTTATGCGGCATAATCACTTCAAAATGATGGTGACTTTTAACAGGGATAGCGTATCTAAGTCACCGTTCGACGACTCCGACCAAAATGGCGGACTTTTCGAACATCGAAAACCTACAAACACTGTATTCGGACTGCAAAACCCACCGTAAGGCTCTTCTTCGGCTGAGTGTGCTGGACGCGAGCGAAGGTAAATTTTGTTCACTCCTTTAATGTTGAGCCATTGACTGGAACCTAAAAATAATAGAATTGGCCTTTTTGTAACTTCTTAAGAGCCTTTCTCGTTTTTAGCGCTGACGATATCCTGCGCCAATCTGTCCGAAGCCGAATCGCTCGCTCATCTTCTCGACGGGTATTGGAGGTTGGATAACACGTCTTCGGACAAACACCATATTTGGGACAGAACTGGTAAGAATACTTTTCTCGTCTTATTCTTAATTTTGAGTCAACCTAACTGCCGAATTCTCCATAATAAGCGAGAAATTTCCACTCTCACGTACAGAAGAAGTAGAACGTGGAGGCTGAACAATGTGAAATGTCCACTATCAAAGTAGATCGTTTTCCAAGATATATTTAACGTTTGCTTTGACTTATTGTTGAATACGAATGTGTTTGTTTGGTGCAAGCTGCCGTTTGGAAGCGCTTCCCCTGCCCATGCGCTCAGAAAGGTAAATCTACACTACGGGCGTTGAGAATTCTGTTCGATTTTTGTTCCACTGCTTTTATCAAAATGTTCTAAATTTGCAATCTATATTGTAAACTTTCGCTTTTTTACGTGGAGGTTTCAAATACACAATACCGTGTATGAGGGAGAGAAACTGCTGTTCACTTCTGAAAGCTGTTGGAAATATTTGATCTACAACGCTGAGCTTCACTCAAATTGTAGTTATATTAGGCCGGGTACACACGTTGAGGATTCCGGAGAGGATTCCTCGTTGATCGATTCCTCTCCGGCCGACGGACCGTGTGGACGGGTCGAGGCCTTCAGTTGAGGCGGACCGAACAGGCCGCCAGGACTTTCCAATTTTTGCCGGGGTTCCAGTTCCCGGAATTGAACCCCTTCCTTCACGTGTGGATGAGGTGATCGGTTGTAGGTATCGCTCGAGTATCGTCACAATGGTCGTAGCTCCTCGTTATTTTTTTCACAGTTTTCCTCGAAAGGCCTCTCGCGTATCGAAAACTCTGGCCGAAGCCTCCTGGTTTTCCCGTACGTGTGGATGCTCCGTCCGGCTCCGGCCGCTTCAGAGGTTTTCCTCAGAGGAATCCCTCTTCGGAATCCTCTCCGGAATCCTCAACGTGTGTACCCGGCCTTGAAGTTGAGTCGTACCGTTAGAAATAGTTGATTTGATTGCAAGGAAATGGAATAAGAATATAGTTTTTCGGCCACAGAGGGGGTTTTTAGGGTTGCGAATCCAGAAAAGGACAAAACTAAATTCCTCACACCTCTGCGATTTCTTTAGGCCGGGTACACACGTTGAGGATTCCGGAGAGGATTCCCCGTTGAGGCCAACCTCTCCGGCCGACGGACCGTGTGGACGGGTCGAGGCCTTCAGTTGAGGCGGGCTGTACAGGCCGCCAGGCCTTTCCAATTCTTTCCAACTTTCCGGTTCCCGGAACTGAACCCCTTCCCTCACGTGTGGATGAGGTGATCGGTTGGCCTCAACGTCGTAGGTATCGCTCGAGTATCGTCACAGTGGTCGTAGCTCCTCGTTTATTTTTTGATTTTTGCCGAAAGCTCCGGCCGCCTCTGAGGTTTTCCCCTACGTGTGGATGCTCCGTCCGGCTCCGGCCGCCTCAGGGGTTTTTCTCAGAGGAATCCCTCTCCGGAATCCTCAACGTGTGTACCCGGCTTACACTCGTAACTGTATCTGGCCTAGCGCTATACACTGTCAAGACAAGTGAAATTTCGTCAAAATGCTGCTTTTGAACAACGGGTTTTTATTTCATCTATGTATCCTCCCTGGGTTAGCAACTGCAATATGGCCCCTAATACAGTATATGCTCCAATGGATTTCTGTGTTCGACTTGACATTTCAAAAATGTCTTGATACCTTTAAAAACCAAAGGACCGCTTAAACGGTCTTGCGTGGTTAAGAGGAAAACTATATCTTCCTTTCTCCTCATCAACTAATACTACTGATTACTATGAAATGATATGATAACATTCTCTTCCCCTCTTTAGAGCCTTTGTGTAATCTAACCGTACGGAATCGCTCGGACTGTTTTCCTTTCCTCTTCCAGACTCGAAGAAATCCCACGATGCCAAAAGCAAAACGAAAAGTGTGACATCCGAAGACTACGCCGAAATACCAGACGAAGAAGGAGACTATTCTACCCCCGCTAGTAAGACCTCGCCTATTTATTTAGTATTTATATAAATAAAAGCACGATTTATCTACATGGTAGAGGCATTTGGCTGGATGTGCAACGTCCATTCGGGATTTGTCCTTATTAGACATGATGGGCTGCTGGGTCGCCTGTGGTTGGTTGTCCACCCCTGAACTTGGCCTCACCTGCTGTTCAGTCCCTCCAACTTGATTCAAGCTGCTGCGATCAGCAGACTGTAATCCTTCTGAAATTGGCGCTCTCTGGAGGATCTGATTTCTGAAACAAACAATTTCTGTCGTTAGTTTTCCCCTGTTTGTGCTGCAATATGAATAGTCTGATTATACTTTTACCACATTTGGAGCCTTCTAAAACTAGATACGATTCAAATTCAAAAAGTCACAATCGAACCATTAAAAAGTGTATCTATATTTATTTTAATTTATCATTGCTAGTTTATTGTTTAATTTATGTATTTTCCTGGAAAGCTTTCCAATAAATGTATTCATTTACTCCTTAGCCAAAGACTACGAGTTGCAGAGATCACAAATCGATTTGGGTGAAATAATCGGCGATGGACAATTCGGTGACGTTCATCGAGGCATGTGTACAATAGGAAGAAATAGAATTCAAGTGAGTTCATCTTATTATTGGTTTTGATGTTATTTTATTCCATTATTTGCGAGGTAAAACTTAGAAATTCCATTTCAATTTTCAGGTCGCTGTCAAAACATGTAAACCTGGATCAGACATGGCAATCACGGAAGTGTTTCTCGAAGAAGCTTGTAAGTTGGTCACTTTTTCCTCATGTCGGTTAGAGACATTAATTTCCCTCTAAATTAACCCTCTTTTTTGCATCCTGACCAGATGTGATGCAGCAATTTGACCACAAGCACATAATCCGTCTGATCGGCGTGTGTACGGAAAGTCCCGTATGTATAGTCATGGAATTGGCCAAATTGGGGGAGTTGAGAGCGTATTTGCACGACAACAAAGACACTTTGAGGTTGCCAACATTACTTCTGTACATTTATCAACTCAGTACAGCTTTGTCTTACCTCGAAAGCAAGAAATACGTGCACAGGTGAGTGTTTAGAATGATTGTGCGGTATCCGTTGAGGTACCGTGACGTGGATAAGGCTTCATTTGCGATCATTTTTAGGGATATAGCAGCGAGGAACGTCCTAGTTGCGTCGGAAGACTGCGTGAAATTAGGAGATTTCGGTCTAAGTCGGTGGGTAGAAGATCGATCTTACTACAAGGCCTCGCGAGGGAAGTTGCCCATCAAGTGGATGTCTCCTGAATCGATAAGTTTTCGACGGTTCACGACTGCCAGTGACGTGTGGATGTTTGGTGAGTGTGCGAGGATTCGATTAAATTAAAACGAATTTGAAACTGTTGCTTCATACTCATCGATACTGTTCAATCCTCGCAGGTGTCTGCATGTGGGAAATCCTTTCGCTGGGTGTCAAACCGTTTCAAGGCGTCCGCAACAATGAAGTCATTGGCAAGCTCGACAACGGTGAACGCCTTCAACTCCCTCCAGGCTGCCCGCCACGTCTGTACTCCTTGATGGTCCATTGCTGGCAGTACGAGCCTTCCAAGAGGCCAAAAGCTAACGAACTAAAGGACAGTCTTTTGTGAGTACAACAACCTGATATTTGTCTTAGTTCTCAAAATTCAACTTTATTTGTCAATCTAAAGAAGATGAATGAGGGATGTTTGCTAGTATTAGACGCTCTTGAAGGCGCATGTATACACCTTTGTCTAAAATGTTCAGTTTTTCAGTTTGAATTTAGCGGTTGCTGTAAAGTTTTCAATTTTTCAAGTATATAACCCAGTGTTTCTGGCCTTCCAGCGAGATTATGAACGAAGAGAAAACCCAGCAACAAGAGTCTCTGCGAAGGGAGAACCGTCGTGTGCAGGCTATGTCATGGGGTAAGTACCACAATTTAGGGTGAGTTATAATATGAACAAATTCTTTGTGTCTTTTTCACATTTACTTACTTGTTTTTTTATTTGATTAAGGCTCGTCGTTTTCTGACGACAAAACGGGCGGCACCACCTACATCGTCGCTCAAGACCCACAGCAATTGGCACAACTGATGAAAGAGGCTGAAGTCACCAAACGTCTCAACCCTTCCCTGTACAACACTGCAGCCTCCCCTTTCAACGTTTTAGCGGTAGAATTTCAACCTAAAGACTCAGTGGATCCACAATACGACAGAGAGGTTACAATAAGACAAAAAAATCCGTTTGTCCGAATGAAAAGCGCTTTTTTCTCCTTGCACGCTCATTTTGAAATTTGCATCCTTTTTCAAATATTTTTTATTTACTTTTTTGATTTGTTATTATATTTAATTGCATTATTTTTCAACTCATTTTCAAAGCGCACTTTTTGTACAGCACATTTATTTTAACGCATGTGATCTTGAATAATGTTGACGAAAAAAAATGCACGCTTAATAGAAATCTACTTATTTAGGTATTTCATTTTCCAGGATTGTTCTCTTTACAGTGTTGTTGTAGCCTTTCTGCTCTGTTCATTTTGTACTTCTCTCCCATTTTGTTCATTTTTCATTTGTAATGTATTTGTATGTATTGCATTTGTTGTCATGTTTACCGCATGTTGGTCGTTCAACTGTTACAACTTTTTAGCGGTTTAGATCATGTACAGGGGATCCCACGAGTTGTCCTCGACCATTTAAATATCGTCATTCTTGGAGATGAACAATTTTCTTCTATAATGGTTTTTCTTGTATGGATTAAACTATTTTCTCCTGAATCAAATTAGATCCACAATTTTTTGTTACAGATTCGGATTTTATGAAAAATTAGACTCCTCAACCGAGTTATTAAAATGTGGTATTTTAGCTCCAAAATGTATAAATAAGGGGGGACTCGCGGGAAACCACGTATTTCCGGTGCGGCATTCAATCCATGTGTACCTATTGTTACAATAATATTTATGTTTTTTTCCCCAACAGCAACAAAGTTGTTCATCGTCATCCTCGTTGTACGGAGATCCTCTGGCTCTTGAGCGGGGTGTGATCAGCCCGAGTGCTACAGGTTCGTTGGACTCGGAAGAACGATCTCTGGAAGAGCGGCTAAAACAGCAGGCGCGCGAAGTTGTCGAAGATTCAAATTGGCTGAGCGAAGGGGAAGCATGCTTGGTAAGTGGAGGCAACCGTTACCGAAAATAGGAAGTCTGAAGTTGTGTGCTTCAAAAACCCAAGGCATGAACCCGGCATTGTCTTTGTGAAATCTTTGATGTTTGAATAATACTCAGAGCGTTTTGTAGACACGTTCCTCTCCGTTACGGAGGTCCCGGCATCACCAAACGGATGACGCAGGGTGTTCGTCATGGCTGTGCTCCTCAAGCCTTCAGCAATCAAGTTCCTCTCGACAATTCTCGCTCAAATTAATGGTTTTAACGAGCTCACACTTTCCATATCCTCGTTGCAGAAAAAGCGTCTGTCGATCGCTACATCCTTGTCCGACGAATCGACCGAAGGTGGCCCCTCGAACTGCGACTCGCTCGGCCGTAAACCACCGTCGGCGACCGACTCTTTGACCCGAAAGGCACAGCCTACTGAGACCGTCGTGCGACTCAAGGTGACCATTCGTCAATTCCGAACATTGCTGCCGTAGTAGTGAAGGCATTTCGTGTGCAAATTCGTTATATTTCAATCTGTGTTGATTGTGCCGCACCCCATTTGCCAAACAAAAGATCATTAAAAAAACAGTTATTATGAAAGCGATTGATCTAAATTGGAATTAATATAATTTGCAAGACTTCTAATTTTTAATTTATTTTATGTTTTTCAACAGAAAATGGAGCCAACACCGACCGCGGATTTAGAGAGGACAAACGACAAAGTCTACGAGTGTACGACGTTAGTAGTGCGAGCAGTCATGGCGTTGTCGCAAGGTAAGACGGAATCGTAGGGGTGGCCTACGCCAACCATGTTTCCTAGACGACGGAAATTGCCTAGACCAAGGAAATTGCCGAGACAGTTGGCCACGATAGCCCTTTTATAGGCGTGCATCTCCTACTCCATATTTTCAACGTTTTTGGTGGTGGTGGGGTATGTTTTCATGCCAAAAGTGAGCCTCTTCGATAAGCCCTAAATTTTGACATTTTGCGTTATCCAGCGCTAGTCTGCTCCTTGAAACTTATCAGCCCAATCGGTCCAACTTTGTGATGGCTGCGGGTTATAATGTTTTTTGAAATTCGATTTTTGAGACTTTTTGGAAATTATGCATGTGGGGTAAATTTTAGACGCTGAATCCATTGAGATGGGTTCTGGACCGATTGTTGCCCACCGAAGGTTGGTATAGGTTAAAATGGCCACCTACCTACCTGTTTCGAAAATGTTTTTTCGAAATTTCGATACCTGGCGTGTGAAGTATCACTTTATTGAATGTTGAACGCTCAATCGATTGGATTGAGTCCGGGACACTCACACTCTCACTCCAAGGATTAACCAACCATTGTGAAGGAATAATAGCGTTTTTAAACATTAAATTGCAAGCTTGCTGGTTCACTATAGTTTGCTCAAATGAATTGTTGCATTTACAGGGGTTCAAGAAGGCCAGACAGACATCTACCTCAACTTAGTAAGAAAAGTCGGCACCGAACTTCGTCTGCTGCTTGCCTCTGTCGACATTTTAGTCGGCATTTTCCCCCAATCCGCTATTCGTGAGGTGAGTCACTTCACTTGAACGAAACCAAAGAGAGTTTTCTGGATTTCATTTTCGTATCGTACTAACAATTCAAATTATATTCATCACAGGTGGAAATGGCTCACCAAGTGTTGGGCAAAGACATGTCTGAACTGGTTAACGCGATGAAGTTGGCGCAGCATTATTCGACGACCACTTTAGACAACAATTATCGAAAGTAAGACATGATTTTTAAAACAGTTTGAGTGGGCCTTATCTGACATATTGGCTCATTAGAGTATCATACTCTTTTCTGCCATCATCCTCACTAATCGGTTGTATCATCCTAGGGGCATGCTCTGTGCGGCTCACGTCCTCGCGATGGACGCTAAAAATTTACTGGACGTCGTCGATCAAATCCGCCTCAAAAACAAAGACGTCGACGATATAATAACATCAGGTAAAATACCGATGTAATCGACGTAAAAACGTCACCCAGCCCACCTAAGCAAACAAGTTGTATCCTCCGCGCTTTTTATCGACTCGATTTACTGTGTAAGCGTTTTGTTTTCCCCCCATCCCAAGGCGCTTTAAATTTGTACGCAATTGGTTTTTCATCCTCGAAGTGAAAATCATTCCCTCCTATGGAAATATTATAAAGCGTTGAATTATTAAGACTTTAAAGAGAGTAAGAAAGTAAATATATCGTGTAGCCTTTGAGCTTCCTTAGCTTTCCCATAAGGAACTTTATTCCTATGTTAGAAGGATTCAATTGATACGTGTATTGTATTTAATACAAACGGATAAAGTTAATGCTAGTATTTTCGCGAACAATTTTTCTCTCGAACCGTTGTGTATTTTTTCTCGTTCGATAAATTTAATAAAATGAAAGACGCGTTCTCATAACAAAATGCGATATAGATTTTGTGTATTTTCTTGGAGAATGTTTGTTTTTGAAGCTACAACAGTGAGACCTATTTTTTTCCTTAAATTTCACATAGTGCGGAAAAATAAGTGTTGCTTGAAAGAGTTTTTCTCTCAGATTCCTTTTTTCACCTTTTTCATAAAATTGAGTGATGAATCGTTTTACCTTTATCAATGTGTTTCTATGAAAATACATTTAAAAAAGAACCTATTTACTTCATTACCCGAATGTGGTGGTCTTATTCTCCTATTTTTGTCGTCTCCGATTTAAATGTGAATAAGTTCGTACAATTTTGGGCGCATAAACGTACAAATGAATTATCAACGTATCTACGCCTACATACGGATCGTCTCTTCCGAACGTTTTCTGCGTCTTCAAAAGAGGTCCTGCCGCTTGGGAATCAGTCGTGCATCAGTAGTGCAGTTTCTTCTCACTACACTTTTCTTAGCTGAGAATCAAGTACGCGAGCGCGGTCAAAGCATCAGCTCAGTTGACAATCCCTGTCGTCGTGTGAACAAGCAATAAGTTGATGCCACGGCGACCACATAAGCCCACCTAGGGCGTCGCTAAATATCCAAAGCAGCTGCAACAAACATTGCCCGAATCACCTATCTTGGTTGTGTTGGAAAACAGAATCAGAAGTCATCAGTTAGATGGCAGATTAGAAAACAGCAATATTTCCCACAAATATTAGCAGCAAACGATCTTAAGACCTGTGTGTGTGTGTTGTACTCCACTTTCCATCCGCACGTGATTATACATTATGGTATTTACACATTATGCGGGAAGTTGAATATGTTACAAAACAGTATCTTCTTCTTAGTGCTTTGCCTCAACTCAACCCCTCTTCAGCAACAGGAGAGGTTTGCCCTTTTGATTCCTTAAGAGGCCACAGAGGTATAAGGGTAATTTAAATGAAGGCAGAAGGGCTGCAGGAGCAGTTTTTCCTGAGTCCTACAATATTCTGAGGTTTTTCCTGGAGATATCCGCCAAACAAGAGTTAGGCCTCAAACACACCAAGGCTTGGATTTTTGCAGCAAAATGTTGGATTTTGCGATGATGTTTTTTGCACGCTATGACTTCACCAGTCCCATAGGACTTTTGTTTGTGGGAGTTAACAGGGGTCAGATCCCCGAACCTTAGGTCCCCAGAGGACGAGAAACGAAGGATATTTATAGATATATTTACTGGAAAGTGGGCCAACTTGGAAGGTGGCCTCAGGAGCCAGAATTTAGATGCAGGAGCCGTTTTATTGGCGTTTCCCCTTGAGTCCTTAAACAAACAAGACTGAGGTTTTTCGTAATGATATCCACCTCAAAAATACCAAGGCCTTTGGATTTTTACTGCAGAATCTTCGCAAATGGTGGCACTCGCTGGCTTCTCCCGTCCCCAAGGACTTTGGGTCCTTCATAGAGCTTCCTAGAATACCAGGTTCTTTCTCAAAGGATGTTGAACTCATATAATGTTTGATTCGCGCGGTTGGGAGGGGTAGGGGTGGTGGTGAAACAAATCGAGTAGTTTGGTATCACAGCCGTTTTATTTTTTACATTTTTTTACAGTTTTCTTTTTATTCATAATTTAAATCGCACTCTCCTGATAAATTAAAATTTGACTTGATTTCTTGACTTGTCCTTAAGCTAGAACGATATTGGTAAAACACGCTATTAACAATAATATGGCTCTGAATGATTAGTCTCTTTTATTACCAGCGTACGAGATCCTCCTAAATGGAGAAAATGCGAAAGCACTCTAGCGAAAATACATAAAATAATATGAACGCTCACATATTGAAGGAATGAGACACAATGAACAGGGCCAGTAGAAATAAAGAGGCTCCCGATTCCACACCCTTTTCGATCATCAGTCACGTTCGAAACGAGGACGTCGAAGGCTGTGAAAACTTATCAATTTACATTCCAAGAAAATTACTTCAAAGAGGTTTTCCAAATTAGCATTCATTTTTTATGCGTAAATGTCAACGATCAAGGCATACATGTAGGCATAACAATAACAATTTTCAATCTTCTTCAGTTTCACATTCCAAAGAACAATAGGGAATAACCATGAATTTGAAACAAAAACCTCCATAACAGTAATGCATATTAATTTTTTTCTTTTTTTTTCCCTTTTAACTTTTTTTTTTTTTTTTTTTTTAATTTGTTATTTATAAAAATGTACTCTTTTCATTATAAACCCAGACTTTTATGGGCATGCGAAAATGCGAATTGGAACTTGTTGGCCTCATACATGAGGGATACTAATAAAGGCCGGTCAATGCAACTTGTACACCACCACAAAAAACGAGAACAAAAAGAGATAATGATGTAACACGTAACAAAGCGTGAACACTCGGAGGAACTGTTTAAAAAGTGAACAAGGCGTGACGACATACGTCTTTTAAAACAGTTCAAATTTCCCTAATTTATGATTATCCTAGAGACGAAACGAGGCGACGAGGTTTGGCGCACGTAGTATTTTCATATACTTACTTACCGTTAATTTGTTTCGAACGAAATAATATTTATCGCGTTGGTGCGGGATGGAGAAAAATGAGGAGTCTGCACAAACCGCTGGATCTCCAATGGCGTGGACGACGTTCGAGCCAGAACTTTAACTAGCTCTTATCGGCATTTTTAGTGTCGCTGATTCTCTTCCTGTTGTTGAATAATCGAATGAAACCACTTTGATTCGAAAATTGTTTCGTCTGTTGTCGCGGAACCGTCGACCTGTGGTATGTAGATGTACGGAAACCTGGAAAAATAAATTCGGAAATGGAAATTTGTGGATTTAATTGGAAAGTTTGGCTTATTTTAACCAAAAATGTTGGTCAAACAGTAAGAGAGCGAGAGAAAAAAAAATTAAATTAAAATTAAGTAGTTCCAGCAACATAGCTTGAGGAGCTTTAAGTGTCGGGGAAAGTCATCGTAAGCACCGCAGATAGTGCGTCGTACATTGCGAGCGCAAATAGCCGTCATACTTCGTTTAGTACCGTAAAGTGGGTAAATTAAAAAAAATTACTTTGGTTTTTGGCTCGCCAACTATTGACTGGACTCAGCTGTTTCAATTTGGACGGAGGATTTGACGAATTGGACTGCGAGTTCCTCGGAGGCACTTCGGCGTTGTCGCCCTCCTAAAGGAAAAAATCAAATTCAGCGCGATTTAGTACCTACGTACCACAATTACTTCAATTTTATAAACTCTTCAAGATTCTGTTAGGAATTTAAAATAACTTACGGAGTCATCGCTGCTGCCAAACGAAGACACAGACAGATGACTAGAAGACGAGGAGCTGAGAGGTCCCGAAGAGCTTTTGACCGGGAAATTCGTTCGAACCCAACTCCTGTAAGTGATCACTTTGTCTCGAACTTTGACGATCCTCCCCAATATACTGTAAAATTGAATTGAAAGTTACATACACATACGTATATAAATCGTTTGTTTTGTTTTGCAACAAAACAAAATAATATTGAAAACCGATACGGAACTCACATTTTTGGCAATTTTAACAATCTTTCAAGAATAAAATGTGAAAGATTGTCATTTTAAAAATTTTAATGAATTTCTGTAGGTTAATTTTTGAATGACTGTTGCAATTTTTGATTAATTTTATTCTTATTGGGATGGTTCAAGTTTTAATCGTATCAGAAAGGGAAAAGACATTTCTTCCTCTAAGAATTTGCTGCAACTTCATAATCTGACACCAGTTGGTCCTAACAAATTTCAATCCAATCGTCTCAAACTGAGGCCGTTATGGGTGATAATTTTGAAATTTTGGATTTAAAAATACCTGGCTAGGAAGGGTATTTGAACAAAATATATAATTAGTCCACTTGTTCCGATTGCCTTCTCCGCCGAGGCGTCGAAAATGAATTTTCTCAAATGTCGCATGTGAGTTGGGCAAGCGCAACCAGGGCGCTTGAACCCCGTGATGAACATGTGTTTTCAATTGGGCAATAGAAGTGAAAAATTCGGAACATGATTCAAGTTCATGTGAATAATTATGCTCCGATGGCGTCCAAATGCCCTCCTGTTACGAGGGCAGCACGGAATGCCGATTCGGTGAGGTCGACAAATGCGCGCGAAGCGTTCTATTCGAAGTTCGATTCCTTCAGTTCCCACGTTCCCTACACTTATGTGTTCCCTGACGTACTAAATGAGATTTAAAGTGACACGATGATAGGTATAAACAGTGTAAATGACTCAGTGCGTTTGAGGTAACTCGTGTTAGACAAACACGGTGGTATACAGCACCTCATCGCCTTGTACATCGAAGGCGTATGTCGATCGACGACTTCGTGATTTCTACTTCCAAGATAAATAAACGATTGGCATCACATCCACACACCTATCTGACTAATTCCCTTTCCTGAAGATTTTCATAAGGTATAGTCGGTCAGTCTTACGTATCGACTGAATATTTTTGGGAGAAGAGCTCACCTGTAGGTATTCGTAGGAATTACCGTCGACAGCAGGGGGTTAACTGCTTGAGACAACGAGATGTAAGCGTATTCGAAAGCTTGCCTGACGTGGAGAGCTCCATAAGATCCACGACCGATGTCGTTACCAGGCGTCAACGGGTCTTCTATGCATAGGACTGAAGGCCTGTGGCCATCTTTCATCTCCTTTTGCATCTGTTGGGAAAATACAATATAATAATTTATCGAGGGAAGGGCGTCGCGTGAATGGCGTTATTTCTAAATAAATCTAAGAAAAAAAACCCACCTCTTGTTTGGAGATATACGTGCCTCCATTTTTAATCCGTATGGCAGTTTTCATGTAGTTGAACTTTCTCCCGTAGAGTTCGAAAAACTCGATCAACAAAACACCCAGGTTGGCGTTTTGCAGAGCATTTTCACCACGAGGATGCAACTGTTTACAGGAAAATAGAGAAATAAACAAACTGTTTCTTATCATGAAATGTCTCTCAGCCCAAACGACGATTTACAACAGACGCGCACCTGCAAGAAGGAGACGGTCATCAATATGAGGGAATACGAGCTGATGCCGCCGTGGAACACTTCATTCAGATCCCGCTGAAGAAGGAACTGCTTGAGAACCAACACCAATTTCCCCAAAACGTGATATTTTGCCTGCAAAACACAAGTTCAAGTATAATAATAATCGTGTTTCAACCCACGAAATGTTTAACTGAATTTATTCTAATTCCATTTCATCCTGCCATCGTGCACCTCCCCAACAACGAATCATATTATTCACGAATATCGCATGATTGTAAAACGCGAACTACCAAGAATTTAAAATGATAACATTTACTTTGAATTCTTTGATGAGTTCGGCCGAACGGACGCCGTTGTTCATGTTGAAGGATATGTCGACTTTGACGCCAGACGCTTTGTCCGTCAGTTTGACTATCGGAACGGTCGCTTTGTCGAGCACTTTGATATTTTCCGAAGTGCAGACACCTTTGGTGAGGAGAGTCTCTTCGAGAGTGCGGAGCGGAAGTTTTTCCCAGTCCCCGATGACGACTAAATCGATGTCGCTAGAAGGCAATGTTGGTGTAAGAAACGGGAAAATGACAGCGCTTCAAAAAATCATACTTGAAACAAACCAAAAACGCCGAAAATTCTTCCAGAACGGTTATATTCTTTGGAGAAAGGTTATGGAGAAAACAAAACAGTGAGTGTCTCTCTGGGGGCTTTTATTGCAGCCATTTAATAACAAAAACGCAGTGAATTCTCTCTTAGGGGTTGGTTATCCCTCTGATCAGAAGCATGAGGAAAATTCCGAAAACAGTGAGTGTGGACTCATCCCAATCGATTCAGCGTCCAACATTCAGTGGAAAATGATACCCCACACGCCTAGGTACCCAAAAATCTCGAAAACACACTTTAGAAACAGGTAGGTAGGTACCCTATTTTGACCCATACCCTCCTTCAGTGGGCGCTAATCGGTCCGGGACCCATTTCAATGGATTCAGCGTCAAAAATGTACTGGAAATTGAAAACCCACATGCCTAGTTCCTTGAAGTCCCAAAAATGGAGTTTCAAGAAACATATTTTCACCCGTACCCTCCCCTAAATTAGTTCCGATCGGGCTGAAAAGTTTCTAAAATCAACTGAAGCCATAAGGAGATTCCTGACCAAAATATCCAAGTTTAAGGGAAAACTAAATTTACGACGCTGAATCCATTGATATGGGTTCCGGACTTATTGGCACTCATCGGAGGTGGGTATGGTAAAAAATGGCAACCCATAGAATGATCCCTGGACACCCTCTGTTTTCCCCATATTCCTGCTCCAAGGGATAATAATCCATTTGAAGCGTTTTTCTACAAGCTATTGCGATTGGATGAAGCCACAAATGCGCAGTGAGCTACAGATATTCACCAAGTTTTTACTCTTGAGTGCCAATCAGAGGCCTATACTTTTGGTCTCTTGAGATGTGCGCTCTGGTTGGCCAGGTCGTCATTGCGTAATTTCCTGCTCGTTTTGGCTCCAACCATTTATGAATACTTTTTTTTTTTTAAGGTTACCATTCTCTATTGTGCCAAGAGACTGGTTAGAAAGTAGGGGGTGACAAAAAAGGCTCAATAATGAAAATTCCCATCAAATTGAATATCTAACGTACCTGGTGGGCAGGTATAATCCGGTGCGGAAACTTCCAAAAACCTCCACTCTCGCGTTGGGCCACAGCTCAAGAACCAGGGCTTCGATATTGGACACCACTTGGGACCTCATATTGTGCTCCTCGGGCGTCGGAGACATGTAGTCGTAAAATTCCAGGATTTCTTGATGGAGACTGTCCCGATAAAAATGTGTCAATTGCGTTAATTTGAATAAAATGGCAATGGCAGAATGAAATACGAGAAAATTTGCCTCACGCAAGAATTTAGTTTACTTACGCCATGATCGGACGTGTATCGTACGTTTTCTCGCTTCGCCGCCAGGGCTCGCCTCCGTACCGGCCAATGAGAAATTCGTGATTGTGGTTCAGCCCGTACGTCGAGGCCCAATTTTGTTTCCAGATCTCGTGCGGGTCTTTCCTCTGAAATATCAAACAATTTTAGGAATAGTTTTCGGAACGTGTACTTTTGAAGACGAAAAATTAGATTGTACACACTAATTTGTCACCTTGTTGTTAGGGCCGTCCATTACTTCGTTGATTTTGTCGGCCTTTTGCAATTTATTGAACCTCCTCCATATCCTGTCCCACTGCTCTTTGGCCGGACCTGTCAGTCAGAAAACAGTTGAACTACAAGGAAACATTTGTGAGAAATCTCAACAATTTTAGGAACACAACACTACATTAATTTGTTTAAAATTGAACGCAAAAAGCAATTGAACAATCACTGTCCTCACTCTTAGAAAAACAAGTTTGGATACCCATAAAACATGTTATCATTTCTTTTTGTAGAATGATTTTTTCTTTTTTGAATAGAATAAACACCTTTCCACACCTAGGCCTAACATTTTTGATCAGTACACCGGTGAAGCGTGTTATAGCTCTAATAAGTTTAAAGAAAAGGAAACGCAACATAATATTGAGCAACTGAATGTTAGTTGCCGTGAATTAACTACGCCCTTACCTTCTTGTTCTTGAGGATGCCAAGCAATTTTAGGATCCATGCAATTTCCTGGAAAATGGAACGCGAATTAATTTTTACACAGATAATAATATTATGTTTGTACACAATTAAGAAACAATTAAAAGTGAATAAAATGGCAAAGGTAGAATGAAAAATGAGAACATTTTCCACAACGAATGCACTTATGAACAATAATGACGATGAACTATATTCAGCCCTCATCTATATGAGGATGTTAGATTCTCAGTCTTTCAGAGACTTTCTACCAATTTTGAGTGGGATTTCACACTAGATAATATCGAATTAGAGATAGAGAGAACAGGGTTCGTTATCAAAAATAGGTACCCAGTTGCCTAGTCTACAAAAACATGAATAGTTCAAACAGAGGTTTTAATCAGCCAAATATGCCACTGCAGTGTGCACTACATCAAGTGCACAAACTAAGCGTATGTTTTGATGAACTAAAATGTTATTCATAATTATCATCATCAGCATTGACGGGTACCGGACCGTCAGAACGTTGGAAGAAATGGCCTCGCAAACTATCGCATGTGAAGTGCCATATAATCTGAGAATAAATTAGCCGAAGAAAACCGCGCTTCGCACGAAATATCATTCCCTACCGACAGCTACCAATTATGAATCCGATTGTGCTACTGTCATCATCTCGTGTAGTAGGTAACACGATCGGTAAATCATTCTCAGGGCTGCAAGGATAGCCGGGGAAGTGAAGGTCTGGAAGCTTCGACAAGCTTCCTTCTGTCAAATTTATGGGACGCGCTGCCCAAGACCCCAGAGTCTTCAAGAAGTGACCTAAATTCCGGAATCAAAAACACTAAAGATTCTGTCAAAACCAAGGTTTACTCTACATCATTTCACCCGTTTCCTAGGAAAAGTCACACAACTGTCAGAAACATGAAGCCTGAGATCTAACTTGAGACTATTGGGCGTGTTCAAGAAATAATTGTAACCATCTATTGAATGAGCAGTCTTGGGGTATCAAGTTTATCCTAATAAAGTGGATACTATTCATACATCGAGTACAGAAATGAGTTGACTGTACTAGAATATGATAAATTTAGCTAGAACACCCAGCGTGGTGCACCGAAGGAACCAACGTCAGTCCAAGAGAATGTCACCTAAAATCCTGTAATAAACTTTGACCCTGACTGTGAAAATGGTTTCATTCAGAGCTAATTTCAATTGCTTCTTCTTCTTGCAACGATGCAAAGGTCCATTACGACCCAGACGAACGTAAAAGAGGTGACAGAGATCATCCAAGCAAATTATCGTAATAAAAAAAATAAATAAATCTCGAGCGGACTCTGCTTATCAAGAAGAACATTTGATAATATTATATGAAGTGAATTTGAATATATACTTACCAACTCCAGAGGAAATCAGCGATCCGCGTAAACGATATCTAAGCAAGCAATGCCCGAATATGTCGTATTTACACAGACGAATAAAAACGTGAATAAGATCTAACGTTACGCAATACAATCGGATAAGTAGTGGTCCAAACGTATGCCACTTTTTCCGTTGCGGATATTGTAAGGAGACCGCAGTTCCCAAATTACGTTTACAACAAACCACTAAAAAAATCTACAAACCGCGAAGATCCGCACGAGCTTCGCGTACTTTCTATTCTTCATGCACGATAACGACGAGAATTATTTACATGCGCAAAGTCACGACTTAACAAATTACAAGACACCGGGATAACGAAGGTTTGTTCTTAGAATAGAAGAACGAAGTCCTCGAATTAGGGCATGGCACAGACAATTCACTCGAACCGAACCGAACTATAATAACGAGACCGTTGAGAGGCTACGCGGTACGGAACGAATGGATGGACGCCGGTCCATAGGAAATTTCCCAGGCCGAAGACAATTTTACGTGCTATGGACGTACATCGGACTGAGAAGATTACTCCCTTTTTATTATCGAAAACGAATGTACGAGCAGACCAAACGTGATTTTCCGGAGGTGCCCGTGTTTTTATGGTTAGGAACAAGGAAAAAAAACAGGGTGGCCAACAGGACAAAAATCGTTTTCGGATGGAATCGCCCGCCGGAGGGTTATGGAAAGTGGAAAATCTGAACGTTGGACAATCCGTCGCGCGTTTCTGCATTGTACACGTACATTCATCTAATCTCGCCTGCAACTGCAACATGGAAGAACTTCTTTCATGCCTGCAATCTGCAAATCACAGGGTAGTCATTGAACAGCTGTGAGACCAGTCTCACAAGGCCCCAAAAAGATGGAGAGATAGATCATGGGACCAGGCTCATGAAGACTCCTTCTAATCGATTCAGCATCCAAAAATTTGGGGAAAACAATACCCCACATGCCTATATCGTCAAAAATTATCGGAAATGGGGAAATAAGTGAGTGTGGCGTGCCCCAGACCCATTCCAATCGATTCAGCGTCCGAAGTTTAGTGGAAAATGACACCCCACACGCCTAGGTACCAGCAATATCGAAAACACATTCGAAATACCTATGCAGATATATACCCATTTTCACCTATAACCCCTTCCAGTGGGTCCCAATCGTTCCGCGACGCGTCTCATTGGATTCAGCGTCAGAAATTTAGTCGAAAATGATACCCCACATGCTAGATCGCCGAAAATCCATATTACGAAAAACACATTTTGAACATCCTACACTAAAACCCTTCTCAAGCAATTAAAAAATAAATAAAATAAAAACATATACATTTTTAAAATGCTCAGGTTTCTCACAAGATTAAAGCGTTGCAATGACTCCACCCCTAAAGTTCATCTAATCCTTCTGTGCACTATACCTACGATGATTCTGCGAAGATTTAGTTAGGTAGGTAGGTACTCGAGGCAAAACACACACCATGTCTTTTTTCATTCTTTGTTTTAATATCATAACAGGCCAACAAGAAAACTCATCATTACATTATCCCATCATATGAATACCTAGGTTCATAACTCAAAACTAGGTGAAAATAAACGAACTCCTTCAACAAAAATAAAATTACAGTCGGGGTTATTTTAACGTTCATGTGTTTTCCCCTTTTTTCGTTAACATGGGAAATATCTTAGTACGCGATTATGCCGCTTAGTTTGATTTTAATGGATGGCAGATTACAGAAGTAGAATTTTCAACGTGAAGCCAAAATAATTTGGAAGCGGTATAGAGGGCTCGAAATTTTTCGAGCGCCGCGATGCTTCGAGACAAAGGTCAATTAGAGAGGGAAGGGGATAGAATCTACGAAGAAACAAGAAGGCACAGAAGATCGGCAGAGAGAAGGATAAAAGGCCCAAATGTAATCGCAGTAGAAGCTTTAGCGTTAAGTAGATATGGTATATTAAAGTTAAAAAAAAAAGATAATCAAGTTGATAAAAGCGAAGACATTTTGAGGGAATTAGAGAAAAATTAAAGAAAGCTACGAGAAAATAAAAGGACGCTACAACTGAAATATTTTGTGCATGCATCAATTGTGAATTGATGAAATGAAATACAATCACCCGCGTTGAACAGATCAACAAACGATGTGAATTTCAAAAGGCTAAAATGACATCACATTCAACAGGAAATAAATCGTGCAACTGAATAACAATCCGGTAAATGACTGATACGTAAAATATTAAAATAAATTATCCATATTAATGATATAATTTTTCTTTTTATTGTGTAACGATGTGATCATTTACATATTGCGATGCATCATATTACTTATCACTACTGGGAGCCTAATCTAGTAATGTCTGGACCAAACCAGATTATTGTTCTCAAAATTTATTTCTTACTTTTTTTTATTATTCTTTTTTAAATTATTATACAGAGAAAAATCTCGTCCGAATTAACAACAACAACATCAACAACAATGACCAACTATTCTACTACCACTGTTTAAAGTTACATTTGAAATATCTATGTTTACAATATAATAAATAATTAAAGACTTTTGATCTGTACATAATACCGTCTTTTTTCGTAAATCTCAATAATGTAAAAAGCTGCTCTCCTCGTAACGACATTATGAGACAATAATGAAACGTTCCTGGTTTCAAATCAAATCTAATCTCTAAGGAAAATTGCACCATTATTAAACCACAAATGCATAGTCGATAACGTATAGGAAAGCCGATGGGGGGAATTTTCATAGAGTAGAGCAGCGTTACCTGTATTATCTGGTAAGTGAAATAGTTGTAATGAGTTAACAATTGAAAATCGGTTCGAGGGAGGGACATAAATCAATTTGGGTGATTAACCTTCGGCCTCGGAAAGTTTAAGTGTGGACTCCGTGATCGCGTTCGGGAAGTTGACGGACTTTCATTGATCCGTCGGCGCCACATGAAAACAGTCGACCGCTTGAATCGATGTAAATTTGAGTGACTCCCTGACCGATTCCCTTGAAGATACTCGAGCGAGCGTGTTCTCCGGGGAAATTGTAGAGCTGTTGGTGTAGAGTGAGCCCCCAAACCTGGAAAAATATCGGGAAATCAGAAAAGATTCGCAGAATGAGTGAAGCGTTCATTTATCCATCAGGGACAGTTGGGCCCTCCCTCAAACTACCACTACAATAATCTTCAATAAAAATAACGCTTTTGCTGTCTCAAACAACAACAGGTTCAGGTAATATACCTAAAATACATATAATAAAAAAACGCTGCAAAATCTTTCACACGGGTTGGTTATTCTTCGGACTAAACGCATGGGGACTCATATCTTAAACATAAGGAAAATGGAGAAACAGTGGGTGTGGCGGGCCCCAAACCCATTTTAATCGATTCAGGGTCCCAAATTTAGTGGAAAACGATACCCCACACGCCTAAATCGCCAAAAATCTCGAAAACCCATTTTTCGAAAATACCTACGGCGTACGGACATTTGACTTTTTTGATCTGGACACTTTGAAACGTCCAGAAAAAATTTTTGGGCCGAATCGGAGAGATTGATTTTTTGCATGAAAACATAGGTTGATTATTCAAGGAAACGTAAAAGAACTGTCAAATTTTGAGGTCGTCCTCTGGCATAAAAACACAGGATTCCCACAATCGAGCCTCAACGTTCCCTGCGCCCATGGAAACAAACTGAATTCCGTTTAACTTGGAAAAAATGTTTAATTTTTTCTTCAATTGTTGGTTAATATTATTTATACTGTAATACTACAGCTTCGTATTTGTAACTTTTTCTCCACTCTTTCCATAAAATGCCTTTTTTCCTTAAAATTTGACATTTAATGTAAATTCTAACTTGGACGTTTCTCACTAGGGCCAAGTTCACCCTGGGAAAATGAAAAGGACTCTGAAAAGTGATTTTTTCGTTCAACTATTTGGCACAAGGGATTCCGATGCCTCAACAAATGAACATTTAGGCTATAATGCGGATGATAGAAAAAACTCACCTTGATGTCACCGTCAGCGGAGCCAGTGGCGAAAAATTCTTCAGCTGGATCCGCCGCGAGACACTTGATGAGCGACTCGTGAGCATTAAACCGGTGACGTAGAGTTCTCTGACGGACGTCCACAATGCATACGTCACCTTTCTTACCAGCCGATATCAAGAGTTGGTGTTGTGGGGCGTAGACTAGAGATGTCGCTCCTTGCTCGTGGCAAGTAAACGCTGTAAAATAATCGAATTCGTGTATTTATTTTGCACTCATAATACAACTTCAGAACTTTTCAGTGTGAGTATACTGTAGTATAGTGACCTGTGATGAGAGCTTTCTTCTGTGGGAGCAGAGTGTCCCACAAGGCGACGTTTTTGCTTTCCGAACTATGACCGGCAGTGGCCACCATGCTGCAGGATCCCAAAAACACAAAATCACTCGTCACCTTGTTGTGGCACTGACATGTCTGAAAAGAGAAAGAAACGTCTGTTGAAAGTTTCAAAACCGACGACACAAAATATTGCCACGTTCCTACACGATAAGGGCAACTTACGAAAAACGGCCTAGCTTGGTTGGAGGTGATGCCGACTTGGAACAAACTCAGATTTCCATCACCGTCGGCCACACCAAATTTGTTGCCTTGTTGAGAAAACCTGACGCGTGTCACTTTGGCGAATGTGCCTCCAGGCCGAGGCGTGCAGACGGACTGACTGTGACCCCATTCCCACATCTGCACCGAACCATCTTGGCAACCAGTCAGGTCTGCAATAAAAAACTCAAAATGTCACAGATTCGTTTTAGGTGGGTATTGAGTGGAAACGTAACGCTCTGATAGTCATGGGACCATAGATGATTACCAAGTGAACCTTTAAAGGCAAAACAAAATGCCCCTAAGGACAAGGCTACCATAGAAATAACGGACAGAATTTAATACCACCTATATTACTCGTTTATATAATTCACTCATTATGGCCAGGGGAGCCAGAAACAGAGGCATGAGTGTTGAACATGATTTGTAACACCCGAACAATAGGAATTTCCGCCTCAAAAACGGATTTTGGCATGACAAAATTCAACAAATCCATTAGAATGAACCGTATCATAACTCCTGCAACCCTGGCCTTACCATTTCTAGCAGGTATCACTTACACAATGGTAGCAGCGGATGAGCGCTCATTTTACGCACCCCATCGACACGGTGCTTCATTACCTATGAACAAAAAATATAAGTTACGAAAAATAATTTTGAAGTAGTCGAGTCCAAGGGATACGTCCAATGAACCATGCCACCTATATTCACTATGAACCCAAGCACGAAATCGTCAAGAGGCTGTCAATCTTCACACAAATCACTAATCGCATATTAGACATTTACCTGAACAGTAGGACACAAAGCGTGGACCTAAATACACTCATTCGACGGGCACAAATTACGTTTTACCGAGCGGCAATACATGGCCACAAAAGAGCAGACCAGGAAATTTTAAAGAAGATTCGAGCTTCTAAATGAAAAGGCGTTAATTATGAACGTCTGCTTGGGCTCTTTTTTTCGTCCTTCGTGCACATTCAAAAAGGTGATCACAATCCCTCATTTCACTCGAAAAGGACGAGGTATGATAAATTTCACCACTCGAAAAGAGAAAGTAATGGTGACTAGAATGTATACATGTAATACAATAAATATATGTAATTTTTTTTTTTTAATTCACAGAAAAACTATATTTTGCAAAACTAGCAACTAGCAAATTCAAGTAGATCATGCAGGGAAGAAACGGGAAAAATACAAAATTTACCATGTTTTCACGAGGAAAGTTTTGACAAGCAGACGTGCAGTACACTAAAGGTGACTAAACGAAATTTTTTGAAATATTTGTATGAAGTATGAATTATACACTACGAACCTAATAACATTTTTACAATAGAATAAAAGTTCTATAGATGAACAAGAACGAAAACAGGGAGAGGAACTACAAGTTGAAACAAAGTGCGTTGATGAAAACTCTTTCTCACCGGCTTCATCAAGTGCCGACTTCGATCAATAACAAATTGACAGAAGGTGGGATCATGTGATCCAGGAAAGTTGAGTCCCTTCATCTGTACACAGCGGCGATGCAAAACACACAATCGTACTCAACGAAAAAAGGAAGAGAATAAATAGGAGAAAAAGGAGAGAAGCAAATTTGGAATATTTTCTGTAAGTGGGTAAATCAATACGGTTTTTTTTGCTTGAAAGCAGACGACGACATTGGTGAAGAAGAAAGATCCCAATGGAACATTGTGACAGTTATGACTGATGTATGTTGAGAAAATTCGTGCTTTGGAAAATACGTTTCCAATTAGTTTGAGGCATATTGTCAACGTAGATTTTAAGGCTCCCAACGCTCGACATCCGTATAAAAATTCGATCAAATTGAACTGCGTCATACAATACAGGGTGTTTCCAAATTAGAAAAATGAGGAGAAACTAGACTCTTTGACTGGAGAGCGCCGCCCATTGAATCTCAATCCGTCTCCGAAAAATGATTTTCATTTCTATTTTTTAATAGAAAACCGCGTTAAAAACCTACTATCCATCGCTTTTTTTCCACTATTGATCACATTTCTGGTTTTAGCGTTAAATTTCCAATACGTCTATTGAACGTTGATAATAGAAACAAACTCCTGAGAACAGCAATACATTTTTAAAGTTTCTGAAATAGCTAAGCGCAGGTTTCTTCGCCTTTGGAGCAGGCTTGATTTTGACCTTACGAATTACTTAATCGACAATCGCTTTCTTCTTGACCTCAAAGGTTTAAATTTGGTTGCACCCCAAGCCGATAGTGAAGTATTTCATAGTTCCGGACATTTTAGTTTTTCGATCAAGTCATCTTGGAATGTGAGTCAAATTTTGGGGCCAATCGGAGTTTTTACCACTGGAATGATTACGTAATTTACGTTGATTATTCAAGGTATAATAAAAAAATATGGATAAGGAATCGCAATGTTGACCATACCGTAAGGAACACGATACATTTGCATGCAATTTATTCATAGATTCATAGATATGACCGCCTCCAAAGTTGTAATTCAAAATATTTTAACCGCAATTGCAGCCCTAAGGTGTTAATTTTCGGAAAGTTTCCGAAGTCTATTGAAAATGAGAAACGTGGGGTTTTATGGAAACAAAATCGTGGGTTTATATTTTAACAAAACAAAAAGGAAACACCATGTATTTAGAAGGTGACTATCCAATTGGAAAATTTCACGAGAAGGAGAGTGAGCGTGAATTAAAAGATACCATCTTCTACGATTTTAGCGTCCAGAACTGTTTGTTTACAGTCGTAACATGCCGGATTGATTGATGGGCGCTTCAATTGATATTAATTAAAATTCGTGGGTGATTAGGACGAACACTCGAATTTTAACGTTGTCGACAAAATCCTGGCAATACAAGTGGATCCTGAATATGTTTGTGTCCGTAATAATAGAATTCATAGGTACCATTTACAACGCCTATATAGGTACTTGAAGCTTTTTATGTTACAAAATATGAACATTTCTGTTTTTCTAAATCTATAAGTGATGTTTCGGTGACATACGCAGTTCCTGGTTACAGGTGCGGGTGATGTTAGTACCGTGCCACCTCATAACTATTCAATAACCGTATAGGAAGAAGTGTTCGCCCATTAATGGTTGTTGCATTTTATAACTCAAACCACAGGTGATTATGAGTAAATGAATAGTGAGCAGTTATCCCAATAGACACGATTATTGTAGGTGGCGTAGGACTTAATCAAGGCTACTGCTGTCAAGTTCGAGAGGTAACAACGTTGATTGAACCAGGCCAGCCTCAAGTTCTCAGTAGTTTTACTGTTACTATCAGATCAAAATATTCAAGTAGGACTATTATGCCTCATGGGAAATCCCTTCCCTTCTCCTCAATTGGAAGATAGAGGAAATCTATGAATTTTGAAGACAACGCGAATAAAGTAGCGGAAATAGTGCTTCAGCAAAAGTGGGAACAACAAAATGTCGTCACAAAACGTCATAAATATAATCCTCGACAGTTCGAAAGCATCCTTAGCCGAGCATAGTAACATTCGGTTGGTTTCTTCGAAAATGTGCACACCATTCAGCTTCCCCAAAGCAACAGTTGGTAAAGATGGACAACGATTACGAGAGGCCACAAGATACACCACACCACACAAGCTATACAACGCATTCCCCAACCGTTGAGTCAGTAGGAGTAGCGAAGACCGCAACCAAAGTAAAGGACTGAAAAAGTTTCTTTGTCTACGAGGGCCTTCGATAAATTGCACCCAGGGCATCGAGAGAGGTTCCTGAGCGCTCCTAGTGGCTTTAGGTCTAATCCCGAGACGTGAAACAGAATCTGCTGCATTGACAACGTGACCATAGAACACCCATACTTCACTCCTTCCTTGAAATCATACAAGGAATTTTTAATGTACACAATACTAGTTTCTTGAGCCGTTAGAACTTGGACAACGGTATTATCGTTTATGACGAAGCACTCATCATCACGCAAACAGATCATTCAATCTTCAATGACGCATACCCAGCTATAAAAAAAAAAAAAAAAAAATAAAAAAAAATCGGACCGCGTATTTTAGGTATCTAAGGTCAACTGTCTCAACAATAACCATTGATAGAAAGAATTCAAGGCCGTTACATTAATCAACCGAGATTAATCACTTGTTTACTTAATTATTATCATAAAACCAACTCGTATAAAATGAAAATGTCATCAGTAAGCACCCAAAAGCCACAGCGAGCGCCTCGGTAACCTGCCTCAACATACGACATTACGCCCTTTCCTCCGTTTACGAAAGCAACCAGTTCGACTTAGAGAAGAAAGATAGATAGAAAGAAGAGCGCGTGTAGTGAAGATTTGTCGAAGGTGGAAGCTTTTTCTTTTTACTAGACATTTATCTCTTACCGATGGGGATTTAGCCCCTTTCGAACCACTCGCAACTTCTCTCTGGCCCTATAGACAGGACACACGTTTTAGTAATTGATCAAAACCTGCAAACTTGGTGGAAAATATAAAACATCTCAAACGTCCCATTCTTCCTTCACCGGGAGAAACAAAACAAAACCGAAACAAGAAAACGTAGTGAATCGTTATATGCTTCATTTCATTCAATTAGTGAAAAATTAAAATAAAGGAAAACAATTAGCTGGGTTACACAACCTTCACAATGTTTGCTTCTGCGGCTCGTCTGAAAACGATTTTATCTACAAAGGGCAGGAAATTAGCTTGGGAGGAAACTGATGGAATACGTCTGTTAAAAGAAAATTCCTAGAAAATATGACTTTTGTACGAATTTGCTCACATACAATGGAATTTCCGCCGGAAACCTGGAACCAAAGACATTCAAAGGGGGGAAAAACAAAAGTAAAGAAAGTAAAAATTTGAAGACAACAAAAATTAGAGCCTAAAATAAATTTTTTGGTTGGACAGAAAATGTTCTGTACAATTTTGTTTTCTCAAAAAATGCGTTAATATCTATTTAAGCAACACACTTTTGTACTTGAGAACCAAAATGAGACAAATTGCCATCAAAGAAATAACTGAATACGTAATAATAAGAAGTTGAGTGTCAAGAGTTAGAAGTACAACATCGAATAAACTAAAACTGTGTAAGGGGAAAATGTACAAAGAAAGTTATTGGGAAACATGTTTATTATGTATTCAAATTCATTCAAATAACCATGTCGATTATGCGATGAAGCAACAACTGGTTAAAACCAACCCTTCAAAGCGAGGGACTAATGAATGGTTTCTATTGCACACGCGCAATTAAATCCTATATGAATCATCGCCCATACAAAAGTAATGAGGGACCCGAGGCAGAGAACCTACAGTACGAACGGAATAGACGGACACATGACTCTTCAATAAGCTGTTTTTGTTTTTACTAAGCCGGTCAGGATGGAAATCGTTTACTGTGTACAGAGTGATATCAAATGTCACGGAATACAGACACTACGCAACGGTTATTTTCCTGGTGCTTGTTACTACGACTCAGCGCAACGCCCAACTACTGCAAAAAGCGCAGTCGTGGTGGTTTTATTGTTCACCAGCAAGATTCTTATTGGGCTCATTGATTCATTCATATTATGGTATTATTATCAGCTGGGAATGAACTTTTGAAGACCACGTCTGATTGCCTGTCACAGATCTTGAAAAGATCTGCAATTGCAAGATGCACCCCTTCCTCCGGATCTGAGCCTTGCCGTGTCAAAAGCAGTTGGTTTGGAGTCATCAGAGACTCAACAATATTTTCTTCAAACTACAGATATTTTATTGTTATTCTGAAGTGGAGTCAGCCGCCCGCCCATTCAGTTTTCTTTATAGGTACCGTTTAGAAGAATTGGCTTTGAAGCAGAGAACCATCTTTTTGTATGAAGTCCCAAGGGCTCAATAGGGTATGATTACATTGGTAAAAGTAACTATTAAGTAAGTATCTTCTATATTCCCTGAAAAGCCTTCAAAACATTGGTGAATAGTCGGAAACTGGCAACTTACCATGGATGCACCGCGACCTGACTGGCCTGCAAGGCCAGGCTGCGTACCCGAAGAGGTATTTCCATGAAGGTTCGGCAGAGCAGGAGGTTTGTCATTGGGCGTTTGAATGACGAGGAATGATGTTGGAGGAACTTCGGGCTCTCTGGAAAGTGTAAAAGAATATTCAAGCGACGATAGCAGGCAATGACTCAAATGATACAGTACAAAACAGATGGGAAACGTTAGGACACCTGGACAGATTGATCATATCAAATTCACACTCGTCTTCAAGCCAGTTCAACGGTTCGAGGAGCAAAGAGATGTCCATTTCCTGAATTTCTTTCGTAGTCGCCATAGCCAGCAACCCGCTATTTACCTGATGAACAACACACAATTGTCATTATTGCTAGCAACGTTGCAGCAAAGGCCCTGCTATGAATGAGATTCTGAATCTTACATGGTTGAGACAGAAAGCAGAAATCTGATCTTGATCTTTGTGGATAATCCTAAAAGGTTCTATGACTTGAGTGTTGGCATCGCCAGCCTCAGGGTTATCAGCAACGTCGATGGTTGATTCGATTATGGATCCCCTTTGGCGTTTACCGAAAACGGCTTTAATGAATATTTCTTGGACAAGTTCTTGGCGTACAAGGAAGCACCAAAGTCTCCTCGCAGGTGCGGCAGACCAGTGTTTGGGGCTGGAAATAACAAGGTAAAGGTCACTCTCGAGCCGCTGATGGTATCGCAAGATAAATTACAGGGAAGTCGACTCACTGGAATGGGCTGTTGCCTTTTTCCAGGATCGTTCGGTACTTGTGGATTGCAGGACCAGGACTTTGACCTAAGGGCACAGGTTCGACGTAGCAGCCAGGTACGTAACGAGGTGGAGGAGGACCCCTAGATTCAAGATCCTCTTTCACCATGTCCTGCCATTGTTGAACCACCCTCATCACGCCGTGGATCAACGGACTGCAGACCGGTAGCTCTGGAGAAGAACACCGTGACGTGAGGACTACGTCATTAGACGCCAAAAAATGATCTAAGAAGAAAAAACAAATGGCGTACCTGGCAACTCGATTCCAGCAACACTGAGGAAGTCTTGAAGTTGGTTTTGCATTATTCGTAGGACGGCGAACCTCATGACGGCCCATGAATAACTAGATGGGTTGGAATGTTCAGTGTTATCTCTCAGATCTGGACTCTTGCCTTTTGAAGAATCGCCCTCGAAAACGTCCTCTTCCATATCGTCTTCTTCGTCACTGTGCTCAGAGCCGGCAGAATCGTAGTCGACGTCCATCGCGTCTTCGGGGAGACTCGGCTGCAACGACAAATGTTTTCTCATTATCGATGGAGGAACTCAACCAATACGGTGATCTTTTCGATTAGGGAGGGTACGATGACGGGAAAACTTGAGAGGCAATGGGCCAAAACAACAGAACGATCTTCTACCTTGCTCAAAAAATAGGAGATCATGGACATTTCAGGCGGCACAAACTGTTCCCTGTAAGTAGGTTTGTCTTCTTTGATGTTCGCGCTCCCTGTCTGCGCTCCAAACGGTCCAAGGATCTTCATATTCAACAGCATTCGCTGTTTGGTGATAGAATTCACAGCTGAGCTCCACATCCCGGCCGGGTCACTCGGCATCGGCTCGCGGTTTTCTTTCTCCAGTGGCAGCACGCTCTGAAAAATGACGAGCAATCGCTGTTACGGGCGTTCACAGTTTTTTGATTAATTTATTTATGAATCAATTAATTTAAAATAGCTACTATTTTAATTTGTTTTTACTGTAGACGGCATTTGGTAGTTGACCACCTTATAAAAGTGTTGGTAACAATAAAAGGAGAGCTCGCCGTTCAGGCTATAGTACGCCCCCTTGTTGGAAGCAGACAGGGGTGGACCTACCACCGTACACGAAAAATGAAATGACCAGTTGATCATTTACAGTTACCCATCAAACGAATACCCCCGAGAAATAACCATGTCATAGCGAATTAAACAAAAAACGAATGATTTCCTCAAACATGACACGTATCGAAAAAATAGTTTCTATTCTACCCTACAGACTCGTTCGTAAGCAAAATTACCAGACCCAGCCATGCAAGTGACAAGTGCAGAACATTTATTGAGACGAAAATAGCATATAACTAGAAAAGGCCCATAGTCGCATTTGAAGCCCCGATATCGTTTGTTTGGTGCAAGCTTGAGCTAGTCTCACGGCTACAGTGCCCACCTGTGGTTGATTAGAACCACCCGATATTTTACTAAATTATTTTTTATTTCATGTCACATTTCTGCAACACATTAAATTCTTCTTTGTATTGAACCAAAAAATGGAGCAGGAAATGTGATGAAAAATGTGTTTCGATTGAAATCGTGTAGATTCTAAACGACCACATTTCATGTTCAATTCACATTGTTTCGTGTATTGCTATATAATTATGGTGACCTAAATTACTACAGGCCAGTGCACCGCCCAAATTTGAATTGAAATGAATAAATAATCTAATTGAAAACTCATCTTGAAGATTTTAAAAGTTCTGTAAAAGTCGTCGTGACATTGACATAATGCACAAACTGGATAGGGCTCACCGTATACCTAAATAGTAGTATGTGAATAGTATTAGTATATTATTGAAAATTTTGAAGAGTATATCTTTAAAATTCTCAAACATTTACAATTTATGAATTGGGGCAGATTCTTCTTTCTTTAATTGAAACGTGAATAACTGAAAAGGTGATAGTAAATTTGATGAAGCAGCTCAACTATTGAAAAAATATAGAAAAAATGAAACATTAAACTTGTAAATCTTCAGCTAGAATGTATAGCGTGAAAAACGTGGTAGCGATGCGACAACCTACGGTACTTACCGCCAGGCGAGCCAGTTTTGTCATACCGGGTCTAGGCTAAAGTCAGATTGGATTGAAATATCAAACGTCTTTACCATCTCGATGATAATGTAGGCACCTAAACCTAATTTAAAATGCTCTTAATGCCATAGGTTGTGAGGGAAGTTATTTCGAGAAAAATTACTTAGCCTAAAACCGATTATTTACGACATTCTTTACAACTTTCATTCGTATTAGGGTACATCAATTTCATCATAGCTCAAGTTGATAGAAACGTCGGCAAATACTTGAAAAACGGTGATAAATCATGCATGATGAAGGAGATGAGACAAGTGAGAGTGTAATTTTAAAAGTAAAAACTTCATTCGGAGCACGACGGAAAACGAACCAGCATCTGTGAGAAGGCGAATAAGTTGGAACAAAGTTAACGGTAGTTGGTGTTGTTTTAAATGGGGGTTGAACAAGATGGCTGAACAAGTTTTTGGGTTGAATTGAAGGAGTAATTTGATAAATTCAAGTTCCCCATTGTTTAGTTTTCCGAATAATGAAGTGGGAAAGGATGAAACGTCAAGAAACAGAGCATAGAGTGAATCAGGATAAAAGGATGGAAGCTCATAACTTATTCAGAAGCTCGAAAGGGAAAAATTACAATAATGAGTATAGGTATCAATCATATTTCAGGAGAAGAGGAAGAAAGAGTACATGGCCATGTGAAGATTCCAGTGAATTGAAGGTTACGCAGTAGAGCGTCAACTTACCGCGGTTTGAGCGACTTTAAGGAGCTTTTTGACTCCACCACCGAATAGCAATGCCCATGTAGAATCGCAGAAATTCTGACCAGTTAGACGGTACAGAATGTGACAGTCGCAAGTTGCCAATGCGTAAACGGCCAACGACATGTAAGTGGCAACGAATGTTTCACACAAAAGGATATTAAGACGCGGCGTGTCATCATCCTTCTCTCGAGCAAGAAGCCCCCTCAAATTGGTCACACCTGGGATGAAAGGAAGACAATGAATTCGACTGGAGAGACATTTACGAATGAACAACAGGTTTTTGAGGTGAACGACGACTTTACCCGGCCATTTAGCCGGTGGTGTGGTGACGTGAACAGGCTCGTCAACAGAATACCTCCTTTTGCGATTCTGAGTAGCAATTAAATGACTACTGTTGCAGAACGACAATGTATCCACCCCGAGACCACTAAAGAAGAGGAAAATCGATTCAATACAATAATCAAGCTCATTGAATAGCAAAACACACCAGCTTGGATCAGCAGTTTATCAAATGACCTGTCTACATTCATTTTGATGCTGCAGGTGTCGCTGTCACAGAGGGATTGGTATATGCAAGCAGACAAAGCGACAGCTAGGTCTCTCAGCACAAACACTTCGCTCAAATTTACGAAATTGAGAGACGGAGGTGATCTCTGTTCGATGATTGCTTGCAACATGTCGTGCGCCAAGTTCTGAAAGAAAAATATTCTTCATTAGAGCAACGAATAATCTATTAAAATATTTCTGTCAACTACGATTATGCAAACAACTCTGACCTGCAGATGACGCACTGGGTCGGCGATCACGGTTTTGTTGCAAGCAACACTTGCAGACAATAAAGGAAGGGTAGTGGGGAAGGGTAGAGGAGACAGTAGCTGCTGTTGGGTTTTTTCTTGTTGGAGCTCTTGAAGAAGCAGAACCAACTCCATACGAACCGAAGCAAGTCCTCCTCCACTAGCCCCATGCAAGGAACAGTAACTCAGGAGAGTCCTGAGCAGAGTTTCGTTGGCTGAAAAAAAAGAAAAAGTTGGTTAATACAATCAAAAACTGTATGGCCGACATTTTACGTGAATCAATAGCTCTTCAAATGATCTCACCTTTGAGCCATTTCTTCCTTCTGGCAGCTCGTTGGACTTTGGCCTCAAAATCAGATTTCTCAGCTAAAAGAATTTCATGAAGCGTAGGTTTGTCCCTTCCACCTAGGATAGGCGTGTAACAATCTCTCGTCACATCCTGCGCAGCTTCGGCTATGTCGTCTGCAAAACCACAAATGTAGAAACCTAGACGGCAGCTCCAGATGTAGAAAATAAATCTGACTATAAAGCGTAAAATAGTACACGAATACTTACAAGGTTGATCGGCAGACTCTGAATCACCAGGACTATAATTGCAAAGTTGCTTCAAGGCTTCCACTTCTCTCTCAAGCCATAAATACAGTTGATATCTTAATTGGCCGCCATCTACTTCATAACCAGTAGCCAGCGTTGACAGCTCTTCCATGAGTATTTTGAGGCAAGCGACAAACTTGAGCTGTTGAGCCATGATGTCCATTGGCTCAGGATTAGAGGCATCCTCATTTTCGTCTTCTAAAAGCAAAAACCCGCATGTATTCACGGGACGCCGAAGCCTTCATTTACACAGATTACTATAATGGGCGTACTCTCTTCAACAGGTTCTTCAGCAGTTGTAGTAGTTGGTTTGAGCTCAAGTCCACCATCATCTTCTTCATCATCATTGTCGTCACCCCAGTCCAGCTGAAGTTCGTCTTTGACATTTGATGAGACCGGCTGGGACCAATCCATGTCATTGCTGCTAAAAAGATCTCCACCTGGAAATCATGGTTAATGTGTGAAATTCCACATTTATCCATAGGATTCACAACCAAGTTACCATTATTACATACCATTATCGAATGTTTCAGCAGAGTTCAAATTGCTTGTTTTCTGACTGTCTTCCCAGGTTAAGATGCCAGTGTCAATTTGGTAATCCTGCACCTTAGACTTTGTAGGACTGTTTAGCAAACCTGGATCAAAAATGAAATTCGTATGAACGACAATAATAGGCCCTCTATTTTCAGAGCGTAGACTTTAAGCTCCCTAATCTACGGCAGACCTGGAAGCAAAAGGAAAGACGTTGTTCATAGCTCTTACAGCACACAGAAGATGTTAGAGGAATGAGGATAATTTTGAGCCATTTCTATCCTTCTCTGGGTATACTGTGCTGCCTGCCAGCAGGAATCCAGGAGAGGGAAATCCAGGAATCCAGAGGAGTTTTCAGCCTGAGCGGACCAAATTTGGGAGGGATAGGGGTCAAAATGTGTATTTCGAAAAATGGATTTTTGAGATTTTTAGCAATCTAGCCGTGTGGGGTATCATTTTTTATTAAATTTTGGACCCTGATTCGATTAGAATGGGTTCGGGACCCACTACACCCACTCTTTCCCCCATTTTCTCCATGTTGAAGAAATGAGTCTCCATGCGCCTGGTCCGAGGAATAACCAACCCGTGTGTAAGAATTCGCAGCGTTTTTCTTGGTAAAGATAATTGCAAGTTGGATCGTTACTCAATAAATCCTAACCAGCATTTCTTAATCGCTTAAAAGTCTACAAAGCATGACCAATAAACCAGATAGACTAACACCAGTACATGAAAATTTATATGCTCATTTAATTCACGTAATATTGTGTGGTTTATGAGCAGTCAAAATGAAAAGTATCAGTTGTGAGAGAGGATTATCCAACAGGATAGATATTTGAGCTGTTTCAGCACCAATTCCAGAGCTAAATCTCGACTCTCAAATTGCACGACTGCTTTAAGGGGAAAACTGAAGCCTCCTACACCTCCACAATCTAAATTAGTTGGTAAGATGAACCACGATTTTAGGAGAGAGTGACTTTCCCTTCGAAATACTAGTTTTTGTACACCTATCGCAAGGTATCGCTAAGTCCTCCGATGACATTCGAGTTCGACGATAGGCATCGCGTGACTCGATCCCAAATCCCCTTCTTTCGCTAAAAGAACCGGCCACCACTTCCCGCTCCGGAAGGGATTTGTAGTCGTCTCTGAGCTCTTTTGTCAGTTGACAGTTGAGGCAGGACACGATGAACGGGCCGTGGAAACTGACTGCAGCCGAAGAGTACAGCAGGTGCCCGGATGTGAAAAAGTCGGAAGTGGTAATGCTGCAGGAATGGCTGGCGAAACAACCACATTTGCCACCAATGACCGGTAGGTACAATGCAAAGTCAGAAATTTTTTACGAGTACAACAGCTATGTCCTTGAACAACGTCACTTCTCCTAGTTAATTATTTTCTATTAAACTAATTTAAATTAAATTTTCTACCGCGATATGCTTGATGGAATATGATTCGTTAGCGCCCTGTAAAAATGAGGAGGGAATCAACCAACCTGATCGTTTTAAAACTAGAAACTAAGAAAAGGTGTATCGCAGTTCAATTTCAGCCCTTTCCCAGAAGACCAATAATATTCACATGAAAACTCAGAATAATTAAACAATTTGCCTGCAATTCTCCTCAGGAAACAGTTCCTATAAGTATTTCCTCAGGGACATTTCATTTTTCATTTTTTATTTTTTAAATGGATTTGCGACACGTCAACATTAGCAGGTTTCGACACTAAAAATGACCATGCTCAGATTTCAGAGTCCAAGCTAAACCAGCTAGAAAAAATTGGCCAACAGATTCAAGGATTTCTTCTTTTATAACCCCTAAAAGCCACTATGCATGTTAATCCACGAAGAATGGCATATTTTGTTAAATTGTTATTGACCCTCTCTCTCCATATCACAATTATTACAATTATTATTACTTTGTAAATAAGACTATTTTCAAATTTTTCAGAAAACCATATAATAGTGTATCTGAGAGCTTGCAAATTCAGCTTAGAGAAGGCGAAAGAAGCGATTGATCTCCACTACACAATAAGAACGCGTCATCCCGAGTTCTTCAGCGACAGACGATTGAGCACGATTCCAGTCACTTTGAAAAATTTGTAAGACCCTTGGAACTATTTACTAATAATTGTAGGAATAAGAATTCAGAAAATCAGAAGAAAGGGTCAATTGATGACATTGATGTGAGAGCGCGAGCATAAGACGGTATGTAACGTGTATACAAATGACAAGAAACGTTCTCTGAATAGAATTGAACCATCTTGTGAAAATGAAGGAAATAAACTGAAACCGACTCGTAGCTTACAGGTATTGCTTGGAAAAACGACGGAACATATCGAAAATCATTCATTAGAGCGGATTTCAGCTTAGCAGAAATTAACGACAACGATGTGAAATAGTTACATTGGCTCTACCGCAAACATCAAAATTATAAAATTCCACACACTCCAAAATTGTATTTGAACGCAATTAATTATTCAATGCTCTCATCATGTTCAACAATCGTAAATAAATTCCTTACACAAGTACATTAGTTGATTCGCATAAGATTCAATTTGACTCAAGTTGGTTCACTTTGACTTGCGATTTGATTTTGAAGAAAATTTATTATATTTTCCTCCGGAAAACGTTAATTTTTCATAACTTTTTAAGAACAATTTTAATAACTTTTTGATTTTGGAGATTTATTATATTTTGCTCTGGAAAACTAGAAAAGCTACGAGGCACTATCAGGCCGCGGGCGTGGTATTTTGTCAACGATGAAACATTTTTATACTTTCAATTTCAAAAAAAGGAGAACACTTTTTTTAAAGTGCTAATTGTTGAAATAAAATTAATCGACTTCATGCTAGTATGAAATATTCAAATACTCGTACAACACCGGCCTAATGATGGCGAGCAGGAATTGGAAACGTAGCCTGAGAGATTATATAAATTAGTTGTCGAACTTAAATGGAAGTATATAGTACTTCCTTAATCAATTATTTAATAGAGTAATTTAATTCCATTTCATTAGTTAATTGCATTTTATCGACTATACAAAATCTGGAAACGTTCCACCCAAACGACTCACGCTGCATGACTATCGGTTCAACCTTGTCACTAATAGTTGGGCGGTTGAAAACTGTAATTAACGCTGATTGTCCTGCACGATGAAGGAAGTTCCCGCACAGATTTTGAACTCGTGATCACGTACGTACCTTAATAAAAGTACACGGGCGGAATTGGAAGAAAAACCGTGACGTTACCTACGTGTCTATTTAAGCGTTTTGCCGGTAAAACCTAATCGCTAGCCTTGACGATGAGAAACCGTCTCAAGTTAGTTCTCCCCGCAATTATATTTCCGTTTGTATGTATTTTGATGGATGAGACTCGTTTAACAGTTTGCCTTCAGGTGAATAGCATAGCCATTTTCAATACGAATGATGAAATAGGAACCATGAAGCAACAGTAATTTTTAATTCCTTATACGTGACAAGTTGAAGGCTTCAAGAGGTGTCCATCAGTGAGCTGAAACTACTCAATAAAAAATGATGGAGACTTCACACATCTTGAACACTCCTTTATGCTGCATTGCCATGGCAAAGGTTCTTCCTTTTGACAATGCAGTCCTTGCGGCTGAGCCTCTTGCAGCCATCTTGAGAGAAAACAGCTACCATTCCTCTCTCAACTAATTTACTGACTGGCAGTGGGTAGGTACTGCGTCCTGGCACAACAATGGGGCTAATGGTAACCCCATCCCTTCCCCCTGGTTAACTGGTCCTTACAACTCCACAACTATCAAAAACTCTTCCTTGATCATTGGCCATAGTGATGTCACTGGACTTAGGCACCTATTCGAATAACAAGTCTCCATGCGTAAGATGTGGCTCCTGAATCTATTATCTACTAATCCCTACTGAGTTGTAGGCTCACATTACCTACTAACAATAGTGGAGAGATCACATTTTTCAATCTTAATCTCTGGAGGGAAAATATATTTCTCTCTGTATTCATTTTTATGCTCGTCCTATAACAGCGTAGAAACGAACATGGAAAATGATCGATGCCTTACTCTTTCAGGGACATCATGCTGATGCCTGAAAGAGACAAGTTTGGCAACGTGGTACTGTGCTACCGCCTCAAACAGATGGACCTCAGCGAATGGAGTTATGCAGAATTCACCAAGTTGTCCATGATGAGCCAGGACGCCTGTAACTGGGAATTGGGATCCGCTAACGGTTACGTCTTCATTCATGACATCAAAAATTTGACTTTTGGACAAATCATCGGAAGCCCTATCAGTCAAATAGCCACTGCTCTAAAATATTCTCAGGTGCTCACCTAGAATCACCCATCAAATGTTAATTCTGTGCCTACTTTTGAAATGTGCAACCGTTCTCCAATTCTCATTTTAACAGGAAGCTTCGGCCTGTTCCATACGAGGAATCCATATTCTAAACGGTGGGTCGATATTCGAAAAACTCTTCACTGTCATCAAGCCCTTCTTGAACCCAGAAGTTATTGAAGTGGTAAGTTGATGAAGTAGTTTCACTGGTGGGTTTCGTTCCCCCATCACGTGTAACTCTGTTACCTGCTTATTTTGGTTTGATAATCAAAACCAACCGGTCAAACGCTAAAATATTCTGGTCACAAACGCTTCCATAGTTAACATAGTAAGATGACAGGAACACGGAAAGGCACCAGAACACGAAAGCAATTAAAGTCAATTTTGCATGAGACCACAGCGTTCATGTTCAAGTTCCCACACCAGGATAAAGCATGAGAGGGAGAGACTGATATTCTTCTAGAGGCTCATTATTACTATTCTATCGAAATGGAAACATTATGATCACAAAGAGGTCTCCAATTACGCTAGTAGACTGAGTAAAACGTGTAGAAGCTATTCATAGGTTTCAAGGTCCCTAACGTCTTACATGTAGCTCAAGCTCAAGGTTGTGATGCTCTTCACCGATGAAGTCCTGTTTTGTAAGGATTTACTAGGATTATTGCTATTTCAGATGAAAGTACACTCTAACTACGATGATATGTTGGCGATTTTGGGGCCCAAAGTTGTTCCCAAAGAGTACGGAGGCACGGCACCCTCACTCAAGGAGGGAAATGGTAAGTGTTGAAGCCATAAGACACTAAATAAGTTGTATGATGTTTCATAAAAAGCGATCACAAGTAATTAGTCATTAAATTGTGTTGTTTTTACAGATGTAATGGTTAAGTTGATTGAAAAATACCAAAATGCGTTAATCAACGAAGAAAACGAAAGAGTTGACGAGAAGAAACGACCTGAAGGTAGCAAAGCGGGAGACTTCGGAATTCAAGGATCCTTCAGGAAAATCGAAGTGGACTAAATGACTTCTCTAGATATTTTGGGGAACGTAGGGTTTATCAGTTCATAGCAAGTAGCGCATTCAATGGTTAACTCACTCACTAGTGGATAAACACCAAGTTCCTTCAAAATGTTTCTGGTATTGGAGCAAACAATTACAGACGGTATAATGAATTACCTAGAATAAAGCAATGGTGAGAAAACGTCAAAATATGAAATGTATACTCCGTCCTATTGTTCATTGAATAGCTGAATGGAGCGATAACTCAACAAGAGGTTGATTTTGTAATTCGAACAGAGAACGGCAGTGAGCCAGCAAATCATTCTCAAATAGTCAAAAATCAAACGTTCGAACCTACACCGTATAACCAAGTAGATGAGCGGTCCATTTGTAGATGCAAGACTTACTACGAGGTTTTTGTAGAAATCCTGTGTAATCTGAGTGTGTTTACTGTTCACTGGAGAGGGGAAAAACAAACCAAGTGTGTTCCTTCTCATTTAAGCAAGCCCCTGAATACATACATGTAGTAGGCTTGTTTTCCGTGTTTGTCCTGAAAAAGTTATTTGTATTTCAAGCTTGGCCAAGACGTTTGGATGAGCAATTTTCTAAGTGATTGGAAAAGCTTCGTTATACCTTCATCGCTAAAAGGAAATATCGGTTCTACCAACGCGATGGTAGTACAATAACGAGCAGAAGATTCTATTCGGTAGACTTGGCCATGCATAAATGATATAATGAATGTTGAACATTTAATTTGGCGTTCCTACAATGACAACTTGTCAACAAGAAGTTGACGTTTGTGTTGAGCCAATGACTGTGTGGCGCTTCAAATCAATTAAACTCCATCATTGCGCGAAGGAACCCCTTTCGGATTTTCCCTTCAGAGTCAAGCTGCATGACTGAGCGCTACAGGAGCTCGTTTCGAGCAAGTAAACAGTGAATCATCCAGTTGAGAAAGACATAACCGCAGTGGATTTAGCGCAGAACGGAAGAGCAAGCGATCTATAATCCGACCGCGGAGCAAAATCGGCTGTGGAAATTCATAAAAGATTCATGGTACGAGTCAACACGGAGGACTTTGATTATTACGCCACAAAATTTTCAGTTCACGTACGATTAAACCAATTCATACGCGGATAAGATACACGCGAAATAGGAATAATGGAGCTAGAAGGATACTAGAAGATGATGTCCAAACCAGTTCATTCGAAACGAAAGTGGAGAACTTCCGCTTCCTGAACTCCTCACATCTAAACATGATTAGTTTAGGTAACTTTCTTCTTTGGGCCTTACGATTAAGGGAGGAGTGAAATGAAGTAAAATCGAAGTGGTTATAAGACTCTTTTTAGGTAAACTAGTCTCACCATAATATTGAATGTTAAATCCTAGTAATCTACGTAACCGAACATACTAATTAGCTGAAAGAAGTAGACGGAAGGCCCAGGACAACTGTAGAAAGCAGCAGCTGAAACGCTGAATGGTCATGAAGCGACAGTCAAGTTAGGAAGTGACAATGATGGTAGAACTTAATATGATTCTGTTCAAAATCTGAGCAGAATTCTATGATACCGACAAGAGTAACATAGTACACCATCACTCTGATGTTCGGTTTACCCCTGGCGCCAAGCTTCCAGCATATCCAGTTCTTCAGGGACGTCCTGGATGTTTTGCCGTCTTTCAGCTACATGAGCAGCCTGCTGGGACTATTCAAGCTTCTTTCACTTGTTTTTATAGATACTAATACCACGTCGGGATTTAGACGGGATTAGGAGGGATAGAAAGTAGTTGGGATGAACGGGAGGCTGGCGGAGGGCGCATTCAGGTGGCGGGACGGCAGACTACACAACAAGGTCAGTTGTTGAGGTTCGCTCACTATGTGCACGACAACGGCCGGGAGTCGGTAGGAGGCCGGCAAAATCGACTTGAGAAGGCCTTCTCACCGAAGGATTTATCATATACGCGGGCACACTCCTCTTCATCGGAGTCTTGACGAAGAAAACATGGACGAGGTATTCAACCATACATACACTAGCATAGCCACCGGTAGGTGACACCTTGTCTAGGACCAGAAAAGGATGATTCGTGGCAAGAAAGGCCAAGAATCAGGTTAATCAATATCCCATAAGTTTAAAGTTGCCAAGTGTTGCATGCCAGAGAAACGATAAAGAACGATGAATAGCAATGCTAGGCAAATGTGGACAAACCGACATGAAAGCAGCCAAGAAGTTTCAATCCTCCACTGCGTGCAACTCGAGGAATCGGATAAGGATTAGAAACAATCCCTCGTACAATCCTCGTAGAAAACTATCCGAAGATCGTTACATTTTGTCAAAATCACCGATAACTTTAAAAGCGTATTCTCCCTCAAATACAATGTTGATCCAGAGAGGAACAATAAATTGATTTCACAGAGAATTTTCGCCAAGGAAATAGCCCATCTTAGCTCCCAAAGGTCAGGATGAACTTATCTGTATAAATAAGGAGCAATTTAGAGAAGAAAGCATTAGAAATTGGCTGATAAATTAATCAACGCATCTTACTCCGCTGAATAGTAGACTGCGAATATGGAAGAAACGAATTTGAAAACCAATTTTTTCCTGAGGAATACTTTTCTTCGTACAATAAAACAACTTTTGAATCAGAAAAGAAGAAACGATCATTAAAGTTTAAAATTTCAACAAATTTAACGGATGCCAAATCTAGCGACCGTCCATTACTCTGTCCAAGAAATGTTTCAAAATAATCCCTCAAGTACCTCACTTCTCACCACGCATTGTGCGTGGGGGTAGAACTCGGGTTGAACAATTTAAAATATGATATGTTGATCCAGTATTGTTATGGTTCTTCTTTTCAATTATGGGGTATTTCACATTGACGCGTTTTGACGCGTACATCCCAGATCGATCGCTGCACATTCATGGCTTCCCCCATACTGTAATGTTGACCTACCAAGATCAGAGAGTATTATATTGTCTTATTTTGACTCGTATAGGATCGTTTCATTATATAAATTTGGATTTAACAACGACTCTGTCAAAATAGTCCGAAACCCCGAATGAGCTTTTTCTTCGCGTTTCACTACCGAAAACTACTCTCTCATTCGCCTCAATGTGAATTATAACTTACTAAGAAATTGAAGGGCAACTTAGAAATTTAGTGATTCCGTGAGCGAGGAAACAAAATCATTAAGAACGCACAAAATAATTCCGAATCGTAGGCAAATCGTAATCTCAGGATTTATCGACTTGATTAAGATTGAGCGAATTTATTAACTCATTACAAATGATTGCTCGAGGCTGATAACAAGTTCATTTGCTCGGACAGGGATGATAAGCGATCGTTGCGTAATTAATCCGTTTTTTAAGAGAAAGACCTAGTGATGGGCAGCATACAGTGGAAATACACCGTGAATAATCATCACAGGGCAAATGTAACGGGGAACTCGATCCACAGATTTTGCAGGCCTGATAAGTCTCGGCTGGATGTGAGAAGGAAACAATTCCGGCTCCTTTTCAAACTAATATTTAAATTTTAGATGAAATAATTTCATCTGAAAAGTGAGCATTTGCAATGCACTCTAAATAATTCCAGCTAAATGACAAAAACTGGCATTTTTATTCCCTCGACAGACGTTCGTGAAGGCTGGAACTTGTTCTTCCAGATAGGTACAGTTCATAGGCGAATACCGCAGTCAGGGATCAGCCATTTACCGAGTGAAATTAATTTGTTTTGAACCCAGGAACTACCTGTTTTCGGCTGACTGCAGTTTTTTCCTCTGTGAACAGTATCATCCTATTTCCTGAAGGAAGACTTCTACCTAACGGGGCATAAATCATTGCAGCTATTCAGTGAGATGAATCCACCTTCCCACCATCACGTAACATTTCAAACGACTCGCGTTATTACTTCGTTCGAAACCCACGAGTGAATCGGGAAATTTCACTTGAGGGGGGTACTCAATTACTCGGTTTCTACTTGAGTGGTCTACGATTTTGTTTCCTTCACGCTGACGCTCTGGGAATATAAGATAATAATCAGATGAAGGGGGAAAATCCATTTGAAGGGAACAAAGAAGGGTGATATCGTGATTGGACAGAGCCGGTAAAAAATTACAATCGACCCGAAAAGACTTAGTTTGTGTACGTATTACAGGATTTGGCATATCTGTGTGACATGGAGCACACGAAGGCAAGAAACCATTTGGAATATTTGAGGGACATGAATTGATTTTCTCGTGGCCACCTTGCCATTCACTAATTTGTTCAAGCAAACAAATTTGACATGGGAAAACATCGATAACTTTCGAGGTGACGTTCTACCTCCAACGTATTAGCATATAATTATTGCGAGCCGCTCAATCCTCCCACAGCGCATTTAATCCGCAATCGGCCTCATTGCTTATTGCTTCGATTAACCTTGGGATGTAACCGGTTAATTCAGTCGAGCACGCACCATCGCGGATCGTTGGGATGAGATGACGAGGCTAAAGAGTCGGTGGTGTTTTTGTCACGGAGAAGGAAATCAAATCACAGTTTTGAATAATTTGTCGGAACGTTCGGAGTTTGTTTGGATAATCGTGTCATGTAGTTGTAAGAAACGTTTTGTGAAGGAAAACAAAGAAAATTCGAATATTTGATTCGATAATCTCAGTGGCATTGAAGAAGTTTGTGCGAAGGGAATTCAGACCAAGTGTTTCGTGAGGACTGAGACAATTACGCGGCAGCAACCCCACCCATGTGCTATATTACTAAGTACGAGGCACCTGACCCCGAGATTCGAGGTCGCCGGTGTGAGTCATCGAACGTGGAATAACCTTTTAGGAGTATCAATGGTACGGATTCGATGACTGTCTATATGTGAAGGTGAAGCTTGGTACGAAGCGAGCTATTTGAGAGGTCGACCAGAACCTTTTGTGCGGCTGATGGGATCCCCACCGGTTGGAAGCATTGAATAAGTTACAAAAGGCTCCTTTAATGGAAATGCCACGAGGAAATATCAAACATCCAAACGGAAAATGAAATCAATTTCATTGAGTGACACGTGTTTCCCTCGTAAGACTATGTGATAGCAATCCTGGCCAGCTCAAGCAAGATGTTTCAACTTTCACATAGCAATCAAATGACCACAAAAACAAGAACAATAATATGTACTATTTAGAGTCTGTGAAGGAAACAGCCTGCATTACTGAACGCACTCTGAAGCGATTGCTTCTCACTTAATTAACCCTTGACGACAACTGACTGGGAAATTTCCTATTCAAAACTAACAACTTTATGCTTTCATGACGTCACGTTCGAACTCAACAGTAATCGACCTATTAGGTCCAAGAAGCCGAGATAACAGTGAATATATCAACTCGTTTATTCGTCCAGTGGTAGTTCCTCCACTAATTCACGAGGCCATTTGAGGCCAAGCTTGAAACGCGTAGAGCCTGAGGATGTCGAAAGCAACCGTTAGGTATCCAAAAGAAGACTCGAGACATACCGTTAGGGCTCAAAAAATACCCAAACTAAAAGAAAAAAAATAAACCAATGACAATCTTTCTAACCTAAATCAGCAGTTTGAACTCTGAATCAATAGCAGGCTGCTGTTGATATCCACACAAAACGCTACTAGACTGTTATAGTAGAGTTCAAGGTTAACGACGTCAATCCAAAATCAATCAATTGTTCAAGGGCCGAGAGAAAACACCGTGGAAGGTAACGGCCGGCCAAGAATTGGAACGAAACCAGGACTTGAAAGCAGAGGATTTGGAATCACTCAGGAGCTGGATCAGCTCGCAACCACACCTTCCTCAGAACGTAGACGGTGAGCCGAAAAATCGAGCAATTCCAAACACCTAGATATTGTTGTCGTATGCCATAAAATTATTATTATTTCTTATAATCTAATTTTCAGATGAAATGTTACTTCATTTTTTACACGCGTGTTACTTCAATTTGGAACACACGAAATCGACAATGGAGTTCTTCTACACGTATAGGTCGTCAATGACTGAATTTTTCTCAGATTGGGATCCCCTAAGCAGTGTGAATCAAGAAACATTCAACAACGTGCTGTAAGAAAATGTTCGATTTGAGCTTAATTGGATAAGAATTTATAAAGTACATGACGATGACAATATCCTTCATTTAACCATTATTTAAGAACACATTAATTCCCCTAAGATTACTTCTAAAGTAACAAAGTCATACACTGAATTTAATTTTGGGGATTATTTAAACATTGATTGGGAAAGGTAGAGGGTTTAAGCAGGTCAAATTTCTTGTTTGTTATAATTGCAGTTGACGTTTTGGTGCCGCGGACCATCTAAGATCATCAGACCATCTAAAAACATTAACAAAAACAACAGTAGGTCATCATAAAGAAATTCCATTAACATGAGTTATCCAAAAAGGTGAGTCATCGTAAAATAAATCCCATGTAACTACTGTAATGACTTTAGTCTGCTGTATGATTTAGTCCTTTACTTGCACAGCTACAAACCTGCTGCGTCACATCGATCAAATAATAATTTTCCACTCTTTCTCTCTCATAATTTATTTTGTAGTTATCTGCAAGGGCATAGACGCAAATTTTTGGTCACTGACTGAGTAAACAATAATGGTTAACCTTAACATATCTGACGTTTATGCATACGACAACAAAATAATTACGAGAAAGAAATGGCGGAAAATACGAATGATAATTTGACCTATATATTAGCAGCAGGCTTGTATTGTAGGCTGTGAAGTTATGGAAGAAATCATAAGTGGACTATAGTCACTATATTACAGATACCTAGTTAAAGGTATGTGATTCATTTTACCTCGCCTTTTTGAACAACTCGTAGGGATGAAGTTTCTGTATAAGTACGTATCTACTATTATTGTTGTTGGATGTCCTCATGATGGCTCCCTACGCAGCAATGAAACATTGACTACAATGGGGTGTACCCATGGGTCTGAATTTGATCAATTTTTGTTTAACAAAGATGTTGCCCATAATGAAAAAGGAAAAGGGTGTCAGATTCATTAGAAATAGTGAAGGTAAACGACAGTGAGTACACTATTACAACAATCAAGAAAATTTGACCTGCTTAAAACCCTACACCTTCCTCAATGAATATATGGATGGTCTGGGGATTCATGTTTTGGTTTCACTCACAAAGGACCAAAGCATATGAAACACACGCCAATATAACATTCCCTCAATCTGCACACATTGATAAATTTATTTAAAAAAACAAAACAAGTAAATTGTTAAAAACACAGTATTATATAAAACCTGTTTTTCATCACGATCGATGTTTGAAGAGTTCTCTCCTCCTTCATGTTCGCATTAAGCAAAACAAATTTAATTTAAATGTTTCTATCATGTGCATAATTTTGCGCAATACGAAGAGATGAACATGTTTTAGTCGAAATAATCGAAAGGAAATTCATCTGATTCAACAAGAAGTGTGATATTTGGCTGGTAGCCAGGAAGCGGACTGTCTGGAACGAATAACGACGTCACGAGTCATCCCGATGAGATGATCCATTCTCCGATATCTACCTATGAGACTGATTTCCCATAGTCGTTCCTCGACTTATTGAATTATCGTTATTTTGGCGAAATCGTTCCCTCCCTTAGCATACGAACTCGGCCAGATTAGGAAGTATTCTAGAAGTGTCCAGAAAGATGTGATCCTGAACGCTAATGATCTTGTTTGTTCACATCGACAGGATTGCAGCTCCGCTTCCAACTAGCGACGAAGACGGGAACAAAGTCATCGTGTGCAAACTCAACGACACAAACCCAGCAAATTTCAACTACCCAATTTGCGTCAAATGGCTCCTCATTACGGCGCAAGTCGCTCAATGGAATGTGGGCATTCAAAACGGTTACGTCATCGTCTACGACGCCACAGGATATTCGATGTCACACCTCCTCAAGTGTTCTTTGGGAACAATCAGGAACTACATTAATTGGGGAAAGGTGAAGAAAAATCATTTTTAGAAGGCCCTAAAAACGTAAAAAATGTAAGGGAAAAAGACATTTGCACGAGATTGTTCGAAAAGTTGCTTTTAGGTTGGTACATAAAGGGTTTCACTGTGAGAGGGTAAATTCACACTCTTTCACCACCACCAGAAAAAGTAGCACCTAAGTGAGTACAATATTTACCATCAAGAAAATCAAGTATCGCCGGTGTTTTCGGAGTTTTAAACAATGAGAACAAATACGGATTCAGGGTCCGCGTTTATGCCGATTCGTCTGTCCTTTCTTATTAATTGAATCAACGGTAGGCGAAACCTGAGACTTATCCCCCCAGCATGAAGATCGAATGTCGACTGGAAAGAGAATCGGTTTAACTAATCAATGTCGACGATACCAACATTGTACAGACACAGAGAGTGCACAAGACAAATTTTGAACTCGTGGAGATTAAGGTTAACAATAGGACGTATCAATTACGGTCTTGCTAATCTTTTAAAATTGCATTCCTTTTGATGCAATCTACGGCAGATAATCTATCTGAGCCACGTGGGTTTAATAATAACAATTAATAATGTTATAATAATTTTTATCAAATTGTTCTTTTTTTACACAATTGTGTGTCGTGAATGGAAAGAACAGTTCTACAAGAACTAGAGTTGGGGCTGTAAACGCTCCAATTTTTGACATTTCAAAATCTGTAACAATAACTTTGAATTTTATAATATTTTGTATATTCTTTAACGAAATAATTTCCCGTCCATTGTTCGCTGTCCGGGCGACAATAGACCTTCATTACGAAAATTTTTCAATTTAGCGCATTGACCCTAAATTACCCCATTTTTGACCCAACTTAGGTAGGGCTCGGATGAATATATTACGTGTTTTGCAAAATGATATTTCGATATTTTCGGGAACCTAGGCGTATGGAGTAACACCAGTTTGGACGCCCAGATGATTAAAATGGGCATCGAACTGATTGCCGCTTAGCGGGGGTGTGACCCATCTTATGAGTCAAGATAGTTAATTTGAACATGAATACGTCGGCCAGTATACGTTTCAATTTTTTAATAGATCATTTTATTTTTTTACTGTTTTAGAACGCCTCACCAATCCGTGTATTACGAGTCGTTTTCATCAACACCAGCCCTGTGGTAAAGAAGATGTTGACTTTAGTTCGACCGTTTTTGAACAAGGAACTTCTGAATATGGTGCGCTGATTGTTCAGACATTATGATAACTTCGTACAAAACATTCAAGAGTTTTTTGGCTCACAATTTCCTTGCGTTTACAGATGAAATTTTACACGGACTCCGACAGTTATTTCGAACTGATGCCCAAAGATAACATTCCAGAAGATTACGGTGGATCGGCACCACCGCTGTTGACGTTACACCGTGAGTATGGTAGTCGAATATAGAAAATCCCCTGACAACTCTTAACGATGTGTTCCATGGGTGGCAATGCTTGGCACGGCAGATCAATTGATTTCATCGCAGGCATGAGTCGGAATTTGAGTGACGGTTCTAAATTCCCCAATTTAAATAGAGCTGATCACGTTCAAGGATTATGTTGTGGGATCGCGTAATTCAAAATATTTTCAATTTCTCACTCTTTGTTGAATAGCACGCATATTGCACCTATAAAAGCGCTCACTTACAGCACAAAAGTTCATGAGCCATGCAAGTATTTAATTTGTAGTCACATAATGTCACTTCCGTCATACAGTTCTAACCTTCACGCATATTGATCTTTCATATTATAGGCGAGAACTTGAAAAAAATCGTGGAACATCAGAAGAGTCTCATACTAGAGGAGAAGATGAGATCCGACGAAACCAAAAGGATTGGAAAATCGAAGAAAGACATAAAACATGTGGAAAAGTCTTTCAAAGCTCTCGAAATAGATTAAAAAATACTGACGACGTATCGAAGACAACTTGAATTTCTAATGTCATCCGCAGCTTCTCACCTAAGTAGAACTTCCTTCAAGAACGAAAATATATTTCATAGAAGTGACGGAGTCTTCTTTCATTAGGCTGTTTTATTGAGTCTCACGTGTTCATTGTTTGTAGTCTGTTATGTCTCAGGGTAATCAAAAGTGACTTGTTATTCACATCAAAACCATTAGTCGTGCCTGTTGCAATACTCCAGTGTGGCTAGTGAGAAGTACCAAGGTATATTATTGTTATTGTTTTTAATAAATAAATTGGGTACGATTTGTTAATTCCTGAAGTTGATACTAGAATGACAAAGTTGTTTTTTCTCCCAAAATCGTTGTTTTGTCGAGAATAGATACGTTTTTAATGTCTTACAAGAAAATAGCTTTATTGGTTGGATATGAACGGATTTAAAGATGATAATTATGTCAAATTTGCCTCAACTTGATTATTCCCGCTATCAAAACAGCTATTATCTGGCATACACATGACTTTTTTTGCGCTGATCAAAATTTTATACTAAACAGTCTTCCATCGTTATTCGTGGACACTACTGAACGTAGGTACTACTTTGGTTTTTGTAAAAGGATATCGTCAAGAAATATTTCCGAGTAACTATGCCAAACATTTTTTGTTAGGAGGAGATTATAGTGTCCTACTCAGAGGTGGCTTAAAAAATATGCCTTCATTTGAAAGAAAGAGAGAGAAAAAAGCATAGCTTTGGTGTTGCAGCAATGGTTACTCTGCTACTATTACTTTCTAGTGTTTCGGTACTAGTAAGAAAGCAGGGAATCGAAAATTGTCGATAAGATCAACGCCGCTTGAGAGCAATTCCGAAGGTTTTATCAGATATCACCAAGGTTCAATCGAGTAAAGGATCGCTCATTATCACACTCACTGATCATTCCAATCCTTCTGTGATGCAGGTCCGGCTAGGTTGGGACTTACATTATTCAGGAGGAGGATCTGTCAGCAATATAGAGCCCCCGAAGTTCTTAATTCTACATTTCGTAATTTCTCCTTCTCTTCTTAGAACGATTTACAAATGCATGGGCCATTCTCTCCACACAATGATTTCAAAGCCGAAAGCGACTTTTTAAAGTCACTCCCACACCTAACCTCTTGATCCATAACTGTAAAACACTTAAACGAATCCACTTACTTGAATTATCTTCGTTACTCGGATCGATGACTTTGTTGGGGAGTTTCGACAAAACTTCGAGTGCCAGGGCTGGGCAACCAGCTTTGAAGTGGGCGTGAGCTGTGGTGAAGTAGAGTTGCCTTTCAAGCGGGGTGATCGAGTCCTCGACCATAAGCTGAAAAATAAGCTTGTGCTGTGACCTAAGAAGCGAATAAACAATGTCTTTTGGTTCTTTAAAAGGAAAAGGTGATCAACTTACTTGTCGATCGCTTTTGGTAACTTTGGCATCGCTTCCATAGCTGAACCCAGACAGAACGATGGTGTGTTTCTTTTTGTCTTGATATGAGGTTGCAAGGTTGTGGCGAATCAGCAATGGATGAGTCCTCAAGTAGACGTAGAAATTGAAGACGTTGGGGTTAGCTGGAACGAGAAAATTTAAAGACTCATTTATTACATAATAAATCATTTTCTGAATTACTCCTTATTCGATGCGCTATAACCAAATAATAAAAGTAATAAATAAATAAGGTAAATCAATTTGAAACAAATAATCTCAAAATGTACTCTTGGCCAGTTGAAAAAGCTGAAAATAATTAAGGAGTTTGTGATTTCCTAGTACTTATTTGAAACAGAATTATTTGGGAAAAATACACCATTGCTTACCACTCGTATTTTCTTTGGTGTCATCATCCTGGTATTGAGCATGCATGGTTCCAATGTTCGTCTGCAGCAGAGTGTTCAAACTTCCTGTTGGGTCCTTTAGGATCCAAAGGGCCATTGATCTCAAGAAAGGATCAGGATGGACTTTGGAGAGATCTTGGTTTTCACCTTTCTCATCACAGCCAAGGATTTCCTAGAGTGGTCAATAGAGAACATTTTACAACGCTATTACAATGAGATTGAGGAACAGGCACAGAATTTAGTCATGAGGACGTACCTCGTATAAGAGCCGTTTGAGATGCGCAGGAGTTGAATCCATTTCGCCTTCGTACAGGCGGGATATCACCATGGCAAGCTGAAGATCTTCTAACTTATTTAGGCACACCTGTGAATGTAAATAAAGAGAGGGAGTTAAAAGGGGGCCTACTAATGCGTGATAGACCACTATAGTGGCCCATTGGAACATACTCTCTGTGTATTTTGTCCTAGAACCGATAACGAACGCATAGAATTTCAAAAAGAATTCTTAACGGGTCAAGAACAATCACACTCTAAGGTAAACGAAATAGTGCACAAGAGTCATTTTGCCTCACCTCAATGGCGTCCCTCAAGGAACCAGCAAGCAGGAAAAAGGCCGCTGCGTGCTCGAAACGTTGTTTGCCCAGAAGAGCAAAAGCATTCTTTAAAGCAGCCTTTCGCCATCGATCTTGCGAAAAATCGTGGGAAAAGAATTCTGTCATTCTCTCGTCTCGCTTAGACCGGAACAAACCCCAAACCAACGATTTCTTCTTCATAGCGAGATAGAAAATGGCGGCGTCCAATGGATCTTGGTCGGCTTGAAATGCTGCTTTAGCAACCTAACGGTAGACAAAATAATAACGATTAAGGTTTCCTAGACTGAGTCTATGAAGGAGGAGCTCTTGAAAATTGTTCTCACTTTTTCTATGCACGTCTTGAGTAAAGTGTGATTTCTCAACCACCACCCCAAACCGATTTCTTTCAGCATGGACCATTTGGGAACTCCTTTCGCATAGCTTGGAATTAAAGAGAGCAATTCCTCTTCGCTCTCAGAATGGAAAGCCCACACCACATTGTTCGATGTGATGCCTTGGCGCTGGAACTGAGCGCGCTGGGCCAAAGGTAAACATCGGAGGAGGTAATTGTAGTGTTTCATGGCCAATAGGAACCTTAAACCGCAGTCGTCCAGAGAATCTGCAACAAGATACGATTTGAAAAGGTTCAAACCGAGTCATCTGCGGCCTTCAAGTCGAGGGATAGTATTTATACCTGAGGAGGCAGGGGCACCGTCGGGGACACCGGACAAGTTCTCTTTAGCAATGGCAGTTTTAGCGGCATCAATAGCAAATCTTTCGGCAAAATCCGTGTTGCAGGTAGAAACCGTGTCCGCCAAGGCCAAGAGATGCATTTGATCCAGACTTGACAACCCAGGCAAATGAGTATGAGTAAGAAGACGTGAAAGAAGACGGCCCTAAAAAAAAAAAAAAAAAAAGACTTACTTACGTGATTTTGATATCTCGAGTGCAGAAAACAAGGTTCATAGGTTTGCACATTCATGTTCCAGCCGTTGCACCATAGACCGGCCAAACAGGGCAGATGTCGTCATCATCGAGAGAATAACGATGAAAACAACCCTGATTCCTACTCTACCTTCCACCAAGTTGCTAAGTTGGTCAATTATGTGAACAACAACGATCTCACTGCATTCAACAGATTGTGGTAGCTTAATACAACTTACATGACGTGGGCCAAAATGCGAAAGGCTATTGGAAGTTTCTATGTTGGAAGACTGCCTTCGGTCACCCAAGCAAACGCCATCTTCTTCATCAACGAGAAGATCATCCAATTTTTCATCATCCATACCCGCATCCGAGTCGAACAAATCGTTGTAGTGCTGAAAATGAAACACCGTCACTTCACATCTCATCAGGCAACATGAAAATCCCCAAGAAAATCGACTTACAGGATTCTCGTCGTTCACTTTGAGATCTTCGCTGTCAGCAGCGAGTAAAGTCCACAGTGGTAACGGAGGGATGGACGTTATTTCAGCGTAGTCGAGCGTCAATTCTTCGGGAATTGCTGTAGTCGAGCCTCTTTGCTCAAGGGGGCTCGTGGTTCCTACAAGAAATGCGATGATGGCATTTGGGCTTATGTATTGTCTTATTACAAAAACAAAATTATGAAAGAAATAACTCACCAGCGCCGTAACTGACAGATAGCGTTCTTGATCGTGACCAACCTCTCTGTTTCGTCAGATTTTCTTCGTCAGACAGTGAACATACCACAGCCCCTTGCTGAACTGAACAAGTTGTTGAAATACACCTACGAAGTGATAGAACGTCCTTCGTCAGACAGTTTGAAATCGTCGAAACTAGACGGAAAGAAGTTGTACATCCACTCACCTGACCAAATGAGCTAAAATTGCTTTCACCCAACGAATCTTCCCGGAATTGAGAAGCTCCATGAGTTGCTTTGGGTGGTACTGCGGCAGAACAGGACAAGCTATCCTCGATGCCTCAAAAAGACCATAGTCAGGCATGTAAGAGTCGACGTTAGTCGTTCCCATTTGTCGATCTTGACCGACCAAAGTCCCTGAAAGACAAAGAAATACAGTGTCGAAACGTTTCGTGTGGGTGGAAATCCCAATTGAGGCGAGTCTTACCACTGCTGGCGTTGGCTTTCTTCTTTTTGCTCTCAGCCGAAAGCATAGTGAGGTTAATGGAGCTGACTCTTGACAGATGAGGCATTGAACTTACGTTGGCCAACCTCCTCTGGGATGAATCCTGTTGAGCAAACTACATTTTCAAAGCGGCAAGGTCAATGATGATTTAGCAGTCACTGGGGCAAATATACACTAGGCAGTACCTGAGCCAAATTGCGGAGATCTTCATCGCGTAAATTTCTTGTGTCAGGAATATCTTCAGATTCTTGGTAGGGTAACTTGTAACCATGACTAGCTGGATCCTTAACTCGGACTAAAAGCACGAGAATGGCATTACTCAGAAGAGAAGACTTCGAACTAGCAGGACAAACAGACTTCAATCTTCAAATTTGTACAAAAGAATAATTAGTACTCACAACATTCTGCTTTCCATTGGGAGTAAACGTGCATTTCGCTGTCCATTCCAACAATGAAAATCCCATCCCTGACCCAAGAAATTTGCATAGGCAAAGGTGGAAGGCCGTCAGCCGTATGAAGATCAATTTTCCTCAGTTTCATCCATCTAAAAGGACCAACGTCATTGATTTGAACTATAAAAAACTCAAGGCACTTCAGACGTGGTTCACGATTGAAAGACAGCCAAACCTGATCTCGTCAATGAAATTGGGAGCCGCAAGAGATGAAGCTTTTCGAAGGATCGGCCGACTGTTGGAATTTTGCGACTCCTTCATCGCCTTCATGTTGGCCTGAGCTATGTCGCTGGACACTGGCGTGAAAAGCATCACCTGGGGTGAAGAAAAGCGGAGTGAAAACACTTGAGAATTCAATCACTTAATTATAGGCTTTAATTTATTTAAAAAATATATTGCCAATTACACTTAATTCGACTCTACCAATTTTTTTCTACACCACTGACCTTACTACCGACACCGACTGTCAAGATGTGAGAACCATCCTCTTTCGACACCCAATCCAATTGCACCAAATGTTTTTGCGTCAGAGGACAAGTGTTGCCATTTTCAATGATCGACTTCCTCAGGGACTGCAACGTGCTAAAACTGGGAACAGCCAACAGCCCTGCAAAATAAAAGGATTTCTTCAGATAATTGAACTTAATTCAAAATACTTTCTACGTCAAGAAATGCAATGAGAATGTACAGAGTATCAAAAATATATATGAATAAAACTGAAAATAAAAAGGTGAGAAGTGTTTTAATTTTGTGAAAGAGCGAGGACGGGTGACGAAATAATAGTTGTGCCCTTAGTGAGCGAGAAACTTCCTAGACGATACCTATGGAATCTAGAGGAGGCAAATAGGCTTTGTAGGAAGGAATCGCTGCAAAAACAAAGCCACCATGGCATATTAGCTCAGAGCTCTGTCTCTAATGGATTGCTCTAGTTTCTATCAATTCAGCTGATCAGGAATAACAATTAGTTCCCGTACAAAGGCTAAATATCACCGATTTAGTTAAGAAAAGCAGCTGCGCAAAAAGAAAAAAAAAAAGGTTTTTCTGGATGTATCGTTGGCCATTTCTGGACAGCCCGATTTTGATATTGACCTTCCCGATTGTGGTAACGACAACTTGTTAAATAGCCATGACGATTTTATTACTCATCACCTAAGAATTGACTAAGGCACGCCCATAAACACACTCACAGTCGTACCCTTTTAATGGGAACTATAAAATAAAATAAATAAATAAATAAATAAAAAAAAGTGAAAGCATATTTCTGGAATGCCTTATCAATAGAAGGGATCTCAAAAACAATATGTAAGGTCTCTCGCTTAAAAAATCCAGAAATCTGACTTAATGTTATCGTTGCAGGGTTGACCACCTATTTCCATAATAAAGTCCGCCCATTCAGGGTCACCCAAATTTTCCTAAATAAGCACCTCTATCAATACATACGTGGTCAATACATATAGGTGCTTCCCATTTGGAAAATGCAGAGTGATGACAGCTCTTGTCACCCAGATGTAATGTCTCGATCGGGAATTCAGACTATAAAATAAGCGTAATGTCATCGCAAGGTACTTCCTGGGAAATGTAGAAAAAAAGTTTCCCATCGCCTAGCCATGACACACTCCACCATTCGGGCAATATGAATATATTTATCGGTGCTACGCATTTCCATCTGTTTAAGCCAAATCGAGACCTTAAGCGCACCCGGGTATCGCACCCTCTTAAATATAATTCTTAATGAAATCGGGGACATTTAGCCTCAAGTAAGGATCTTTGGAACGAATCACAAAGAATTATAAATTCGTCAGCACTATTGATTTCCCCACACAAAAAAGCATGTCATGATTTTGAATGTAAAATTTCGCGAGTATTAACTCACCTGTAGTTTTTGCGAGGCTGCTCCCGTTATCTGACATTCCGTTCAAATCCCCATTTGACTTGAACGGGGATCTCGAGTCTAACTCCTCAGAAGAAATGGCCTTCATGAACGTGCTAGTGATTTTTTGTTTCTTCGAAAAATAATTGTTATCGTGCAAATAACTTAGATCCAAATGCGGGTCCAGCTGTATACGAGGGAGATGAATGTTTTTCAGATAAATCGTATCTTCAAGTATCCATTCAGCACCTGGAAGAAGTGAAGACAGTTTATATAGGCTCTTTAGCAGAGATGGGTACCGGTGTAACTAAATAAAACATAGGACATACCTCCCGTGCTCTCACACTCGTAAATAGCCACACATAGATTGACAAATCTTGATTCCGGGTCTTTTCTTGATGGCCGAGTAAACGATTTCCCGTATTTGTAAGCACATGCTATACGTCCACTGTACGCAGCGCTGATGTTGAGAGGTTGTCCTAGAAAGTGTTGAATGCGCATGTTTTGATGAATATACAGATAGAGAACGAGTTGACTTTAGGAGATAGTATATTCGAGAGGAACATCAGCGGGCTGAATGGAATGGAACGTACCGGGTATTTCAATGACTGAAGACTTGTCTTTCCTCAACATCTCCCATTCTTTCCACTCATAGTCTACGCTCCTCTTTTTGTTGACTACTTGTTCTTCTACGTGACACCTCCAAAACCTGGTGAAAGCAAAATCAAAGTTAACTGTGTTCAATGAAGGCACCAATACGGTGTTTTCATCGAAGGTGTCTAAAACACAAATAAAAAGAGAAAATAAACATGAAACTTCAAGTACTAACCTGACAGTACTGTCGGAACACGCTGTCACAATGATGTAGGGAGCAAAGCAGGCTGGGTAGATTGAGGCTGAGCTGAGATGGCCTCCAGCGGGTGCAGCATGAATCACGTCGACACCGTCCGGTAGCGGCAACTCTTGAGTGCACACCTGTAAGACACGACTTTGTAATTAGAAATTGGAAATGTGAAATAAAATTAACGAAATTGTAATAAGAGTAAACAAGTTGATTGATAAATATGAGGAAAATAGAAACGGAAATCAGCGTACTTTGGTCGTGGATATGGAGACATGAGGCGTATGGAAATTAGGATGCCTAACGTCTTGATCAGCTCCTTGTTTGGAGCTTTCTTGGTCATCTTCATCCTGAACCAACTGGCTGTCAGGGACGTACATCATGCTTTCGCTGAGCTCTGAACAGACACATAAAAACAACGACAATAAGAAGGGTCTGTCGTCAAGTGGGGTGATCGGAGAGGTCGGTTGAGGGCGAGCATGAAAGCCGAGTTGTGCTCAATTATACTCGTATTAGCAAGTGACTGTTCAAAGCAATCAAGTCAATACTTACCAGTTCCTTCGGGCTGGCTGGCAATGACGAGGCGCCACATGTGAATAGTCGTTCCTTGAGTGGTTCTTTCCAAAACAACCAGATAGAACGGCTCTTCAAATTCATTGCTTCCGTGAAGATCCACCATAGCGCTCAAGTTGTTCTCGATGAGCCCCAAACTTCCTTTGTTGATCACGTCCGCATTTTGACCACAGATCAATTGAGATTGAAATACGTGGAGTAACTGAGTGTTTTGCCAGTCCTAGAAAAAGAAACAAACTGTGAGCTCCGCGAAATTTAAAATGGAATAAAACATTTTTGTGAACGTAAAATTGCGTACGTGAGTTGCGTCGGCGATAGCATCTAGTTGAATGACGCAACCAGGTCGAGCTGTGGATTGCTGGGAGACGATTTTGATTCGGTCATGCAGCGAATGATGCTTCCCTCCATCTTCGGACGAGATATCAGTGGACAAACTGTTGAGGGACCCCTGCAGCAAGGACACATCTGTTGTAAAGATAGCTTTGAATTAATACAGTTTGATGTTGAGCAACAAACAATCCTCACCATTATTCGGCTGCGACGTTCTGAGGACGACACTTCAGCCAATAACGTCCTAGCGTCGATAACAGCTTGATAAACTCTCAAACTTTCACCGTCAGACGCCACAAAACATGCGGATGGGGAATTAGAGAGATTCCCCAGAGTGGTGCTGGGAATATACAACGTATGATTAATAGATAATAGAGTACAAGAAACTGGGTTAGTGTCTTTGCCAATGATTAATTCAACCAACCTTGGAAGAAGGGTCGGGATCCAAGCAACGTTTGAGAAAGCCGACATCTGCGGCGAATTGATTCGAGCGAGTTCACTAACGCCTCCGGATTTGGACAGAGGACCCACGGCGTCGACTCTCCACAAAATCAACTCGCTACAAAAGCCCTGGAATAGAAGAAAAACCTATGAAAATCCGTTAAAAATGGTTAATTAGAGTTATGTAGAGCGTTTTGGTGTAGGAAAACACCAGTTGAACGAGCTGGGCCGCAATCCAACTGAAGCCCTATTGAGGGGTTTTGCCGAAAGAGGCAAATTCGCCCGAACCCAGTGAAAAGGAAGGGAAGATTGAAAACAAGGAAAAAGGCCAAAACCACAACGAGTACGAAAAAATATCCATTTTACCGCTGGTGCTAACGGTGAAGACGTTGGCGAAGTAGGAGTAACGGCGGTTCCTTCTGGCAAATTGTGATGTGACGTGGTCAACAAAAGTGGCAACACCGGATGACAAGTGATGTCATTCACTCTGAACCTGTGGCCCGAAGCTCGCGAAGCGTGACCAATGCTCAGCACCTGTCAAATAAACTATTTAAGTGACTAATTCTTCACAATTGTCGGAGAAAATATTTACCATGAGTGGATACATTACCTGAGAAAATTTGGTCTTGTCAGCAAAGGTGAGCTGCCAAAGATTGAGAGTTCCGTTGGAATGTTTCGTTACCATGGAGAGTGTCGGGCAAGGAGGAGCTGAAAGGATGTCGGATGCAGAAGGTGATGAGCCACTTTTGGCTTCAGGCATGCTTTGTTTTTCCGCTTGAGGCTCTTCCTGGTCCTCTTCGTTATCTTTGGTTTCTGCATCCTCTTCTTCCACAACACTGGGCAAAGGAGTGGTGACAGTTTCACCGCAATCACTACTTCCAGCACCAGCTGAAATTGCGATAGATTATAGTCAGAGGAAAATCAACAGATGGTAATAAATATTATTCAAATATTTCAAACGATTAATTATTGAGTTAAACCTTACCCAAGCCGTTTGGTGGGGAACGAGCACCCGCAGCGGTTTTGACAACATCGCGGAAAACCAACTGCAGATGGCAACCAGCCGTATGGTACAAACAGATGTTGTTGGACATCGTGATAGCGTCTCCAAGCGGGAAAGCCGATGGGATCCTCGTTGAAAAAGAGATCTGCGCTTGCCGGAACGACCCTGGGTGATACTCGTCCAGCCAATCGACAACCCTACGACCAAAGCCTGGATAAGAAAAGAGCAACGGTTTTTGGAGACGTCTGCAATAAAATGGCCGATTCTTACCAAATGAGGAAGCTCCCGTCAATAGGATGGATGGCAAATAGAAGATCAGGGCTGTGATGCCAGTCACGCAGCAGGTTCTCAATTTTCACGTCCAAAGAATCCTGCTGATGAGCAGCGTGCCCAGCGTCGGTGGCCAACGAGTTTATAGACGTGGCATTGCTAATTATATGTTTAAAAAAAAAAAATTAGAAAGACGGAATTTAATCAATTTGGCGTACTCCATTAGTTTGATAAAAGTCGCGGAAAAATATCTTCAGCGCTGTTACCTCAAAGTTTGATGGCTGCTAGATGGGAAACTGCCAGGGTGATGGTCATCGCTCCCTCCACTCTCATCTTGCGACAGTGACTTGGCGACCCGACTGGATTTCTTTTTGGTGGCATCTTGAAGGGAGAGATAAGAAACGAATATTTTTTTCGAAAACAGGCCATAAAGCGAACGTCCAAAGCGAATTATTAAAATCACTCACAAACGGATTTGTCGTCGTGCTCTGAATCGTGATGATCTGATGACTCTTGATTGCTATCTCCACCGAGACCTTCCTCTTTTTCGACAACTTTTCGAGTCAGCTCCTGAAAAAGAAATGAAGAATCAGTTCGTCAGTTAAATTCACGAACAGACACACAACCTGGCGTAGGCATTAAAAATACCGGCCGAATGGGCGCTTACCGAGAGAATTTTTTCCGCTAACAAAGAAAAGTGCATTTCTTTGTTGTTCAACCAATGCAAAACGAAATTTGGTTCTCTGTCGGGATCTCCGGTGATCAAGCTCGGGACTAGAGGGATATCTGACAAATGAAGATGAACATTTTAATTTAAATTATGCAGTTTTTGGGAATAGAAAAAATTAAATAAAATAGATATGAATACAAATAAAGTTAAAAAGCAATGACAACAATAATTTAGCAAATTAATGAAATATTTCGATTACCTGTTTCGGCGTTAATGGAGGCCGCAAGATGGAAATGGAGGCCAGGGATGACTCCTGTACCGTGAAAGCCGTAACTATGAAAATCGTGGACGCTGTAGGTAGACGGCAGAGTGGGTATGGTAGGAGCGCTGGAGTTCAATCCGTTGGTTTGGTTTTGCTTCGCGTTCCTTCGAAGGTGGAAGCATGTCCTGCAAATTGAGACAAGTTTAGATTTTAAATCTAGAAGATACTCGAAAAAACATAAAGCATAAAATACAACACTTACTTCATGTGCTTCAAGCGCTGCATAAATCGGTGCTTGTGGCGATGAGTTCGGAATTTTGGATTTTGTGCTGCCGTTGGATCAAATTGATTCATATTGACTAGACCATCATCAGGTAGGACCGTCTCGACCCAAACGCGACAAATATTGTCGCGACAAGACGTCACCAACATGTTTGAAACTGATCCCCTAAATGAAAAAATAAAATTAGTCGATGATACTAAACATTTTGAAAACAAATTGAAATTTGCACTTGAAAATTGGAGTGAACAGGTAACAGGTAACCTTGCACGTTAAATAAAAGCGTTTGATGAAATGGTCTAAATTGAATTATTACTTTGGCATGTATTTGCTGGTTTTGCGCCAGGAAAGTTGAGTAACTGCACGAGGGTGAGATATATAAACGTAACCGAAATGCGGTTCATGGGTGGCGTGTTGTGCAAACTGATCAGCGCTCTTCGTGGGAAACAGCACTGGAAAGATAATAATATACCTTAGACGGGTCGTGAATAAGATTTCATATAATTTAGGTCATTAGTATAACAGGGCAGGGATAATGTCAACTTACGCTGCTTATTTTCAAACCAAATTTTGACAAGACGGTCGTTATAGCCAGCAGTTGCAAAGAGTGTTCCATCAGGAGAGAAAGCAATGTGCACGACAGGGGTGGCAGGGGCGCAAGTCCATACGCACTCCCAACCCTTTTCCCTTTCATCTTCAGTTACTTCAGCGTTGTTGCTCAGACTACCAATAGCGTCCTCACCGATTTCGAAGGTCACTCCACTTGAAGTCATACCTTTTGGGAGAAATCAAACCTGTTCTTGCATTGAGTCGAATAGACACGACATGCTGCATTGAACAATCATGATAGTTTGTCTACCTTCATTTTCATCGTCGTTGAAGTTGCCAGGGTTGCTCTGATGCCATAGTTGGATTATAGCGCCGCCAGTGAGCAGGCGAGTGCCCTCCAGGTTCCACGACAGAGCGGTGATGCTGCAATCCGTTTGCCATTTCCCGGTCTCTACCCACCTGTAGTCCAGTTGCTGTAACGATAAGGCACGAGACGAATTTAATTTTTAAAAAGCATCTATTTTACAAGCGTCAAGTAAATCCACAGTAGTAATATGCTTCGTCATTCTTGAGTGGATTTCGCTAGCAAAGAAAATCGTGTTTATTTTCCTTAACTAATAAACTTATAATTCCTACAATTTAAAGTGAATAGATACCAAATCCAAATGCCGGTCGCCAAATTGTCTGGGCCGACGGGCTGAGTAAACCTCCAAAAAAATCTTAAATTCTGCTCATAAACTCATTTTGGGCCTCAATTTTGCCTAAATCATCTTCAGCCCAATCGTCCAAATGGAAGCAAGGAATGAGGGGAAACAGCCTATTGAGATCCTCGGGAGGGGAAGGTAATTTTGACAAGAGTATTTTACTGAAAAAAAAAAAGATTTTTCTTCTTCTTATTGGGTACCTACATACAACGAGACCTTGAAAATACGATTTCCCTCACAAGCGTGATCCACCTAAAATGATGAAAAATTGTGAAATAATTCGTAATTTATTTGTCGTAAAATGTGTTTGATTGATAGGAATGAGTCTGAGTATCAGGAAATCCGTTTTGGACCTATGAAGCCTCTATCTGAGGTGATAGGTAGGAAAAAAAATTCTGTAGTTACAAACATCGACAGTCAGAAAACAACATCTAGACCACAGGGCACCTTGCAACGGAAGTATGCCTTTCAAAGGTTCGTGCAGTCAACGGATGCTAATTGAGGTAAAATCAACCGAATCCAGGCAGGAAACCAACCAGTGAACCTGTATTTTTGTCGATTTTCATTTGTATTTCTAGAAACGGATTAAATTGTATTTTCAAGTCGAACATGATTTAATATTTCTCCAGAAAAAAGGCTGAACTGTGGTAAATTTAAAGTAAATCAATAGTGAAAATACTTCAAGCGTCTCTACACGCTTACAAAAGTTGAGATAAAGAAAAACCGAGTTCTACAAAACCCATCCACCGAAGTTTACAAGTTGACTAGTAGCTGGGTAAATTACCCGATAAGACTCGTACAACTGCCATCTGTTATTCTAATGAATCTGTTAGTATTCCGGGTCATATCTCTCGTAACAAAAGGCTAACTGTCACTAGGCAGAAGGAATTCTTTCTTGGTATATTCGAAACGTTGCTCCACGTATGCTGAGGTGGCGTCTTAGCCGCGATAACGATTTCGAAGAAGCCCGACGGGCTGTTAAAAGACGAAATCATTTCAAGATTATGGTACTTATCGTGCGAAGATGTTATAATTTAAGAGATATATACTGCTAGACTAGTCAATAATAATTTTCGTCGAGTTGGCAGGGCCGGAAATTGCGGTTACGGATCGGGGCGAAGGCCTGTTAGTAGCAGATAAGAGCCAGACAGAAATGATCTCGAGCGTTAAAAGCTACAACTGAGGCATTCTGTTTCTGAATCAAGTATTCCTTTTGGAGATTTAAAAGGGTCCGCCGTTTTTGGTCCTTAGAATACCCACGAAAACACGGAATTTCGGACAAGGCCTTAGTTGCGTTTCCCTTTATCCATCTAAGTACAGAGAAGAGTATGGGTGAAAACATCGTGATTTTCGGGGTATTCCTTCAACTAATTTTAGACGCTGAACCAATCGAGATGGATTTTGTACCTTTTTCATAAAATGGAGACAGATTAGTGGCCGAAAGAGTATTTTTGGGACCTGAGCGCGTGGAGTATCATTTCCTACTGAATTTTGGATACGGAATCTATTGAGATTGCACACTCAAATGGATAATTCGTAAATTTGTATCTATATTGGAAAGCTTTTGGTTGAGCGTGATTCACCACGAATAATCAACAATCGTGGAACAACTAGCAGAGTTTTTCTGGCAAATTCGAATTCTGCATTGTGAGGTAATTTCCGAGAAAACCCACAAAAATCAACTGGATACGGTCAACCTGGTGATTTCTTTCTTTTAATTTTACTGCAGATAATTCAGGATTGAATAAGGAATTCGTCAGTGCACGCTGAATGATTTGTTAAGTATGTAGTTACTAAACAAGTAACGTTATGCTGAGGCCTATCCATCAGCAGGCGTCGTGCACGTGGTCAGCTGTACTCTGATGAGATAATCAGAACCCGTTCTGACTGTTTTTGGCCGAATATTAAAGATTTTTCCACTCACATGAGTACTGTTGGTTTGTATGAGAGGTGTGGGCTCGAAGACGCAAATTTGATTTTCGTACGCAGCCGCGATTTTCCCCGTGTCCGTCGAGCAATCGACGCAACTGATGCGAACATAGTTGTGAATGGCACCTGGGATGATTTGGACTCGTTCGAAAGTGCTAGCGAGGATCACGATATTGCAGCCGGCGGCATAGGCCTGAAAATGAGGAAGTTGTTGATAAAAATACGAAAAATACATTTAGAAAAAGGAAACATTCAATAACAATGGAGTTGTAATTGAAAAGAGCTGGCATGAGGTCATTCAACTCTAGAACGACGTTTTCATAGATTTTAAAGAGGTTTAATAACGTAGACTTGTTTCTAGGACCAAGAACGAACATCAAAGGGGCACCCATTGTACAAAGTTCTAAAGCTAATCGAAAATTACACTCTAAATGAGCGATAAAAACCGTACTAAAATCTGTAATATAATATAATCTTATATAATAAGACTAATATAGTCTTGCCTTCTTTATAACGATTGCCTAATTTTATCGCACTTCATTCTGTAAAACGAGGGGGACAATTTAATGCCAACACCGCAAATTCGCAGCATAAGTAAAGATAATTTTTTTTTAACAATGCTGGAAGTTTTATCAAACAATAAAGAAAAGTTCCAACCGAAAGCGATTCTCAACGATTCAAAATAGAAAATAGAAACATTGGCATGTAAAATATAAATTTCAACTCATTATTTATTTAAACACAATAACGGGTTTTCTAAGCAACACGTCTGTGAACCGAACCTTTTTTAATTAAATGCACTTTATCATTTCGTCTGATCGAATTATTTATAATTCTTGCGAAAACGATTCGCCGCAGTTTGTCCCTTTGTATTTTTATCCCCTTCGGCAAACCCTCACGCAGCTATAAATATCATAATTACACATCAACGTCAACATTCTCGCAAAAAATGGCAGTAATTTCAGCTCCATGAAAAAAAAGCGTCCCAACACAAATGGTGTAAATAATGATCTTATCGGAGGATGTGTTTTCCACGTAAAAACGTAGAAGAAGATTAGAAATGTAAACGCCAGTTTATCTCCGGGAGATAATTTTCAAAGTAGAGTAAACTCATTACTATTTGTTATTACCATTCGTCAGAATGACCAATATCCACAATGTGCATCACAAGGGAGACTCGAAGGGCGAAAAACCTGTTGTGTGCCAATCTCAATTAAGCGACGACTAGAACTACTACTTGAGTAAATTTTGCTCTTAATTAGGCTGAGTTGATGGGCGCTTATGTAACTCACGGCTGGCAAGGTTTTACCTTTGTCGATTTAGGTTAACGCGTAGAACTCGCCGTTGGGACGATACGAAGTTGACGTGACGGTGTCTAGTTTCTACTAGGGTAAAACGGTCTATATTCACAATCAGACAGAATTATTGTTCATGTGAATTTATAAAGACTGCGTCTCAAAACGCGCTCTTGCGCTAAACGTTGAAGATGAATTAACTTAAGCCACCTAGTTGCCGCACATGAAACAGTGAATCTGTTTCATGTAATTTTACTTAAATAGCTACATTTAGGCAAAACTACAACGCGTTGTAATCCTGACACAGAAACGAGAAAGGGGGCGGGGCTCACGATAGAGCGGATTACTCAAATTTGACATAAAATAGACGATGTTATCAGCATTTAAAATAGTAATAGCAAAACAGTAAGTCTGACAACGAGCAAAATTGTAAATTGATTCGAGGCAACATAAGATATTGCATTTACGGATCACAGGATTGACAGGGTTGTCATTAGTTTGACGAGATGACAATACGGTTCGTCTCCTTATAGTTGGCGATTTGATTCCATTGAATCCACCATAAATCCTTCTTTTGTCAAAGGCCAATACCCCGAACAATTAACGTTGACAAGAAAGGCGAAAGGGTTTTCAACAGATTGGCCTCAACGTCAAAATGTACGTCGTCGGGAAAGTCCTTCAATCTTATCAATTAATCAATAAACCTATGAATAAGCCAGAATCATTGAAAAAGTCGCATTCCGGCACTCGCGCGGTATTTTGTTATCGAACGAGGAATTACAGTGTATAAAACAACGTAATTTAACTGGTCAATATTGTTTATTAGCGATGAAAATGAATTAAGGCCACTCACCGTAAAGGGGATCCCTTCGACACTGCCCACTGCAAAACAATGATCCCCAGCATTGCAAGCCCCGCTGAGGATTTGGTGGCAATTCATAGTTGCAAATGGGAACGAGGATCGCTCAAAACTATAACGACGGGTTTACACATCACGAGAATAACGCTATAAAGGATTTCCATACATTTCACTGTTGCAATGGTCACTGATTGGGATCCAGTTCGTACGACGTCTAATCAATTTCGACTCCGTCTAATATCAATCCGAACTGCGTTGAGAAGGTTTTGGGCGGATTCGTGCATTGACATATCTTCTGAATGAAGCAAGTGTTGCCAACCGTCACGGAAGAGACGGGAACAAGTGACGGGAACTCCAACAAAATGTCTGTAGTTCCACAGATAATTATTGCAGCTCTTCATAACAGGAAAATTCGATAGCAAGACGCATAATATAATTAATATTATAATGATAGTGTCAAATTGATCAATACCAATTCGATAATTTTTGACCAACTAATGCCAAAGTTAGGCGTTGATAATTTTTTTTTTGGATTTTCGTGACAAAACTACAACCCTGGTGAAGCGTTAATGTTTCTAACTTAGTATTTGATAACGATAACAGGTCACTTTCACCAAAACAAGCTATCTACTGATTGAATTCGATTGTAGTAATCTTGTTTGGGCCTTGTTTTGTAGATAACAGTTGGTGTTTCTGCGTTACCGATTAAATTTCAATTTATATTCATGTCGAGGCTGGTCTCATCGTCCACTCCCGGACCTACAGAGGTAGAAGATGCATCTGCTCATTTAGATATGGAATCAGCCTGCAATACAAAGATGATTCGTCCATGAGAATAAATTTGGCGATTCGGAGAGGGCATTTCAACTGTGATATTCACGAATCATGCTGGTAAATTTTGCACATGAAGGGCTAGCGAAGATACAATGTGACTGCGTGCAGTCCGACACTCGCGCTGTATCGAATTTGATCAGTTTAAATAGACTTCAACGAATCAATGGATTTTTGGCCGACCGATTCATCAAACCCCCAGTGAGTGTCACAGTGCTCTTTGCGTGTGATGTCAACATCAACAAAATCGTTTTGAAGCCTCGGGTGGGCAGTCAGGTGTCCCAGGGCTTCGAGATTCTGAAAGTGTTTAAGAACAAAGCTATTCGGCCTGTCACTATCGCAAGGACGGTGATCAGTGATGGTGACGAGAGGGTTGTGTTCGGTCGGAACGACCCAAGCGACCTAGGAGTGCAATTTTGTTCGGACCGAGCTGTAGAAAGGATCCGTGAGTTGAGCGTGAAAATATTCAAGACATCCCGATCCACAGTACCTGGACTGGGCGGCCTGGAAATTTGGGGCAGACCGTCCCCTCATTTACCAGATAGCATAAGAAATGAAATCATATCCAAGTGGAAGTCCATTTGTTGTCAACCGAATCCAAGAACAACCTCTAAAACGACTGAAAAACTTGAACCCACCAGTCAGGTTCCGGCCCCTACGACAACCTTACCGCCTGAAATCAACGTACCGGAAGAATTTATTGATCCCATTAGCTGCGAAATCATGACGATTCCAATGACCCTCCCGTCGGGCAACACCGTGGACTTGACAACTTTGGAGAAATTTCACGAAAGCCAAGCGAAAATAGGACGGCCGAAATCTGACCCGTTCACTGGAGTGCTGTTTTCGGAACGGAACAAACCTGTAGTGGCAGTATCGCTGAAATCTCGCCTTGACAGATTTTTATTAGAACATTCAAATTTACCTTCGATCAAGAGATTACCCCGTGCTCTAGGCAGGAAAGCGTACAGTCCAGCTTCTTGTTCATTCGAGAGTCCAACTTATCAGGCTCCCAAGCTCTCATGTAGATCTGTAGACGAACTACTCTCGAAGTGTTTAGATGGTCTGCCGTCGTATTCGGACGCTCCTACACCAGAGCCAAAAAGACTGAAAATCTGTTGCATCTCTTGCTCCAAATCGGATAATTTCTATTCATTCAAACTCCCTTGCCAAGATCTGGTGTGTCGCGAGTGCTTGTGCGCAATGAAACTTCGCGGCGACAACACGTGTTCTTTTTGCAATGCTCAATTTTCTTTTGCCAATGTCATCCGAAACCATACGTGATGCGAAAAGATGACTGATGACCGGCTGACTGATGCATGATGTTTTAATGCAAAAAGTCAATCTCTCCGATTCTCCCCAAAAAAAATTTCTGGACGTTTCAAGGTGTCTAGATTAAAACTAGCAAATGTCCGTCCGCCGTCCACGCCGACTTTGGTAGTAGAAAATTTTCTAAAAATCTGAAATTTCGGTCAGGGGTCCGTTTATGGCTCTAGTTGGTCCTCAAAACTTTTCGCCCCGATCGGACCAAATTTGGGTGGGGTAGGGGTCAAAATGTGTATTTTGAAAAAAAATATTTTTGAGATTTTTTGCAATCTAGGTGTGTGGGGTATTATTTTCTACTAAATTTTGGACGCTGAATGAATCAATTAAATGAATCCCGGAACGATTGGCGCCCTCTGGGTGAGGTTATGGGTCAAAATGGGTACCTATCTACCCATTTCCAATGTGTTTTCGAGATCTCTGGTACCTAGGCGTGTGGGGTATCATTTTCCACCAAATTTTGGACCCTGAATCGATTGGAATTGGTCCGGGACCAGCCACACCCACTGTCTCCCCCATTTTCCCCATATTGAAGACATGAATCTCCATGCGCCTGGTCCGAGGAATAACCAACCCGTGTGTAATAATTTGCAGCGTTTTAAATAATTGACCGAGTTTGGGCTTAAGTAATTTCTGGAAATGATAATCTGAGGTTATCAGAACAAAAATGATGGGCTGTTCAATGTTGAACCCACTATTATGTATGTAGTAAATACGATTTGTAAATACGAATCTTTACTTTAAATTGATTCCTGAGACCAAAAATATTCTACGTGATAGCGTCTCGTGCGCACAAATAAAAAGTTCATCCAATGGTTCAGATTTTTGTTGTTCATCATACCGTTGTCCATTTGATCCTTTTACTAAATTATTTTTGTCGGGATCAATATGTGCAGTGAGCCCGCAAATACAATTCTGAAATTGTGCCAATAATATGAGATGAGGGTAGACTTCAAGTGTGGCGTCCATTCCTGATTAGATCGGGACAAGCTGGTCTTCCACAAAGCACACAATGCTGCATGAGTTCAACAATTTCCTAATATTTTTACCTGATTGATAGATTGACGAATTCAAGAAAAATGGATGTCACCGCGGAAAGCAGATTGCGAAGATAACTATTACTACTGTACTACATACAATAAATCCGCACTCACGTTAATTGGCGTTTAATTGGGTTTATTGGCGATGCCTCTCGTCATTGAATCAACAACTCATTGTGATGACTTCTTTTCACCCTAATCGCCAAGAATGTCTTCTTCGAGGTTCGTGGCTTGCGCCCCACGAAAACCTGAAAGAGTTCACTGCTTTATCATGTGTGCTTCTTGAGACGCGACTTCTCATTTTAGATAGTTGGAAGGAAGGGAATACAGAAACGAACGCCACAGGTCACAATATTTGCTTCGAAAATCGGTATGCTTCCTCTATAGGTAGTGGAAATAACTTTATGAATCACCCGAATGGTCCTTTAGCTAAAAATAATTTTACATCATTGGTCCGTGTCGAGCAGTACGCAATGGCGACCATTCAAATTCCCCCAAAGTCGATCCAAAAGTAACTTGTAGAGTAGGTTCCAAGTCTTGGATCCGCAAAAATCCATGTTTTCCAACACAAGCTTTCCCAGTTGATCAAATCACTCAACCACTCCAGACCAGACATTTTTTTGTTCTGCTTACTGATCGTTGTAAACAAATGAATCGCACTCAGAATTCTCGGTATAAGGTAAAAAACATCATTCCTGATTAAATGTTTTATTTTAATTTCTTCATGGAGAACACTAACAATCTAATACCTAATTATTGTTTCCACATAGTCAAATGCTTTACAAGACTAAAAAGAAGAAACAGGTTATTGCTAACATTCATCACCAGTTATTGTAAATACAATTGTTTACATGCATGGTGTGATGTTGTTACTTGTAACTCCACCACATCCGCATTCAAGTTGGAAAAATATCGGTTCTCAAGTTGCTGCCGTTCGTAGGCGATCTGACAGGGCCAGGAAGAAACATGCGGTTCCCCCAGTATAAGACACACTAATAAATTAGCACAGATACTTGGAGACCTATTTTGTTTAAAAATGCATTTCATCGGTTTACTACTCGGTTAAGTTCAAGAGGGATGGGTTGGACAAGCTAGCGATTTACGATCACTACAGACAAAAAACACGGATGTTGATCACGTAGAGAATGATCAGAAAATTACTTAAAAATAAAATAAGTTAACTGCGTTCAATAAATAAAAAGCCACTAAGGATTAGAAGAAGAAACAAAGCTTAACTGAATCATTTTATCACACATTGCATTGCCATACATAGTAGTTTTCATTTCTACTAGTCATTTTATTTTACCTTTGTTTTCAATTTTTCTCAGAAGTTCAATTTTCTGGAACAAGATTTTGGTGGGACTTGATTTTCAAAATGGGACAATATTTTTTCGAATTGAAAAAAAAAATAATAAAAATGTTCTTCCACTCCTGTTGTCCCATGAATAGGAATATTTCTGACTTCCAGACCTGTGACCTGAAGTCGCTGAAATCATAAAATTACTTCTCAACCCGAATTTCCGCTAAGCCAAGTCAGTCGGTGGAAAACCCGTATTCTTGGGTGAAATACATTTAGGGAATATTGTTTTGAAGGAACTTGTTTCCGCTATACCACACCCTCGTCCACGAGTTCCCTGACTTTGTCCCATGGAAAGGGCGGTTTGTCATGATCTGAAACAGAAAGAAAATATATTATGTGTTTTTCATTTGAAGGCTCTGGATTCACAATTAGAAATTTCGGTGAAAAATACCCTCTGCTACTGTTATACGGGAAATCAGATTATTCACGTACCCCTGTTCATGCTTCGTTCCGTCCGCAAAGGACGCCCTCTTCTGTTCGAATTAGTCAAAACAGGTGCCACGCTTGCGGATTTTTCGTATCCGTGATTGTCGTAGCCTTTGTTATCGTAACTTTTGGCTACGCACATCATTCCGTACACCCTGATGCCGGGGACGCTGGCGTAGGTCGGTTGGTCATGACTCATAGGACCCTCTGAAAAAGTGAAAACTCGAATTGAAGATACGAACAAAATACTACTTGACAAATAAAAGTGGCGACGTTTGAGTGGGGGCTTTCAATAATGCCAGAAGAAAGTCGTCTGTGAACATTCTTTGTTTTGTTTTTTCGTTTATATCGAAATTTCCCTTTTTTCGCCCGTATTGGTCTTGCCAATAAGCCTATGTGTCATTTGACACCTCAAACTCAGCTTCGTTCAAAATTATGCCATGATTCAGCGCATAATAAAAATTAAAATCGGTCGGGTAAAGCACGAGGTGCCCATGAGATAGATGTACAAAAGCAAATTAATCCACAACAGTTCAATGCGGATCTTGCTCCTTGGGTACACCATTTCAATCGATTCGGCGTCCAAAATTAAATGGATAACAATGTCATACCCCATTTCAAGCTATAGAAAATTGGAAACTCACCTCAATCGATTCCGCGCTCAGATTTTGTTGAAAATAATACTTAACGCGCCTAGGACCCCGATGATCTCGAAAACCTATTTTAATATAGTATCTGAATTAGACGCAAGTAGGCCCCTAATAGAGTGCAAAGTTTTAGATATTTCCTAAAGGCCTTTCCTTGGCTCAGTCGGCCTACGGACATCTCGGATTTTTATACACATGGAATTTACATACTATGAAACAAGAAATATGCAAGTTTAGAGACAATTTTTTGTTTCTCCGAGCTGGCACTGAACATCCATGTGTGTGGTACATGATTTAGCACCGCTCAATTTGGTCAAAAATAACAAAGTACACCCATTTTTGAAAAAAAAAAAAAAAGTTTGAAGTTTATGCTAGAAATTCCTGGGATTAGGTAAATATGGTGGAATAGTGGAGTTATTTTTGTGGAGGCTTGAAATCAACTATCAGTGTTCATTCAAAGATATACTATTTCTACGAGTAATTCGTCCAGTGGAATTCCCGTTTGGAATTTGAAGAAATATCCTCGGTTGATTAACGCTGGTAGCGTAGCTTTTATGACGGCTCAGAGGCCTATGAGCAGGTGAGGAAAGCTTTATCGCCTTGTAACTGGCGTCGGGTAGATTTTACGGCCTTACGACTGACCCAGTGCGCTCGTTTCCGGAGGACATCTACATATGACCAGGTAGTGGCTTTTGCCCGTTCGGATGTTCTGCAGAGCCAGAAGCGACCAGTCTCTAGGCGCTCGGCAAATCCTCATGTCCGCAACCGGTTCGCACGTCTTGACCAACGTCAGTACCTACGGAGGAAAATCAAAATGAACATTCAGTATTAGTGCATCCTAACGTCTTGATTAAATTTCAACTCGATTCAGGTAAAAAAGAAGGTTTTTTTAATAAACGTCCTGAGAATGAGAAGGGGAAGAAACAATCATAAGTTATGTTCTATGGACGGTAGGGAACCTCAAATTCACCTAAACGACGCTGTTTCTAGAATAATCTGCCCCTTTGAAAGGTGTTGTGAAAACTTTTCGTTTGTAACTAACTTGATTTGGACGAACTAATAAGCACAGCACGAGGAGTAGCGCCTAAACGCGAACAATTCATGCAAACCCTCAAGACTGGTTCCATGTTCTTGGCCACCTACTTTCTGCGCGCTTGCGCCTTCTTAAATTCTACTAGCAGAAGGCTTTTCAGCTTTCAACCCACGACCTCACTTATGCTACTGTATTCAACTTTGACCTTTCCGTTCGGCGAGGTTGCTAGTTCCGTTGTGTGGAGATCATCGGAGTTCAAAGAGGCTGAACAAGGCTCCCGGTACCTGGACGGACAGGCGCACAGAGGTTGGGTGTAGTTCAATCTCACGTAAACTGCATTGCACACCTGAATAAATTCAGATAAATAAATTAATTTTTCTTCAATTCAATTAACATTGGGAGCTAACTTTCAAAGAGAAGACGAGAGAAAAAGAAAGAAGCTTTTTTTTTTTCGTAATTTTAGAGAATACAAAGGTAAGATAACAAATTTTCCACAATTAAGCAAATTCAAAAATATCGTAAAATGGAGGAATAATAGGGAATTTTGTCTTCACAATCAGAGATAAATGATTTGTTATAGAACAATTGTGAAATTCATCTATGTAAATCTATTATTAATTGGCCAAGAAAGAGAAGTGATTCTCGAAATATTTGAATTGAAATAACTTGAATTTTTCAGTAAAAATGGAAAATTTCGAGTGTCTTCGACAACTAAGTCTAGAAAAACTCGCAGGAAAATGAATTCTTTACTACTCATAATTGTCAGTCAAGTTTTTGTATAAAATTTCTTCTTGCTTCGATCATAATATTACTTTGAGATTTTTTGAATTGTAATACTTAGAATTTATCTCTTTCTTCTAGACGCACTAGTGCACTAGTGCACGGTTAACTAAGTGAGAGAGGGTCAGATTTTTATCAAATTGTACGTGCTAGAATGCAATCTGAAACAATTTGATAAGGGGTAGTATTATCGCTATTCTTACTTGCTGTATTGCGCATTCCGGGAGCAGATAGATATGCTGGTTATGCGGAAAGTAGTGATACTTGGTGGGTTTAGCATTTCCCGCGGGGTTTGGTAACCTCAACGACGCCTCCTGTAACATCAGAGAACACCGACATCCGTGAAAATCCCTTCACTAACGGAGACAACACTTTGACAACTCACGACCGTTGAGATTCCGTCACGAGAAAGTACGCACCTTCGCAGAAAAGCAAGAACAAGAAGTCGTCTCAACAAATGAATGGAGTCACCTAAAACTAAAAAAAATATCGCTCAATGATCCCTACTTTGAGCCATAAGAGTTTAGTTCTTGGAACAAACTGAAACATTGTCGAGCATCTCCAACAAACCCACGAAGACGTCAAATGCCCAATCGCTCAGGAATTTTTCGCTTTTTTCGCTCGTTAGAGCGGTCATTATAGAGCATTTTCCTAGTCCTAACAGAAACTTTAGAGCCCGAGTTCGTTTTAAACTAAGTCTGGTAACATTAGCCGTTAAGATAATGTCACCTCGTTTTACAAATCATGACTAGTCCACTTTGTGGGGACATGAGTTGTCTCTACTCGGACGTTTCCGAGAAAGGGTAGATGAACGGAGGCGAAACTAATTCGTCGTGACATGAACAATCAAATCCTCTGCTAACCTGGGGTTAGAAGAAATTGCAGAAATTAGTTTCGTAATAGTTTTAAGCGCACAGTCTTTAGAATGTATTTTCAAATCCTTACATCTTCAGAAAATGGCATTAATGGGTTTATTGAGCTCACTAATAATTCCACGTATTTACAGTCCATCCCTCACATCGCACTGTAACTCATAAAGGGTCTTCGCTTGGGTTCGGTTGAAGAGAAGTCATCCTCCTAAGAAATAACGGTATGAAGGGAAGAGATCTCGAGCGCCAGCGAGGCCTGTGATCCACATTCCCTTCCAAGCACGAACTACCACCATCGAGAACCCTCGCTTGACGTTTTCCACCACGATCACGAACATGAAGTTCGTCTGTTTCTTTCGATCGTACGCGCGAATACCGTCTTTGTCGAAGGAGACAATGAAGCTCCACTTCTGTGGCATCAAAAATCATCCAGGAGTTAGCCCTCGTGTAAGCAGCCCAGTAATAATAAGAATACCCAGCAAATTCTTTCACAACGGTTCATGGAGTATGGGGAACAGTGAGGGTAGAGTGACCCGGACTAATTCCAATCGGTTAAGCGTCCAAAATTTAGTAGACAATGGTATCCCAACAAGCCTAGATACCCAAAAATCTCAAAAACATGCTTTCGAAGTCGAAGGTAGGTAAAGGGACCCATATCAATAGATTCAGCAGCAAAAAATTACTGGAAAATGTTACCATAGATATGCAGAGATAACCCATTTTGATACGTACTCACCTAACCTAGGGGGCTTTCCTAATCTAAATGTATTCATAAAATCATACCCCAGGAGAGTTGGGGCAGTAATTTGTAAAATTGTACCCGATTCTCTTCATTTTAAACATCCTGTACGCAATTTCAGTCGCTGATGTAGCCCTTCCTCACTCCCCACTTTTGGATTGAGGGCGTCGTATGAAGATAAAAGTAACTACAAGGTTTCTCAGTCATCCTGCAAGTTGCCTTTGCGCTATAATAGCAGCATTTATGTTTTCTTCTCGTTCATCTGGTCTTACCTACTCCAGAAGACCAAGTTCCGTTAAGTTCCATTATCCTAACCAGCAGGTGGATGTTCCAAAATGGAGCCCCACTAGGATCCAGTTTGAAACCTGTAAGGGCCAAGTTCAAGAGTCGTAAACTCCTATTGTCCCGAGCTATGAGGAAGCGATGGATTTCCAAAAGACTGGTTTAGAGTATTGTAGCGAAATCTCAGCCAACGGAATGTTAAGGCGAGGAACGCAAAATAAATTGAAGAAATACTTGCGGTATGAGCTAATTCCTTTAAAGACGGGCGCATATAGAGCCGGAGGAAATATCTCTGACATTTGCAAGGCCGAAGAAACTAGAACCTGTTTTCGGCGAGAAATCCTGCAAAGGTTCTGACTTTTCAATTGGACATGGTTAAAATCCCCCAAGCGAAGACTCTAGTTTACCACAACAGGAACAGACCCTTTTACAGTCGTAATAACAACGAGAAAAGGTGAAATCTCTTTTCTGTAACTGAGAAAGGATACCTCTCCTTTAAATTGACTTCAAAAGAGTGGCAAACGTCGCTGCTTTCAGCAATTCAGCCTTGGTAATACAGTTGAACACCACGACTAGTTTTGATAGGTCAACAAACTCAGTACCGGAACATGAACATCAACTCAGTTTTGCTGAAATTAACATCGTAAAGTACATCCATACACAAGTTACGAGGTTTGGTTTAAACGAATCAGTATGATTAAATTTCCGAGTGAAGCCAGTTACGAGATTGTGGAAGATGATGGACTGTTCGGGTGAAAGCGATCAACCATCAACCCCTCCTTCAAAGCCCAACAGTCGTGCGGGAAGGGTAGTTTTAAGAGTGACCCAAAAGCTGACGAATCCCCAAAACCACTGCGTTTTAAAGAAGGGGTAGCTGACGTTGGCCGGATAACAAAAAGAATAAGTGAATAATTCACTAGAAATGTGGTGAACATCTTTACTTTAAAATGCCAATCTAACATGATTGGGCTATATTGTCGGAGTTAGAGTAAGCTTCAGAAAAAAACGCCAAAAACGTGTATTATTCGACTAAATAGGAATTTTTCAAGGTAGATCTCGAAGTACAAAGGGATTGTTCCTTCAAGTCCCTTCACAGACACTATAAGATGCGTACGGTGTTTGGTTATGCCCCAGTTCAATTCAGTATCCAAAATTACGTTATCGAAAACTGTTTTACTTCCATCGACTCAGGTTTCAATTGGTGTATTGTCTTCATCAGGGGCTCTTGACCAAGAAAATTGGGCTCAAGTCTGAGCTTAAAATTTTGGATTCTTCCTATTTAGCCCTCGATCGGCCCGGGTCTTATTTCCATCTATTCAGCGTCAAAAAGTTATTTTGAAGCTACACCCCACCTATACTAATACCCCGTGATAATATAAAACTACGTATAACCCCCCTAGGTTCCCCCCAAAATCTATATAACCTGATTTCACACATATTCCAACTCCATTTGCGGCGATCTCACGGTCATTTCTCTCTCCACACATATTGAAACATCTACGAGGAAGACAACTTGGGAGTAATATTACATGCACAATATGACGCGGTGTGCGATATTTCCGCAACTTCCAGAATAATTGGCGCAAGCATGCGCATATCATTAGAACTATTTTTATTCTCCTAACTGGTTGTTTCATATTTGTCTCAGCCACCTTCAACTAACGACAGCTTGGGTGTAGGCTATTACTTACCCAATTCACATAGTTTGAATCACTTGTGCTCTCACGATGAAATAGTTTTTCCTTTTTCCGTTCATTCGTTATATAACGTGGTAATGAGAGCGTTTCTGACCTATTTCCCGAATGAACGAGTTTCCGCTTTGGGATTTGATACTATGTTGTCTCTAACACGCGAATACCCGCCAAAACCAACTCGCGTCAAATGTAGGCTAAGGTGTTTCCTACTATCACGCCGATTACGTAAACTTCCGTTCTTTTTCCCCATCAACCCGGCATCTGTCATACGCTTCCAGATGACCAACATAGATAATTACAATGACATTATCTCGCGGATCGGTCCTACACGAGGTTCAACGTTCCACGATACGTGGTACTGATGGCGAGGAGGTTGTTTTGTAGTCAAATCACGTTTCTAAAAAAAAGTCTCGCTTCACATGGCCATGCTAACGAAGCCCTGAAAATGAATAACACGGATATTAGGTTCCCCACAGACGACTCAGCAAGTATGGATTCAACAGCAACGCCAATTTCTAGTACGTACATTTGGTGATAGGAAACAGAACGGCCTTTTAATATCCCAAAGACAAAAAATTGACAAAACCCCGGTAGTTTTAAAATATACAATAAAAAATTTAATTGAATCGACATCTCGATACTTTTTCAAAATTTCTGAATCTGTTTTTATTAACCCATTTCGTTTTTTTAATCAAATTTAATTAGTTTAATAAATATGATTATTATTCGACAAAATATCAGAATAAGAATTATTTCTGATCGTGTTATAGAAAATACTCCCAAAGAAATACTCGTACATGGCCACTGTTCATAAATTACGCATTACGGGCCGGATCAATGCAGCCTACAATTTTGGCAATTAGTCTATGTGTGAATCAAGTCTATCAGTAAATACCTCAGAGATATGAGAAGACCGTTTGAACCTTAGCGCTATATTGACGACGGTTACGGAATAACTCGAAGGCAACAAGCCAAGACGAACGTCCTTTCACCGTAATGAACCTGACCGATCGCCGCGTCATGCCGGCTGGGTATCACCACGCGCCTGACGTGTTAGATGTGGATTCACGAGGGTGAGCAAATGAGTGACACTCAATTTTTTTAACACGCGTTAGAACGGTATTGGTGAGAAACCGCAAAAGACAAGATCCCTCAAAACCATTACCACCAAAACCCAAATTTAGTGTGTCGATAGAACGCAGCTATTCAACAAAATTGACGATTCACGCTCCAAAAAGTTGAATATATCCAACTGAAAAGGATTGTACATAAACATGATGCTGCCCTCAACCTGATCTTAGACCAAACGGTATTGAGGAACGAAGTAGGTTGATTTTTCCTTGGAGCAAAAGGAAGGGGAAAACAGTCATTCTAACCGATTCTGCGTCCAACTTTTAGTAGAAAATGATACCCCACACGCCCAGGTACTCAAACCTCCCGACCCACATTCAAATAAGTAATATGTACCCATTTGACTCATAACCACCCCCAATGTGGGCACTAATCGGTCCAGGACCCATCTTGATGGATTCTGCGTCCAAAATGACGCCTAGTGCCATTTTGGTATTTGTTTGGTCATTCCTTGAATTAAGGCAGCATCACGGCCTCAAGTTGAAGAGTCACTTTGGTTGTATTCTACCTCTCATACTCAATTTTAAATTCAAGAAGGTTGGCGATGGTACATGTTACGACGAAAAGGAAGACTAACTTGATTTATGCCCATTCAATACGACATTCATTGACTTTCTCAACAATCGTATTTACGATATGGAAGTTTCACTATTACTTGATAGCTTCAGTTATTTGAAGTTTAATTGATTTGAAGGTTATGGCTTTCACTAAGACAAACGGTTCTACCGCCGTCAATTCGATGGGGCGAGGGAGCTCTTAATTACACGATGACTAATCGAAAAAAAGAATCAAAAATGGTTTCAGGTTGAGACAGGTTCTTGACAGTTCTTATCCTGTTCCCTGAATCAAGCGTCCTGTCATTCCTTCCAAGATACAGGGTAATTGCACACAGCACCAGTGGATCGAACAAATCGTTGGGCTTCAACAATGTCTTTCAATGACTCAATCAAATGTCAAATGTAAGGTCAATTTATTTTTATTTTTTTTGGGACACAAACTGGCGCTTAAACACCTCTAGGTTTGTTTTGAGATGAATCCTCTCCGTTACGATTTAATCAGTGACGTATGTTGAGGAGTCAATATGAAATTAGTTTTCGTGTAAAACATGGAATCATCCCTGACACGGGCTGTTCGACCTGCAGGCACGTCCTTGCAAACCAATCGGCCATAGTTAAGCATAATCTTCGATAACGTGAAGCTTCATCAACAATAATAATACAAATATGAAGCTGAGAAACTCGCTTTACGTATGTTCAACACTTGCACCGATCCTGAATTGTCAACTTTTGAAGAAAAATGGCTTTGCCATAGCCAAATCCATCCCTACTCATTGCCTCCCTGTTTGGAGTAGCACATATACTGCTTCCAATAATTAAGACTCAAAAGGCGATAGCCAGGAAGATGGGAAGGCTAGCACGCTGCCACACTCTTCCTGGAACTTGCATAAGCAAAGCAACCTGCGTAAGGCAAATCGTAAAAGTGACACACTACAATTTTCAACACACACAGGTATTACACGATTTAGCGTAAATTGCCAAACAGAATCCTCCCTCCTTCGCACAACTTCTGCCCTAAAACCGTATTAAAGCACAAGCACTTGCTGTAAGTTCTTCCACAATGGTTATTCCTTGGAGCAAGATTGTGGGGAAAACTGGGTGCGGAGTGTCCCAGACTCATTCTAATTGATACAGCGTCCAACACTAACGGTGGAAAATGATACCCTACATGCCTAGTTCCCAAAATAGTGGAAAATAATACCCTACACGCCTAACTACCCAAAAATCTCGAAAGCTCTACCCCTTGTGGGAGATCAATTTTGCAGTATCATGTGTACATTTCTACCATTGTCTCATAAGAGGTGTTAAACATCAATGCATAAAACTGTTGTATTTTCGTAGTGTCGTACATATTCAGAAATAAATTAACAAACGAACAAACAAACAAATCTGATGAGTTTGTTTGTTAAATCAATGCTCATTTGCCAACTCAGGTCGAATTTTGCCTTCTCTGTCGTCCTCAAAAAGTTGACCAGTCCGGAATCAGGGGGATGAGTTTCATTTTCGTCCTGGAGTTGAAGGTACTCATTACAGAGGAGTGGACGGAAAACGGAAGGAGGGGAAGCGGGTAGTTGGATACCTAGTGGCACACATACAAGCGAGGTTAGCGGTCACCTTGGCACATAACAGTTAAAGTTAACTCCAGCTCTAAGTCCGGCACGTAGAGGATGTAATTAGGCGATTCCGAGTTCGTAACAACTCCCTGATCAGAAACTGCAGGAAAAGCGTTCGTCTCGGGCACGAGGGCTTCGGTTTCGGATAGATCACGACATTTTACCCTGAACCGACCCGTGGAAACTGACTTCTCGACGGTTGTAATTAAGGAGGAGGACGTCCCGTCCTGGGTCGTTCCCAGGGGACTCGAACTGAGGGAAATGGAACCAAATAATTACATGCTTTCTCACAATTGGTTATGTATCCAGAATGCGCACGTGTTCTTACAACGTAACGCAGCAAAACTTTTTATACGCGATTCTACCAGGCTTACGGTTTGGTAAAGAAAATCTGCAGACATGTAAAAACAATCACTTTCGCGCCGATCCTACTTTCCCGCCAGTAAAGTAAAGAGTATCCAAACTTGTTGACGCGTGATTTAACACTTTCAACGTCTAGTCATGCAGAACTAACCAGGGCTCGGAAAACTAGGTACCTTTATACGTTGAGTGATGGAGCGCTGCTCCTCCAAGTCTCCATCCTTGATGATCTCTAACGATTTTTACAACGTGCTTCGGAGCTGATGAGTCATTCAGGGGACGTTGTAGGGTTGTGAACGCGTGAAAGTGAGTTTTCCTATGCAATTCGAAATAGTACTCGGGTTACGGGAAACGAATGAACTCCCAGGTCTCCTCGACGAGGGAATTCAGGGGAGGCGTAGTGAATTTCGAACAAAACACCGGCCATTACGCTTCAGCTAGACGTTCATGGTCACTAACATCGGTGACTATTTGTTTTGCGTTTTCAAGTCATTATTCCAATTCGGAGTGAAATCAACCGTTCATCGCTGAATTCTCGGAACAATAGTGATTTTTAGGTTTGAGCGTGACTTGCCCTTCACTCCAAGATCATGTCCGGCGAGGGTGTGAAACAGAGCGGAAAAGGAATCAGTAAAGAAGCTACAGTTCCGTATTTAATCATTGTCACTGAGCACACTTAGTTTAGCAATTTATTTGATCCGTCCAATCGTGAATAATATTATTCAGGATCTTTTTTAAAATGGCTAAAAAGACATTAGTCATTTTTAGTTACCGGGAATATTCTCGAAAAATGCAGATACCTCCACGGTTTTGAGAGAAATGGAGGAAGCCTGTACTTACTATGTAGAATTATTATATCTATTTTTTGGTTTTTTTCCCTTTTGCAAAAAGTACCTATATTCATTTACTGAAGATATTCACTAACTGACCTATAATAGTCGCACCGTCCGAGGTATAGATAAGTTATTCTGAAATCCTTTTTTCAAAACCTTGAGAATCTTAGCGTATTGTTTACTCTCACACCTCCATCTAGCTCTCGATTATGTACTTTCCCTTGGGTCCATTCGTTCCAAAAACTCCCCAAGCAAAAACCCCGACCGTTGAATTTGTAGACTCATCGGCAAACAACACTAGAACTAGAAAAGGTTTGCGGTTTGAATTTGTCAAGGCGTAACGGCACGTTCAGAGGCTGAGGTAGGTTGGTACCTACATAGCTACGTGTGTCCCTGTCGGGGGCCCTGCGTGAGCCTTCTTCTATCTGTGTTTAACCCCCCCCCCCATCCTTCCCGCCAACAACGCACATATACGCGCTCTGACAAATGCAACGAAGAAGGGCATTCCTTTCTTCGAGTCTTCGACGTATCGAAAACTAGGGTATTGTTCGTCTGTGGGACATCTGTGAAGAAGAGGAACAAAACCCCTTGAGGCGAGGCAGATACGTGAAAGATTGTCTCCAACGATATCATGATTGACCTTGTTTGCAAACGTGCTCGAAATTGGTACCTACGACAACGCCACTATTTACTAGGTGTCTAGTGTCTGTCAGAAGACAGGTGTCACGCAAACTAGAGTGCTCCAACAATAAGAGCCTCGTGTATCCTTTGACATGAAAGTCTTGGATCATTTTTAGAGAACGTCTTCAGTGTTCGACACCGGCCCTCAAAATCAGCTCAAATATAACATTCCACTTTTAAGCCAGTCGCCAAGTGACTCAGAACAGAAACACGAAACACGCGGAAATGATTCCCAAAACAGTCACGAAGGCCAAGAAACTCCCTGCAATGATGTCATGTCAAAATGCTCTGTATCCTAAATGAGCTATGTTACCAAAGGAGCCGAAAATTAACTCACGACAATCTGAATTGATCAAAGACACCGAATAAATCAAGGAAATGGGAAGTACAACGTGTAATTTACTAGGTATGTCACCCTCCGAGAGTCTCCGATCCTTCGATCCACCAGAACCGAGATCACTCACTTTGTCTCTGCATTGAAATGGAATTCAATGGCAGAAATAAACCCACAAAGACCCCTAATCTCTTCAAGTAGCGTTACCATACATTATGCCGACTACACAACCTCACAAGAGATTTCTATCGACACCGTTAACACGCAACATACACAGACGACAAGAAATCACGCTTAGGAAGACAAGCTTATTCTGCACCGTTTTGACTCGACGTAGGAAGAAGTAGAGCGAGAATAAATACATGCAAGAGCTTACGGATGCGTTTTCAGATGTGCGTTGCGAACGACAGTTTCCACCACTACGCCATCTCATTCATGAACCATCGATGAGCACTCGTTATCGCTCACGTTTTATGGCGCGGATGGCAGCGAATGGATGGAAGGGTTAAGGGGATTCGGAAACTCAACGTCTTATGTAAAGAGTAAACGTTTGGGAAACTTTCTTTGACGACACGACTACATTGGCGTATAATTTCAATAACGAAAAACTCCATCCCTAAAGAAAAACTTCCAAAATGGGTAATATATACCCAATTTGACCCATAACTTCTTCCAGTGGGTGCCAATAGTTCTGGGACCCATTTTATTGGATTCAGCGTCCAAAATTTAGTGGAAAACTATACCCCACACGCCTAGGTAGCAGAAATCCCGAAAACACATATTCAAAATGGGTAATATATACCCAATTTGACCCATAACTTCTTCCAGTAGGTGCCAATCGTTCTGGGACCCATTTTATTGGATTCAGCGTCCAAAATTTAGTGGAAAATGACACCCTACTCGCCTAGATCGCCCAAAATCTCGAAAATCCATTTTTCAAAAAACACATTTTGACCCCTACCCCCCTCAAATTTGGTCCGATCGGGCTGAAAAGTTTCGAGGACCCGTCTCGCCTGGGAACAGACACCTGACCCAAATTTCAGATTTTTAGAAAATTTTCTACTACCAAAAAGGGCGCGGACGATGGACGGCGTACGGCGTACGTACGGGGTACGGCGTACGGCGTACGGCGGTGAAAGATTTTCCACAATCGTCCAATACCTCCGGTGGGCGCCAATCGGGTCGGGACCAATCTCAATGGATTCTGGATGGAAAATGATATTCTACAAGCCCTAGAACCCCCCCCCCCCCCCCTCAAACCGTTAGTGGAAGTGCTAACATTTGCCCCCAATTCGGTCTGATCGAGCTGAAATGTTTTGAGGACCAACTAGAGCCAGAAATGGCGTGGGCGGTGAACGACGAACGGACATTCTGTTTCTTGATTTAGACATCATGAAACCCAGAGTAGCAACTTTTGAAGCCAATCGGAGAGGTTGACCCCTGACATAAGTTACATAGGTTATTCGATTGTTCATTAATAACCAGACGAAAATGTCAAAAGATGGTGGTATGAATTCAGCATCATGGAAAGCTCTCCACGTATTCCCCTGAGCCGGCTGCTTCCGGGCCATTATTTATCGTGGAGGCAAGACACTATTTACCAAAGTGAGATGAAACGGCCAAAAGCTATTTCGACTTTACGAAGGACGTCTTCATCCAAAGAAAGAACAACGACAAGAGTAAGAGTTAAACTCCCCAGGAGAAAGTTCTCACACACAAGTCTTCTTTGGATGTTATTACCACCTCTGGTCATTTGACACTCGTTTTGTGTTCACGCGGCGCTCTCTAGTAAAATTATACGGTCGTCAGAAGCCTCTAGATCCTTTTTAAGTGAACGGTCGGTTCTATTTGGTACGAAAGGTCGTCGATAGTAAAAGTACAATCACGACTCAACGGAATAAGTTTCGAGACAATGAGCCTATCCGGGAGTGCCCAACAGCAGCAGGACAAAACTGAATGGTTCACTGAACAACGAAATTACGACAAATGATTAAACTCTTAGATACCAAGATTCTTCTATAATGTGAAACTTGTACGTTGAAATATTAATTCATCAAGTATTACTAATATTCTACCGTTTAAACCACCCCTCACGGTTCGGAAACGGTATTTTCCTCTAAAAGTGGGCCACATACAATCTTTACTTAGGTCGATCGTGCAGCAGTCAGTTCGGCAATAAGGAAACGACGTTTTAATGAAGAAAGCGGGTAGATAAGCAATGTCTCTTCAACGTTACAGTTGCGGAAGTCAGTCACGCGTCACGGCTCCTTTTCTTACACCAACCTTTTGGAATCAGACAGCTCGCTAATGTTCCTAAAAGGAATACCCTCTTGGCAAAGGTAATTTGGCCACTGATTGCTATAATCTTCAAAGGGAACCGGAGCAACGCGCATTTCTCGTATGAAATGCTATGGAAGGTCATCAAAACACCCGCGGCTCAAGAGTAATGAGGTGCCCAGAAATGATGTCTTCATCATGAATACGGATGAACTTCCAGGTTTAAAGCGGCTCAAATTAAAATCAACTAAAGAACTCAAGCAAATTGAATGTTGGTGCTGGCTCGTTCTTCGAGAGGTTTCTCGTGTATTTTGACCGTTATATCGCTTTGTTGCAAGACGTGATCAACTTTATTGAAAAGAGCTGTAAGGATGAACAAGATTACAAACGGGCGCATTGTATTCTGTGGGACTGAGATCACTTGAGGTACAAGCGAAGGAAACGAGAACGCACAACCCAAACATTGCGCTGCAGTGTCACAGCATTCATATTGAATCTGTGTTGATTTTAGCTGGGAAAACCCACTTCATCATAGTCAATTAACAAACCCTTTTTCTCAACTTCTCCTAGAAGTTTAAGCAACGAGAAATATGAGATCGCTGCAAACTATTCGACAACGGTTGATTATTTCTTGGAACAAGAGTATGGGAAAATAGTGAATGTCCCGGACTCATTCCAATTGATTCAGCGTTCAACATTTAATGGAAGATGAAAGCCCACAGCCCTAGGTACCAGAAAACCCACTTTCGAATAGGTAGGTACCCGTTTTGACTTATACCCACCTCCGTTCAAAATAATAAACCTTAGGGGAAGAATTTGTAGCGTTTGAAACGTAAACTACTGTCAAATTTTCGGGGTAATAAGGAATAACCAACCAAAAATTGCAAAGGCACAAATCATTTCATTTTTGTTGCAGAAGCGTGATTTAGGCTAGGAAGAGGAGTACGCCTTCCAACGGCCTTATCTGCATTTTGCAGGAAAACAAGATGTTTTGTACCTGGATGCCGGTGGCTTTGAACCACCTTATCCAAATGTTTCTTCTCGTCCTTCATTATGACCACGACTACGGCATATACCTAGTATTTTCAATATTCGTTTCATGTCATATGGGACCACGGTACCCTACCTCGGCATCAACTGGACTGGGTGAAGGAGTCACTTTCGCAGGCTGAGGTCGCTCACGGCGGCTCGGCAGGTACGAGTTGGCCGGTGATGACGTCTCCGAGGTCGTGTCGTTCCCCGACGCGGATCTGACAGCCCTCGACCGCGCCTGGACACCGCACTGATTGCTGACGTAAGCCAACAGCAGCAGGAGTTTCCACATCGCGCCGAACCCTCGTTCGCCAGTACCTTTCATTCACGCGTTGTCATTAGACCTGTTGATTCGACTTTCAATCTGAAATAGAAAACAGACAGTCAAATAGATTCGACTAGTTACTGATGAATAGCATTTAATAGTGTCAATGATATATATTTTTAGAAAAAACGTAATAGGAACGTAATCGTTTCAACATAATTTTCTTGCATCGACGCTCAAAGTGTCCCGATTTTCGGTTCAACCGATGAAAATCACTTTCCTATAGATTGGACGAGAAAAAAAGGCGTTGAAAATCTTGTTGGTATGTGCGATTAACCGTTTAGAGCGACCGGTCACGCTATAATGGACGCCTTAACCACCTTCACACGACAAAGCAAGTTCGTAAAAATGTGAATTTCACAACTCCAAGTGCTCGTATAGTACGTAAAGGATAACTGATGGACTAGCAATCGAGTTATAGCGCAGACTCTTGGCTGAGTCCTGAAACAGCCATCAACGATGATGATTGTCCAACCGTGAGCACATGTCTGGTTTGAAATGTTTGTGGGTGTGTCCGTATCAACACCCTGCCTGCATATTCGGTAAGCCCATACATGTTCGGTTTTCTCCGCCAAGACACCGGGTATTCCTCATTCTTCGATTCAAACAAACTCTCAGGGCGGTAGCTGGATTAAGAAATCAATCTGGAATCGACATGAGTGAGAGGAGTTTGGAGTTGAAGTCAACACAAATATGACAGATGTATCATGGGGAAACATGTAACTTGATGCTTTTACGGCGGGGGACGAATTCATTCCACAATGCTGAGCGTACTATATTTACTTTTATGTACTATTTTTTATTTACATTTACTTTTTGGTTATATAGACTATGGTAATCCTTCAACATAAGAAATTATCCAGGATTTATGAAGTCATTGACGAGAAGGTGTATGCTTTTTTAGCCAGATGATAAATTTCAAGTACCTGGTAGCTGGTAGAAAAGGGTTTGAAATTTGGAATGAATTAATCTGTAACTCTGACACCTTTAGATGCTCAAGGGTGAACTCTGAATGAGTAGCGATCGTACCAAAATCAATATATTGAAGAATCTGAAATAATTCCACTCGGGGCACAGAAGAACTGTGGGCCCAGAGGTATCCCCTGACAGCTCACATTGATTGAATGGTCCTCGAGAGCCATCAAACGATTTTTCCAGACGAAAGCTTTCCAATGACTCCTGAAAGTCCTTCATCCATGGAATCTGTCGAATGGCGAGGGATAAGACCCATCTACCCTCATTTCCCCACCCGGACCCCCCACCGGTTGGCTGCCTACAAAGGTTTTGCGATTTAAGCTAGAACGTATATTAGTACAACTACTAGGTTAGTATCCATAGAGCAATTCAGATCAACATTCTGAAGGTTGTGTGAACCAACTGTTCATTGGTGTCCTTTCGAAACTCGATTGCGTTTTGCGCGATTAGCTAGTTAGCACCTAACACCCACACTTTGATGCTCGGAACGACGTATATCCCTGGAACTCGTATTTTCGATGCCATAACTGACGAATGAAACGTTCATTCTGCAGTGTGAATCCACGATGAAACTGACCAGAGTTCATAATTTTCTTTCTCGTTCTCAGGAAAGTTAGAAGTAAAAGTGGGCAGATTCATTTTTAATTAGGTGCGTCGAATGTGTTATACATACGGAGGGCAGGAAGTAGGCCAGCGAGCAGAGCGGACCAATGACTCCCTTTCTCGCCTTGTATCACAACAAAATGAGAACCTCCGTGGTTTTAATTGCCGGCAAAGCCCTGGAAATGTTGACGTAGAGCCAGCGAATAAAACTAGTCAATTACCGAACGCGAATGGTCGGATCTTGACTAAATTACAAATGTGAACGTCGTGACGAAGGATCGTTGGGTTGGGTCGAGGCGGTCACGAGTGGTCCACCGAAAAGGTATAGCAGAATCCCCTCACTGTGTCAGTTCGACCTTGGGAAAATCCTCCAGGCTGTAACGGAGTAAAGGGTGGAGTACAAGTGATTTGAACACATGAATGACTGAACTGTTTGACTGATTAATGGGACCCTTAACAGATCAACATCACAGCACATGTGTAAATTAGCGAACGGGTAGGTTTGGTCAGCGTGGGAACAGAGACGAAAGCGCAGGATGAAGCATAAATTGTATTAGTATTATTATTATTATTATTGGAATTCAGGTATCGCATCGTAGACATGTACATTTCAAGAAGTTTTTTACTGAAGAAAACGCCCTTACTCAATCGATATTAGAAAATTATGGCAACACTCTAAGATTAAATTTGAAGATACATCTTGTGATACAAAGTTGTGAAATTCAATTTGAAGTTATGGAAACCATTAACCCAATTTTAAAGCAGTTTTCCTCCCGTTAGGTATCAAATAAATTAGAGCATTGCTGTTGCGTTTCTTCATTTTTTTTAAAATTAAAAACGAAAAATTTAAGAGTTGGTGTTATTAGAAAACAGTTTTTCTTTTTCTTTTTAAGGTATCAATGATCAACTCGTTCTACTTAGCACGGGTTTGCCCACAAATTTTTTCCTGAAAGAACATATAACATTCTTTCATTCATGTTGTATTAAAGTTTTGGTCATTGGACGGTACGGACAACGAATAAAAACAGCAAGGGGAAGCTGTCCCAACGACGAACGTTGTTGGTAACTGGTTTGTGGCGACAGACAAAAGATCAAGAGAGTAGCAACTCTCGCGAAGTTATTTTTCAACCAAAGGGGGAAAAAATTCGTTTGCCTTTTTATTTTTCTCAGTAGAGGAGAAAGCTTGTTACGTACGAACACGCTAGCGGGAGCGGTTATTTGATGCGCAAATAAATAACGGCACCTCCGATCGTTTGTCAAAGTCGTCAGTTACAAATCGCTTCTGCCTAACCCGATCTACTTCAAGGAACGCGGTTTGTCCTCCTTGTGATCAAGTACTATTTGTTCAGTATTCATCGCAGACTGAAGAATCTATGAGTCATTCAATTAATTTTCACTAAAAAGAAGACGCTACACTATATAATAATAACGTATATGATAAGAAGCGATGTGAGCGCGTTCTTCCAGATGTTTTTCAAAGGAACGCGTGGAGGCACCGCACCAAATAGATTGAGGTGAATGACATCATTAGGTACCTATAATGACTACTCGATTAGGGGAGATCCTCTCAAAATAACAATACAAAAAATATAAACATAACCCCCCTATTAGTTCAGGTGTTGCTAGAAAGCATATCCAGAAAAAGTAATTCGAAAAAAAAAAATTAACTCCAATTTTTGGTTAGTAGTTATTTCTTGAATTCCTCATTATTTCTGATCCCCCCCCCCCCCCTTTCGCGTGGTCCGATTGGGCTGAAAAGTTTTGAGGAACAGCTAAAGACGGAATGGGTCCCTGATCAAAATTTCAGATTTTTAGAAGTATTTGCTGCCGTAGATTTGCTACGGCCTGGACGGCGGACGGACATTTGCCAATTTTGATCTTGACACCTTGAAACGCCCAGAAAAAAAATTTGGGGCGAATTTGTGAGGTTGACTTTTTGCATACAAAATAAAAATGACAAACCAAAATAAAAGGTTTTCTATTTTTTAATATGGGTACGAGCAAAAACTTCCAAGGAGAGAATAAAAGAACGAAGTTGATGGTGTAATTCATTGAACACTACAAATGTGCTTTGACACAGAAAACGATCGCGCCCCTGGATTTGAATACGATAAGTTAAATGAGCGCCTACCAACATTCGAAAAAATATATTCAGGATACTGGGAATAGCTCGAGCCCGCAGGGCCCCAACATCCGTATGCGGGTTGATACTGTTACGGTTGGACAAACGCCCTTATTACCTTCATTCAGAGCTGGATAATTATGACGCTTCAGGCCTACCTTTATCAGTAGGTGTGAACGTGAGCGTTGCTGTCTCCATAATGTGAATAGGTTGAATTGTCAGTTGGATGACCCAAAGAACTTTCGAAAATTAATTTAAAATTCAGATATTGGCAGCTTTGATTTAGATGATGCCAGTCCGAAGCTACTCACACGATTTTCTCAAAATGAGTTAACATAGAGGCGTCGTTCATTTTCTCACGGAATGTTGTATTGTGACGGAATCACGAAATAGTTGAAAGAATTGCAAATTCCCGGACTCATTCCAATCGGTTCATCGTCCAACATCTACTTGAAAAGCATACCCCTAGATACCCAAAAATTTCGAAAATTCAACTTCGAAACTGGTAGGTAGGTACCAATTTTAGCCCATACACTCCTCCATTGGGGACCAATCGGTCCAGGATCCATCACAATGGATTCAGCGTCCAAAATGTTGTGGAAAATGGTACCACACACGCCTAATTTCCAAAAAGTCCCTACAATCGAGTTTCAAAAACAACCGGGCTGAAAAGTTTTGAGGACCAACTAGAGCCAAGAAGAGGTCGTGAAAACGTTTTTAGAAAATTATCTACGACCAAAAAAGAACAGTGTACGGGGATTGTTTTTGGATCTAGACATCATGAAACTTATATATGTACTATCAAATTTCGGGACCAATGAATGGAGATGGTGATTTCTGGAATGATTACATTTTGATTATCCGAGGAAACACCAACCAAAAGGACCTTCATCCAGAACTTCCTAACGTCTGCCGACGATTGGCCTTGTTCTTCGCCGAGGTCACAGTCTGCACAGAGGCCTCCAGAGTCGGCATCTTGCAAAAGAGGCTGCGGTGGACCATACAGTGGATTCCATATGCGGTGGGTACGTGATATCAACATGAGAAAGACTTCGCGGTGTCGGAAGGAGAAAAGAAGAAGAATTATGGCCTTCTCGGACAGGGCGTTACATCGCGGTCTATAATAACGGGGTCGGAGCGCCAATGGGAGGAGATGCGACATGAAACCGCACTTTTTGTCCAGCCGCGATTATGATGGCAATCTTAATTCAATTTAACAAACAACTGATTGTCAGGTGTGGACAAGTGGACCGCACACACGATACCGCAATGAAACCACCATCCCCTAGGGCTCTACCGAACTTGACCCGTTCCTCTTCCCCACAATAGTTCCAATAATGTTATTTTTCTTCTTCAGTGTGTACGGAGCATTTTTCAAGGGTTTAATTTAATTCCAATTTAATTCATTTTAAAAATGTATGTATACAGAAAAACCGACAAATTCAATTCATATCTTTTTGTACAGAAAAAAAAGAAAAACTTATTTTTTCAATATACTAATTCATACATTTTAGGTTAATATTAGGAATTTAATTATAACTAAGGGTTTTTTTTTTCTCCCAAAAAACAGCTTGAAGACATTTTTGAAGAAGTGTAGCTATATTATGCCTGATTTACGTATTTAAAATGTTAGTTGCGCTCGACTCCAGGCTAACTGGCTAACATGCCACGGCTTCTAACTCCTTTGTATCTGGATCCCACACCATAGAACGATTTTTGAAGGAGTACATGTAAAATTTTGTCTTGTTTTTCATCTAGCATTTCTAGTTATCAGTACGAATTGGCACATGCATGATGTTAAACGTTCCAAGTTGTTACTACGAGCGATTTTCTCATTCTCTCTCTCCCTCATAGGAAATTGAAAAATTCGAATAAAATTCCTTCCGAGAATTTCAAATAAATTTGAGTTTTAATATAATTCATGTTTAAAAAAGAAATGATTTTTGATTTATTTTTATTAATTTTTTCGGATACACGAATTTTGTCCGTATATTCATATTATGTGTGAAGTTGAACGCTTCAACCTCCTCCACCGAATAGTTCTACAATTATTCACCAATTATCTCGTCCAAAATAAGCACTGGTCCGGATGATGGCTGCTTCGACTGAAACCGCTCCTCGAGATGTTTCACACGGTTGCGCGTACAAGTAGTAATGTCTCCCTTCATAAAGCGCCACTACAGAACGAGTTGAGTATACCGACCTCGTTGGAACTTGATGCAAGTTAATAGGTGCAATACGAACCTAATCTGTTATTACACTGAATCCCTTTTGAAAAAAGCCCTACCTCGACGTGAATAAATCCTCACGCTCCCTATAAACCGTTACCATTATGGGGCTCTCCGAGTCCTTTCGCGTGAACCGCCTTTCAAGTTTAGTTTCGCACAATTAGACGTTATTTATAAACAAATTTATGACCACTTTTTAAACATTTTTTTCATTCACATGCAAATGCTGACGCGATCCGTTCATGAGTTATGCATACGAACGGCAACGATATTCGAACTGAATCAATCTAGAGGAAGTTGTCTGGCGCCAGTAGTCAGAGGGCTTTTTGCAATTTTTAAAAAGGTATGTTATGACGGATTCGGAAAAAACAAACAAGATTTATAACGTCAGTTGGACCTCTTCGACGTCACTGGCTTGCCTTAAAATAAAAATACAGCTTCTTGCATTGATCAGGATATAAGTAATAATTAATTGATACTCGCAATACGGGAAAAAAATTACTTGTCCCTCCACTGCCTTACAGAAGGTAGTTTAACCATTACCTTCGCGTTTCTGGCACTCCTGCCGTCCCGCAAGACATTCAGCACTGCGTCACTTATATACCTCGCGCACGTTTCTTACATTTATGCGTAATTTCCTTACAGCTAAAATGACGTCAGCTTAAGAAAAGAAAAAAAAACCTAACAAGCCCGAGAAAGAATTTTCTCTTTTATACGGTTGTCGGGGATTGAGTTTCACCGCCCTTGAATAGCTCGGCGCCTCATGCCCTTAGCGCAAAAAATCAACAATGAAGAGTAGAAGGAACAACAAAGTCACAGTTAGCCAGAGACAATAGAAAACAACGGTCAGAACGGAATGAGACAAGCGGACGAAATTGGATTGGTCGCAGTCGAAGTAAACTAGGACCATCTTTGCCCATTCAGAAGTAGCAAGAGTAATTTAAGATTCAAAATAATACTGGTATTTTACTACGGTTTGTCCGTTAACTAGGGAAAAGTCTCAATTGAGTTCAGGTCCTTCGCCTTTACCAGCTAAGATTGACTGGCAGTTGTGGCCAACAACCTCAACGAATTGCTTTACATTTAGACTGAAAATGAATGCGATCTCAAGCTGTGAATACGGTATCAGCGCCTACAAAATCATTTTAAAAGACAAAATGATGAATACAAACGCTACAAGATATTTTTAAGAAATGGTTAAAGTAAATGAATCAATAACAAGAGTGGACGATAACTATACACCCGCTTTCAAATGCCACTCTTGATTCCACCACCTCCGGTGGACGTCATTTGGTCTAGGATCCAGCTCAATGAATTTTTCGTTTTCTTTGGATCTAACGTTGAACAGAGGTGACGAAAATGGGTGGCCCTGGTGTTCACCATTCCTCATCAAGATTGCGACCTAACTATGCATTGTGCACACCGTCAGGTTAATTTCGCCAGAGGAAGCTCTCACATTCAAGTTAGATGAGGATATAATTACACAGCAAATACTGTTCTACAATGCTGATGAACAAATGGATGAAGGAAGGGACGAAGGAGAGTAGATACGCTACATGTAGTTTCTCACCAGTAAAAGTCTTCAGCCGATCAAGTTCTTGAAGAGATTGTGGAAGTAATATTACAGGCTCAATGAAAAAGAACGGCTGAAAGTCAATCGGAACTTGAATAGAGCTTATACGACCACTAAATATTTATACTTTTTCCAAATTGTTCCGCCTCATAAAAAGCCCATTCGGTTTGAAAATGGAACCCACCTGTCTATTCACTTTCTTCCTCAGCATGTTTTTTTGTTCTCTTAAGCGAGACTACTTCTAGACACTCAAACTGTTCCAGTCGACAGGTTAAATGCCTCCATAACTCAAGAGCCCTTACCAACTAAACGCTGCCAGTGAGCATTGATTTGGTGTTTGGAGCCCTCCATCACTTTCCCACCCATTAAAGTCACTTTCCACTCATCATCCTGTTACTGGTGGATAATCAACTCTGCATTTTCTAATTAGATACCCTCCTTGGTACCTTGTAGAAGATGAATCGTTCGGCAGTTCCTTTTGCTTCATAGGTATTTTATGATTTCATTGAATGAGATAAACCTAGTAGTAGCTTGAACTTTCCAATATGGGCAATGAATTAATATCACACTCGAGTTGTATTACGATTACATTGGGAGAAATCGTTATTTTGATTCCCAACTTTTAATGGATACTCTAAATCAAGGAATCAAAACTCACCGGCTTACCGAAGTAGATAAATGAGTAGGAGTGAGTCAGTTATCTTCCAGTTTTGCCAAGAGGTTCACCTATTTCCCTACTTCCATAGAAAATGCCTTCAGCAGGCCAAAAAAGGACTGTTTCATAATAAAACTTGTTGAAACTATCACCTGAGGTGATATACGGCAGCGTGGGTAAGAGCAGGGTTTCTAAAGCTCATGGCTAAAATTGATCGAACATGACAGAGAATTTTTAATTGATCTATTCTTATCATATTTATTTATTTTTTTTAAATAATTTTTTGTAGAATGGAGGATTCATAATTTGCTTCATATTGTCACGAATCACCTATATAATAAATACTTACCTATATTCGGAATACTAAAAATATATTATTATATTATCTCTCTATTTTCAGTTTCTCTTAGCAAAGAAGTAATGAAAATGTCGTTCTAATGGTAGTGTGCGTAAATTCCCTACAGTTTGAGTGGTAGTAGAACTTCATAGGTCATGTACTAATTTTTCAAAAAGCGAAAATTGTATTCTTTAGGCAACATTTGAGCAATTCGATGGGCGATGTATTTTGATCCTTCAAAAATGCACTTCTTCATTTAAGAACTCGGTGTTGATTGTGACTCAAGACCCAAAAAAATAATCGATAACTGTATGATTTTATGTTGATTAGGTAGAAAGCCATTCGAGATGAAGGGTGGTGATAAGACTCCTTTTCTACGGTTCTATTAAAAGTGCACCGTTCAGCGAACCGCTACGCCTGGGGACATTGAATCAGCTTGGAATAAGAACAGGGGTCCCGTTCATGTGCAAAGCGCATCAGAAATCGACCGGCCGTTCTGTTCTAATTGGTTCGACGCGGCGACTTGAATCAATTCCAGAGGTTGCATTACGAATTAATGAACCGTCACGGGAAAACAAAGGAAAAAACTCTTCGCGAAACTTCTAGTATTGAAATCGTTTTTGTTTCCTTTTTTTCGGTGACTTCTTGGTCAGAAGTTTCGCCCTTGAGATGTCTCTCGGTCGCCAGAGCGAACGGTTTTTCTTTTTTGGTTTGGACCTGCGCTCTGGTTGTCCACGAAACAGAACCGTCGACATTAGACAGTTAGTCGACCGCAGAAACGGCCGACCACGAGAACCATGCAGGCAGTTACACCCCCGATCGGCTATGTTCTGGTTCCCTTCACACTTCCTATTCCGAATGCCCAAAAAGACAGCTCTTTTTCATTCATCTTGTCAATGGTTCTGAGGCTGCTTTCTCCTCTAGAAATGAGGGTTTTGTGAGGGAAAAGAGATAGAATGAGAAAAAGGGAGATGATACGATTAAGAAAAAAGTGTTGGATAGCGAGATTGAAGTTGGTGGCCGTGTTTGATCGATCGACGCCCCGTTTCCTTCCTGAACGCTTTCTCAAACTGGGCAAGGCATCAGGAGTAATTCCCCTGATTGTGGGAATAAAACCCAGCGCCTCTTCGGCCAGATGTTGAGGTCTATAAATAATGCAAACCGTTACAACTGGAACTCGGCAATTTTAAGTAAACTCGACCGGGGACTTTGGGATGATTTTGCCATAAGAGACCAATGCGCTATGAGGCTAATACATGATTTAGAAGATTGTTAAGCTCACCTTCCCCGCCAAAATGAGCTCCGCAGATCCCTCTTCGAGTCTCCACGAAACCTGGGAAATAAAACAAAATATTTGATATTAGGATACAGTATTCACATGGCCTCATAAAAACATGAAAGGCTATCAAAAAACATGAGGTACGGGCGACATAAGAACTCTAGAGACACTACCTAATAAATTAGGTTAAATGACTAGGTCGCATACAGGAGCTTTTCCCATTTCCTGAGCTCTTTAAGTGCATACCACAGACAACACGAGTTTATTCACCGAATTTCCGGTTTCTTCCCACCAAGTGGCCATTCGCTGAGCCGGACGAGCCTATGAGAAGGAAGGCAAAATAGATGGAAATAGGCTCTAAGAAACCCTTTGCTCCCGGCTCTCACGTACCGGTCAATAGGAGGTTTTCGCACGGATCTAACTAAAAGCGAGAGGTTGTGCCGTATTCTTCTGGGCTCTTGCTATAGAAAAACGCCGGTACCGTTCGGACTCTCGGGCTCACCACTCAATAGCGGCCGTCATTAGGGCCGTTGAAAATTACCGCCTTCGTTTTTCTAAAAATGGTCTAATAAAATCGAAACTGATCGCTTTTCGAGACCTTACTTGGGACGGGATATTATCTTTCCATTTCTTCCAAGGAAAGAGTGCTTCGGCCCCTTTTTGACCTACTGAAGGCGTATTGTCCTGCTCAAATGATGGCTGGGGATCCGAAGCACAAAGACATCTTGATGCAAGAAGCTGGTGTCAGGTTGATTAGTTGTAATGTGGGGTGTGGATCATCAGGAGGTGGCTAAATGGGACATCCCCATGTTTGCATTACCTTCCCCTAACCGAGTACCTACACTGGGTCTTAGCTTCCATGACTGAAAAGCGTCAAGAAGAAAGAAGGGAAAAAAGGACATTGACTAACCTATATTCACTAATCTGCATTACGCATGCTATATCTATGCGTCCAAACCTAAAATAATGTCTTACTCAATTCTCGTTTTAGTCCTCACTTAATATATTGAATAAAATGTTTAAACAAGGAGACTCTTTCACCTGGTGTTCCCAAAAACCATGATTACTACTTATTATTTGGGCCCACTCAGGAATAAAAACTCATCTCAGAAGAAAAAGACAAGAGAGATCAAGAAGTCAACGTTTCTAGAGATGTTGGAGAAATGCATTAGAGAAAAACCGTCAGTGGCTGACATCACCGACTGAAGAGATCAGTTCTGTAATTGACGTTGGTAATCGATTAGAAATCTCATGCTCTTGATGTCCAAGCTCCAAGATCCTGACACAACCCACTCGAAATCCCAGGTAATCATCCACTTCATCTTGAAATGAGACGAAAGGGGAAAACATTTTTATACTGATGCAACCCATCGGACTCAAATCCGGCGCACCATTATCAACGTGAAGAGTGGAGAAAGTCTTTCTCATCAAGTAGATGATGCGATGTTTGTTAGAGGAAGAAAAAGATCTAAGACATCATGACGTGAAGGGATTTCAAGTATAAATACTGAGCGGGAAGAATTGGGTTTTTATCTGTATATCAACTGAAGAAACACATCGAATTCTCCATTAATTATTTGAAATGACAACGACTTCCCTCAGATTCTCACATTGCGCTCAAGAAGATAGGCATGATTTTCTTCCTAATCCGCAGATGGTAATATTGTAAGAAGTCCGGTCAGTATGATATTTAGAAAGCATTGATCAAGATGAAACAGGAAGAGTGATTTCTCAACTTGAGCATCAAGTCAGAAGGGACCGGAGGGAAGAGAGACGTGGCCATGATGTATGATGTATGTATCATGTTGGGTCACAATCTACTCCAGCAAGTCTATTTAAGCGAAGAGGCATCGACTTTGAGCGATCGCTCTCTTCCATACGCCATTCAGTCGTTTTCGCTAACACGATATTCCACATCTGATGGATTTTCGAACTTTCTGCGTGACAAGCTCACTTTTTCATGGCGTCATCCCACCATCTCGGAGTCCCGACTAATAAATATTCAGAGGACCGACTCTCGAAAGATTGTGGAACCGATGAGAAACAGTGAACTCATTTCGATGGATATTCCACCTTGTTGAGTTCATACGGGCGTCGGCGGAGCGGAAATTGGAAGGTGAGGCAGAGAGAGTCAAAATATTTCGTCAAATAAACTCTCTCCGCCACCATTTTCGGGCCCCTAAATTGAGGATGTCGGTTGTTTACTCCACACAAAGAAGAGATTAACCCACGTCGAATTGAGAACAAAACGCTTCAAATGACTCCAAAAAGGTTAGATATTCTACATTCACCTCGCTCAATTAGGAAACTTCGTTAATCATTTTGAAATTTTGTTGCAAAATCTTATAATTAGTGCTCCTGGAATTTTTCACCTGAATTCGGAGCTAATTAGTCATTACAAGGAACAGGAACAAGTAAATACCAATTGAAGGGAATCATCCTTTCTTGCACCGCCCCGTACATAATTCGATTTTGGTGTAATAACTTGCCCTCTTTCAACTGTATCTTTCTTGTTCTCCTTTTACTGATGACACACAAAGGTCGCTATTTTTCATGTCACCGGCTAAACGGCACTGCATCTTTCTGTTTGATGGCCGAAAGACTTTTGGCTCAAAAAGGGAAATAGGTCCACGATACGGCAAAATATCGACGAACCTGGTGGCTCCTCACGTTCCATTGTTGTCGACCGTTTACCGGGTTGATGGTACCAAATTGACGACTATTATCCAGAAAACGGACGTCTGACATGGTAACTTAGTGAAAGTTTGTTGGATCGTGACTTGACGGAGGAAATGTTTGAATAAACAGTCTTTCACGAGGTCTCAACGTAGTTAGTTCTTTGTCCGTCACATTTTTCATATTGTTCTGTCTGATTCAACGCCGGTTCGGCTCACATTGAGGTACCAGCTGCTTGTACAACGCTAATCTTTCATTCTAACCTTTGCCAGCCCTCATCTTCCAACAGATTTTTTATAAGACCACCGCGAGGGGGAGGTGGACGACAGTAAAAAGTTAATACAATAAGAAACGCTGCGAATTATTCCAATGGTTTATTATTCCAGGTAAATACCGCTAAATTATTCCAGAATGGTTGATTATTCCTTGGAGCAAGAGTATTGGGAAAACAGCGAGTGTGGAGTGTCCCGAACTCATTCCAATCGATTAAGCGTCCAAAATTTAGTGGGAAATGATACCCCAAAAATAGTTTCCAAAAAGTCCCGAAAATCGACTTTCCAAAAACACTTTCCTACCTACAACCTCCCCTAACTCGGGCTGATTTGGCTAAGTTTCAAGGACAAACTAGTACTCGCAATAACTTTCGCGGGTGGTGGTCTAGTTTAGAAATCCAGAATTTATTCTAGTTGTGAAATGTCAAATTTTGGGGCAAAACGAATAGAACGGCCACAGGCATGAAAACGTTATTGTGGATCAACACTAATTTGCGAAACGTAACGACAGGAATAAACAGGCAGAGCTAGGTTGGAGGATGTCACTCGTATCCTTCCCCCAAGTGGCGAAATGCTTTCGTGAATAAAATCGGTCCGAAGGCTGTACCATGAGAACTTGTCGGATCCTTCATAACCGAAAAGACCCGTCGAACCTCCCAGGAGTGCGTTGTCCCAGGACTGGGAAACATCTTAGGTGCCGGGACCAAGTATAATAAGAACCATTGTTGTCGCTTGAGGTGGTCAAGAAAGGCTTAGTGATGGATATGGAGCGGAAGACCAAGTCCAGGTTGAGCCACCGAGCTGGAACTCCACGGCTTTTTGATCCGCCTGTTTTGAATGTCCTCGTCCCTACCAGGAAGACTCATAAGACAACGACCCCTTATTTGCTTTTCAATGGGGGCCTCCGAAGGCGCGCACCGGTCCCTGATTTACATTTTGTGGTAGTGTTCACCGTTTGCTTTTTACAATCAAAGAAGTTTGAGGCGTGCCAGCAGGGCAACGTTGACTGTTAATGAACTAAAACTCACGACCTAATTCAAACTTGGATTATCAGTCAATGAATAATAACAGGAAGAGAATGATTTTGCATCTCTAGTTAATGATTCAGATTTGCCCGAAAATTAAACATTAAATTTTTCAAGAAGTCTGGATCAAACTGTTCGTCTCCCATCCATTTTTAGCAAAAAATTGTTTCTAAAAATTTGAAATTTCGAACAGAGAATTCTTTCCAGCTCTGAATGGTGTCGACATTATTCCAGCCCTTTTGAAAATGAGTTTTGAAAACCTAGGCGTGTGGCTATGAAATTCCACTAAATTCTGAAAATCAATCAAAACTGAAATAAACTCAATTAAAATTCGATAGCAAAAATCAACAAAACGAAAACAAACGTTCGTTTTTTGAAAATCGAATCAGTTATAATAATTGTCCCGGAACGATCAACATTAAAAAAAAAAAAAAAAAAAAAAAAAAAGCTGCAAATTCATTCACACGGTTGGTTATTCCTCGGACCCATTTTGACCCATAAACTCATCAAGAGGGCGCCAATCGTACCGGAACCCATTTCATTGGATTCAACGTCCAAAATTTAGTGGAAAATGATACCCCACACGCCTAGGTACCAGAAATCTTGAACACATATTCAAAATGGGTAGATTGATACCCATTTTGACCTAAATCTTCTTCCAGGTGGGTGCCAATCGTTCTGGGACTAATTATTGGATTCAGCGTCCAAAATTTAGTGGAAAATTATACCCCACACGCCTAGATTGCCAAAATCAATTCAAAATCAATCAATCAATTGAGACACCTTGAAACGTCAAGAAAAAATTTTGAGCCGAATCGGAGAGGTTGACCTTTTGCATGAAAACATAGGTTATAAGAAGGAATAACCAACCAAAAACAGGAATGGGTGACAATTTTGAGAATGTATAATCTTTTTGAAACTAAAATTGTTGTCTGTATTCTCTTTTGAAACTCACTGGAATATCTGCTATGATGTGCTTTCTACGCACAATGTATTAAAAATGTTGTCACTCCCACCTCGATTCAGTACGACAATTTAGAGTTTGACTGATCTAAACGAAAAAAGAATTTCCAGGAGACTACTTGAAAGTCTATAGAAAGCCACACTGCGTGATTCGTCATTTTCTTCAAATTGTTCGCCTACTTGGACTGTTTAAAGTGCAGATGACTTTCTCATGGTGCACCGCTCATAGACCGAAAAATTTGTGAAAAAACTCTCTCCCGTATTCGCGAGGCCCCGTTTTAAGGAACGATGATAAAGTGAGCTGATTAGGCAAATAAGTGGATGACAAAGCGAAGATATAAGTCCGGGATGTAGGACAGCCGGGCCAGCGTAGGTGTCCTGGGCTGGATCCTGGCGATGTGGATCGTTCGAGGAACACGTGCACAAGTTAGGGCCACAATCCACGTTAATATTTCTCTGTCTCAATAATCCAAACGTGGATCAGAAATCACGTATTCATAACGCATCAGCTAAAAATTGGCTGCATTCTGCGTCAAAAGGTCGAAATACGTCGATCTTCCTGTGAAATTGAACGAACTAAAAACCACAGGTCAAAATTGGGTGATTTGGTGGTATTTGTTCAACTAGCAATGCCGTCAAGAATACTCGGTAAGGCTGAATCCACAATCAGAATGTAATAGGCTAAAGCAAATGATGTACTCATGCGATCCAAGTTCAAACGAAATATTCCATTCCCATGATTTAATAAGCGGGGCGAATGGGAAATTAGATATTGATCAATCTCGATACATCATGATTTCGAGACGATTGCCAGTAATTTACCAAATATCCTTCTTATACCGAAGTTATTTCTTCGGAGAAGCCCCCAAAGCCGAAGTCATTTATTGATAGCCGTGATTGGTTTTTTTTTTTAAACTTATAGTTACGAAAATCAATTCGACTGATTCATTTTCAATTGAAGCAAGATTGATAGTCTAAGAAAAAAAAATCCCTCACACAGTCATTAGGCTCTTAAAACAGCAGGGTACAGAACTAAATGAATTTTTAAAAAACCCAAATTCAAATTCATTTGTGCTCAAAAATTAAATTTAATCAATTCCAAGACCGAATTATGGGCGTTTAGCTCATTCCAGAAGTAAATCACTGAATCCGTCTTGTTAAACAAATTTATCATCAAGAGAGTCAGCCTACCATTGAATTAACAAGGCGTAAAATACACAAACCAGAAAAAACTTATTCTCCCTCAGGCGTGAAAATGATTTAGTGGGCTTAACGAATAATCGCGAGACGTCAAGAAAATGTAAATCGTCGAAGAAAACAGCTAATTTATACCCGGATCCTTTCGAGTTGAATTAGTAGGCTCTCTTCTGATACAGTTGAATACCATTAGCATACGTAATGTGATCAATAGCATCAACACCTGACATTTAGTGGGGTGGAATCCCTAGGCAGGAAGCGGTATGAAATAGTTGACCTGATTTGAAATGAGAACGAATGGACGGATTGTTCCCGGAATCAAGTTAGTAGCATTCAAAGTAAGATGAATAGAATGAATAAATAGATTTGAAAAAATTAAAACGAATACTCTACCCAACAATATTATGGATTGCGGTCAAACAAGACGTCAAATATTGACATAATTTATATGAATACAAATAAAATGTTTGTTCAGTAACACTTTTTTAAAATTCTTCTTTCTGTATTAGTGAATTTTTGAAAAGATAGGGCCGAACACTGTTAATTAAAGTTCAACATGGAAAACTGCTTTCTCTGTAAAAACCAAGCACCAGCAAATGATTTCACAATGTTCTATTATCATTCAAAGATCTTGCTCGAGTGGGAAAAGTATCTTCCTCCAGATTAAATACTTCAAAAATTAAATATTTCTAACTACTTATTTCTACCCAGAACCTTCATTTTCAGCGATCGGTCCAAAACTTATATCTATCGATTCAAAACTTGATGAAAAAAATCAACTCCACAGGTGTCCAAGTGTCTCCAAAAACCATTTTCAAAAAACATATTGTCACTTTCCTCTGTTCGGGGGCTCAAAATTGCCGAGTGCTTTAGCCGAAAGATATAATTTGCCGAAATTGTAGACAAATTCCTACTTCTAATTCTTCTTGAATGTCAATGTTTTGTGTTAAAATGATAGTTAGGACTGCGGGCATGAAAACATAGCGTTATCATTAGGATGATACAAATCGTACAGGGGTTCCGGCACATTTTGGGAGTTAGCTTACGAATTTTTGGGATATTTTGAAATTCAATTTGAGCAGACATGTGGTTATTAGGAATGAGGAGTGCATGAAATTCGTAGAATTTTGAAAAATAGGTTGTTATCACATGGGTAGAGCAGAGAAGAGAGGTAACACAGGTACTCACGGTGTAACGAGGGTGAAACGCGCGAAAGACGACGACGACCGAACGTAAACTGTTACAACCGGCGGGATCGGGAAACACTCGGCGGAGAAGGGCCCGGAAAGTGTAGAACTGGAAGAGCAGAAGAGATCGGGCGGCGCTATAGGAGGAGCCCCCACCTTCCCCGAGGGGAGACCGTCGCACGCCGCTCCGCATCTACCGCCCCCACTTTCCCCGGAGGCCTGGTCATGTTGACCGCCTTGGCTTGGGCCGTCTGTCGGTTTGAATCGGCGTTGATTACATGTCATTAGCGAGGGAGGCGGCCAAATTATCTTCAACGTTCGACGCCAACAAAAAGTATATTAGTCGAAATCGAATCAGACCGGGTTTGTTCTTTTGGAAACTAGGCAATTCGATTAAGAGCGTGATCTGCGGAATACTGACGACTTCATCAAGGACAACCGCACAGCTGCTGCCTCTACATCAAATGCAAGAAATCGCACACTGTAAACATGGTGAAAATCACTCAACGCGTTCGATTAAAGACCTTAAAATGTAGGTTCTAACTTGAATTAGTCATCTTCTTCAAATCATTCTCCTAACCGAGTTTTAAACAGCAACAAAAAAAAGCATTAAATCCGCGTAAAGGTTAACTCCAATGACCAAGGAGGTTCCTTAATTAATTAAAACAGTGAAAATTACCCCGAAAAAAAGAAGAGTGTCAGTTGAAGCTTAGACGATACCGAGTCATTGAATCTAATTAGGTCCGAACGGACAGGTGACGAAGAAAAGTCAAAAACTGACGCGTGTAATCGTGAATCCCTCGAATAGCTCTCGAAAAACTTTGTTTTTGGGACACCTGTGTAAGAAACGCATTTTGCAGTATAACGCGGGTCAAGAAAGAACTGAGAACCTGGCATTTGAAGAACGCAAACATTTGTTATAATTGATATTGCTTGATTCTATTTGACCTTCAATATCCTGAGGAAGTATTTGTGGCACAGGACAAGAAGCGAGTTTTCAAATAGAGAATCATCTGGAAAATTTAGAGTTCCGTCAACCTAAACCCCGTCATCCACAATCATCAATTACTTTGGGCCTTTTTGTCTGTTCACTATGACAGAACATGACGAACGATCGGAAATCGGACCTGAAACGCGGCAAGAGATTTTTCAAAAAAATGAAAGAAATACTGCCAACATGATGAAAAGGTCATAGCAGGGCGGCTCTGAAGTGACAAAAAAGCCATGTCGAATGATTGGAAAAAGAGAAAACCGGCATGAAGACAATGTAGAAAACCGGACTATTAAGGGAAAGGTCGGAGCCACAAGACTCCTCTGATCCCGGTTGATTGAGCACAGAAAGTCCGAAAGGGTAGAACTAAGACCGAGTTGAATCAGGGATGTGGACTGCGGAGGTGGGAACTCGCGTTAAATCGGTAAATTGAGATTAGTCGGTTGTGTCTCTACAACGGTTAAACGAAGCTTTCTCGCATGCGAAAGAGAAAGAGTCGTGCAGCATGAAACACATATCGACAGGCAACGGCGCTGAACTTTGATAATGTAACATGAATAGGGGACTCAATACCCGACTCAGGGTGTGCGCTGATGATAGAACATGTACTGAGCTAAATTTGCCTGAGCGGAAACCACTTTGAGTTGATTTAGCCTCCAACATTAACTGAAAATGACACCCTTCACGCCGATTGCCCCACCTGCGTTTGCTTCACTAGGGCTGGAAACGTAAAAATGTCCAACTTCTCAATTTTTTTAGAATTTGAATCTATATCTTGTAATTCAATTTTCTACAATATTTTTAAGAGAGTGATAACAAATATTAAGATTCTCCTTCATAGTTTTACCATCCAAAAATTAAAATAACCTCATCCAGAGGGCGCCAATCATTTCGGTATTCATTTCATTGGATTCAGCGTCCAAAATTCGGTGGAAAATCATAACCCACACGCCTAGGTGCCAGAAATCTCGAAAACACATATTCAAAATGGGTAATAGATGACCATTTTTACCCATTACCTATTCCAGTGGGTGCCAATCGTTCTGGGGCCCTTTTCATTGGATTCAGCGTCCAGAATTTAGTGAAAAATTATACCCCACACACCAAAATAGCAATAAATATCAAAAATCCATTTTTCGAAATTCACATTTTGATCCCTACCCCACCCAAATTTGGTCCGACCGGGTTGAAAAGTTTCGAGGACCAACTAGAGCCATGAACGGACCCCTGACCAAAATTTCAGATTTTCAGAATAATTTCTACAACCAAAGTCGGCGTGGACGGCGGGTGCCAATCGTTCCGGGACCCGTCTCCTTGGATTTAGCGTCCGAAATTTCGTCGAAAATGATGCGCCTAGATCGCCAAAAATACATTTTTCGAAATACACATTATGAGACCCCATCCCATATAGTCCGATCGAGCTGAAAAGTTTCGAGAACCAACTAGAGCCGGAAACGGATCCCTGACTCAAATTTCAGATTTTTAGAAAATTATCCACCACCAAAATCGGCGTGGACGGAGAGATTGACTTTTTGCATGAAATTATATGTTGATTATTCAAGGAATAACCAACCAAAATGTGTATGTAATTTCGAAAATTAATCGTTTTCGGTTTCATCCTTGGGGAATTACTTATCGTTGATATCTCAAAGATTTGCTGCTCCACACAAGCAAGATTCACTTAGAATAGTAAACTATTGTGGGACAATTAGCAGCGTTTTAGCTGTTTCGTCGCTCCCGACGATCTCGATGATTCGATTACATGGTAGTTATTGCGACTATTTTTATGTTTGCAACTCATTGAGTGCATAATATTCCAATATGAATAATAGACCTCACTGTTCTGCCGAATGAGGACAGAGAACAGGTCGGGATTCGCAATAAGGGCACATTCCACCGCGGGGTTTCACTGAACCTCCTGTCGGGGTCACGTACAAAGCCCCAAGTCCATCTCCCCTCCTGGCCTATAGATCCGAATTAGTTTTCTAAATGACGGAGAATAGATGACAAAAACATCTACCGGTTAACCACCGGGAATAAACGTTATTGTCCCAGGAGTAAGTTTAGTTTCCTATTGTCAAAGTCTATTCAGTCGAAACGAAGGCGAGTGAATCGAAAAAGCCAGGGAAAAGAGGCCTGGATGGTTTTTAGCATTCTCTCTTTCTTGGCCATAACGGTGCCATATTGTTCATGGAAGAGACTTTTCTCCAGTAGAAGAGAAACACCGGCAGAAGCCCCCTAAAAAAAATCAGATTTTTTCCCCTCGCTATCCAACCTCGCTACTAATGCTGCAATATTCCTTCGACGATCGGGTTTTTTTTTTCGTTTTTCCTTCACGAATTTCGGATGTAAATCGGTCGCAAGTCGTCTTTACGGAGGCAAAAATAAGTTAGATGTAGCTTTTTTATTCGAAAGAAAAACTAACACCAAAAGTTGATGGAACGCCGAAGAGAAAATCCCTGTTTAATGTCAAAGGATGCTGTATTATCCCGAGAAACGAGAAGGACAAAAAACAAAAAAAGGATTTCCAGGGTAATTGTGGGAACTGGGACGATGCGATGTCGTCAGGACGATCAGATTAGTGCCGACGAGCTCGCTTTTACTTAGGTACCTTGATGCCTAGTAGGCGACTCATTGAGGGAACAGTGATGTTTTGTCGAATTCCTCACATAAAAGGTGGATAGAAGCGCATTCTCATTGCTCCAAATCATCTTTCTGGTCACCAAGACCATGTAAAAATCTGCAAATTCTTACACACGGGTTGGTTATTCCTCGGACCAGGCGTATGAAGACTCATTTCATAAACATGGGGGAAATGGGGAAAACAGTGAATGCGGCGGGTCCCAGACCCATTCTAATCGATTCAGGATCCAAAATTTAGTGGAAAATGATACCCTACACGCCCAGGTACCAGAAATCTCATAAACACATATTTAAAATGGGTAATATATACCCAATTTGACCCATAACTTCTTCCAGTGGGTGCCAATCGACCTGAGACCCACTTTATTGGATTCAGCTTCCAAGATTTAGCGGAAAATGATACCCCACACGCCTAGGTTCCAGAAATCTCAAAAACACATATTCAAATGGGTAATAATACCCAATTTGACCCATAACTTCTTCCAGTGGCTGCCGAATCGTTCTGGGACCCATTTCATTGGATTCAGCGTCCAAAATTTAGTGGAAAATGATACCCCACTCGCCTAGATCGCCCAAAATCTCGAAAATTCATTTTTCAAAAAACACATTTTGACCCCTACCCCGCCTCCAAATTTGGTCCGATCGGGCTGAAAAGCTTGGAGGACCCAGTCCTAGGCCTGGGAACAGACCCCTGACCCAAATTTCAGATTTTCAGAAAATTTTCTACTACCAAAAACAGCGTGGACAATGGACGGCGTACGCGGACGGCGTACGGCGTACGGCGGACGGACATCGACCTTCTTTGATCAGGACATCATGAAACGTCCAGAAAAAAATTTTGAGCCGAATCGGAGAGGTTGACCATTATCATGAAAACATAGGTTGATTATTCAAGGAATAACCAACCAAAAGGTGCGACAATACCGCTAAAACGCTGCAAATTATTCCACAATGGTTTACTATTCTAGGTGGATCTCGCCTGTGAGGAAAAAACATATCTTCGAGATATCAAAAATGAGTAACTCATAGTATGAAACCAAGATATTCATTGAATAATCAACCTATGTTTTCATTCAAAAAGTCAATCTCTCTGATTCGGCCCAACAACTCTTTCTGGGCGTTTCAAGGTGTCTAGATTAAATTGAGCAAACGCCCGTCTGCCGTCCGCTGTCCACGCCGATTTTGGGAAGGTTGAGAGTAGGATGTAGGGATCAAAATGTGTATTTTGGAAAATTTATTTTTGAGATTTCTGGTACTTAGGCGTATGGGGTATCATTTTCCACTAAATGTTGGACGCTGAATCGATTGGAATGAGTCTCCATGCTCCTCGTCCAAGGAATAACCAACTCCTTGTGATTTTAGCATATCCTGCCGAGACCGGTATTTGTGAGACAAAAATGGACCAAAAATTAAATTATAAAAAAATCTACCAAAGGGGAACGCATTATTTTGATAAAAATGTTGTCCCCAATAGTTTCGCGATTTTGAACCAGGTGAAAAGGAGATCTAGCTCAAGTCACGGCCAGTCTGACTGCCGGCTTACTGTTCTCCGATAACGAACGGGTCCGTTTCGGTTCGTTTTGACCGCAACTCACGATTTCTTTGGCGAAATGAGTTGGCCTTCTCCCATCGCTTTATGGCTCATGAAATGAGATGAATGGCCTCAGAAGCTGTTGGCATTGTTGTAACTCGAGAAGGTGGAGCCTCTCTGGAAATCTTCGTCCGTCGCGTTGGTAAGGTAATTGCGCGCCAATGAAGATCATTTTGAAAATTAGGTGGCGACCACAAGTTCGAATGTTCACCCTGGCTTTGGTACGAAGGTCAAGGAACATCTATGACAGATAAAAACTTGTTTAGTAAAAAAAATAAAAATAATAATCCAACGATAGATGAACTACATCAGATATTATTTCCGCAAAAACGTGAGCTAAAAAAAGCTGAAAATTCATCCACAATATTTGATTATTGCTTGGAGCAAGAGTTTGGGGAACACAGTGAGAATAGATTCAGTAACTCGGAACTTTACGGAGTATAGGGTATAATTTTTCACTAAATTTTGGACGATAAATCGATTGGAATGAGTCTGGGACACTTCCCACTCACATTTTCCCCGTAATCATGCTCCAAGGAGTATTCTATCATTATGGAAGACTTCGAAGGGTTGTTGGTCTTAAATAGAAATCATGAAACGTATACTGTCAAACTTTGGGATTTGACCTTTGGCATCATTACATGGGAATAACCAACCCGAACCAACCAATATTCTAGGACTAAAGAAGCGTGGACAAGGACAAAACCTTTGCAAATTTCCTCAAAATGTACGCATATTCATGATATTTTACACATATTCGTACCTCAGCTAATTAACGCGGATGTAGACATTTTGGGTGAATGCACGGGCCCGATGCTTTACGCCTTACTAACTCATTTTATAGATCGAAAACGAAGCGAGTATCCTAACTGTTACATTTCGGATCACTTCTCATCACGGATAAGGAAGTGCGAGTAACGGGCGCACGTATACTCGCATATCCGCTAAGTAGATTTGAAATCGCTTTGGTTAGACGTACCATTTGTGCGTCTAAATGGGAACGAAGCGGGAAGATTTACACTCAAGTTTCAACCGTTATTAAAGCGGTATGGAAAGGCCTGAATCACTGTCTATAGAACGGTACTACTGTCGATCTCCATTCTACTATAACGTAGATAGTCTTGTAATAGAACGTCTCATTTAGTTGATCTCATAGCCGAAAAAAACTAGCGATTACTGAAAAAATGTGATCTCATTCAGTCCACCAATTCTAGCTGTACGTAACCCTCTTTCCCAACGTCTAATTACGAAGACACCCCTTCCCTTCAACAGCATTCTATATATACCCATAAAAAAGAGTTAATGTGAAAATAAATAGAATGAACAGCACTTACCAATAGTCCTGAGGTTTTCATAGCCCGTCTGGGGTGCGAAGATCGTTTCGACGAAATGCATTTGAGCAGTTCTTAATGGATTCAACGCAATTGCCTGATCAACCTAATCTGCACAAAATCGTATTCAATTATTAAAAAAAAATTTTTTTTCAAATTGTTGAAAAAGTTAATTATAAAAGAATTTTTGTTTTATTTTCAAACTAATTTATAATGGAACAATATACCCTTGTAATCGTAGGTTTTAGAAAAAACTAAACTTTTACTTTTTATCTGTGTAGATTTATTCCGTCGTGGCTTCGTGGGTAGGTCGTGCAGGTACCGTAGTCTGATTAGGAGCCTCTTTTCATATATTGACAATACGAACGGACTGGAAGCTGTTTACAAAACGAACTCCGACAGAATGGAAGAGAAAGAGAAAAGGTGGCATTCCGACACACACGGATCGAACGGTGCTCGATGTCGACTGTGGCAAAACTGACAAAAGAAGAAAAACGTGACGGAGATATTTCGTGGATGGCGACAAGCTTCTGAAATGTGCCAAGCGATAAGACTGGTTGTCACATGCGGAATTCCTTAGTTCAAATATCTTATTGGTCGCTCAAAATATGTGCAAAAAGCGCGGAACTGCGTCAGGTTTCCTCAGGGTTACAAGAACTAATTTTGGTAAATACCAACAAAATAATAATAAAACATTTCTCTATTATCATGTTCAGTCAGTGAACGTACGTACATATTTGGGGGCCTAGGCGTGTGGGGTATCATTCTTTACTAAATATTGGACGCTGAATCGATTTGAATGACTCTGGGACACTCCGTTTTCACTGTTTTCCCCATATTCTTTCCTCATGCTCCAAGGCATAACCAATCAACCGTTGTTGAAGAATTCGCAGCGTTCATGAAGCGCAAATTGTCAGATTTTGGGGCTAATCGGAGAGGTTGACCTCTGCCATGGAAAATTCCCCCAAAACCATGAAAGGAAAATCTGAAATGATGCGCACTCCACTCAAGCACTCGTCCCTTACTCATTTTCAGCCCAATCGCCCCATGAGATCATTTATCTGTTCACTTCGCTAGACATGTATAATGCTACAACAGGTGTTTTGGCAATCTATCCCTGGAAAAAAACCATAAATATCCACTTTTAACGGCCAGCCAAACATACCGTGACAACCGAGTCGTTCGGTTCAAACCACGGAAAAAAGAAAACCAACCTCGAATTTACCTCGCCTGCTTCCCACCCCCTGATGATGGTCATCAACGTTGAGAAAATCTGGCGAACGCGACAATTGGAACACAAGAGCTTCCCGGTGCCCGGTTCCCGACGAATAACCACGAGGCTTTCAACCGCAAGAGCTTTGGGACGTAAAATACTACAAGATCACGGTCTTACGGTCGGTCGCACTTTCGCTGATCGGTCATGAACATGGAGAAGGAGACTTTCTCAACTAAAATACTACGCCCCCGCTCACCCCAGATGGTCTGAAATTCTCAGAGATTTATGAGCAGTAATTAGAAGGCTATTTAATTGCATGTTGGCACCGGAGAACAGATTATGTGCTTGCAATCAAACCCCAGACTTGGGTGAAACTAATTTCATCGCCAAAACGGACCAAAGAACTAACAAGTTACGGTACACGTCTCACGTATTACCTACGGCATCGAGTTGCCTACCACTGGCAATTGGTGGTATAGTGTGTTACCTACTTACTCAAAATGTACAGCTCACCTTTCAATGTCTTCTGAACTGGAGACAGTCGTTCATATGCATATTTTTCTCTTCTGATGTGAAGTTCGTCATTGTAGGGATAGGTGGATCAAAGAAACGTTGATTTCATGTCGTTGAAAAAAGCTTCAAGCTTCAGTTGTAGTTAAATTCAGCGTAGAGTTTTGACATCGAGGATAAAATCAGCCCACTCTTAGCGAAGAAACCAATCGCAAACATTTTCTATAATATGAATCTTCAGAGGAGATGGGAGACCGTACAGAAAATGCCTCAGTAAAAACAATAACTTGCCATCGAATTGAATCAGCTCCTCCATCGGCGTCATACCACTCAAAATGAAATCCATCCTGCCCTGAAAAATAATTAAGACCATTTTAAGACCTTACTTTGACAATATTTTTCTAAACTCGAGTAGCACCGACTTGTCATCATGTTAATGACTGCAGCATATTATGAAGGTAACATGAAGAAAAACAGGCTATAAATCCGGGTGCATAATATAATCATCTATTAACAGTTACTATGAGAAGGGGCATCTGCGTGTCTGCTATGTTATATAGACTCTTGAACGGCTGAACGGATTTGCACGATTTTGGATTACTAGTCCCAGAATATTGGTTGAGTATTCCTAGAATAATCAATCTAGGACTTAGTAATCATGCCAGAGACCAACCTTTGGGTTGGCCCCAAAATTTGACAGTTAACGTTTCATTATGTCTACATTTAAACAATTTCCGTTCGCCATTTTCGGTAGAGGAAAATGTCCTAAAAATCCGAAATGTTTATCAGGGACCTCAGTCCGGCTCTACCTAGTTGGTCTCTTTTCAGCCCAATCGAACCAAATTTGGGGAGGGTACGAGTAAAATTGTGGTACTTGAAACTCGATTTTGGGGACTTTTAGGAACTAGGCATGTGGGGTATCATTTTCCACTAAATTTTGGACGGTGAATTCATTGGCGTCAAAAGGGGTAGCTACCTACCTATTGGAATAGGTCTGGGGTCACACTCCGCATTCACTGTTTCCCCCATACTATGGCTCCGAGGAATAATCAACCATTTTGGAATATTTTGCAGCCTTTTATTATTATTATTATTTATTTTTTTATTTATTATTTTTTTTTTTAAGGATAGCTTGCATCGAGTAAAAGTGGAACCCAAACAAGGGCAGCTAGATCAGGGACCATATCTAATTATTCATCTTTCAGAAAAAACAGAGGGATGGAGTTATCTATGGCGAATGAGAGGAACGTTCGGGGCAAAAAATGTAGTGAAAAAATGCTTAATAAGCCACTGAACTAGAATAAAGATTCGTCTGGTAGTCACTCTGATGAGGGGACAGCTAATACGTATATATTTTCATCCTTTTTCCTTAACTAAATTTAAAGAATGGGTGTTTTTTCAAACCCTGTTAATATGAGTTCAACATTTACTGGACTCATTTCGACAACTGCGCTCGGGTCTTTCCTATTTTTTTGTCAAGTTCCACTTCTTTCGCCTTGATTTAGTCCATTTGACGGCAGCAACTATTATTCAAGTTGACAGTTTCCAAGGGAAATGGAACCTATTTTCCAGTCCAGTGGGCTTACCTGAAAGTAGTTTTCAGCGCGGCGATGTGGTGAAGAAAAGATGTAATTGGTGCGACCTCCTTGCCAATAGTCGGTAGGATAGAAAGGCTCTCTGATTGTCAATTTTCAAAAGGCTAAAAAAAGAGAGCAGTGAAAAGAGATAAGCTAGGCGATGATCATTGACAGAGAAAACTCCTCAATGAGACTAATTTACGGTTTTACTCATTTACAATATTCGTGCGATAATAATAGGGAATCAAAACATTGTTCCTTCTTGTGACCTGAAACTGCTGTGATCCGAATTGACTCATGTTAAATTAAAGCAAAGCTGAACAAGTCCCAGGATACAAATGGTGTAAGCTTCATCTTCACAAAAATGGCAAATGCCTGTCTGCCAGTTTGTAGAGAAGTGCGCCGAATTATCAAAGTGGATAATGCAGTCCAATTAGCACATGCCTGAATCAAATCGTTAAAACTTCGTGTAGGATAGAATGAAGATACTTAACCGTAAATTTATTTAGACCTCATTCCAACAGTGATCGACAGGAAAAACTAGCGTAGAATTACATAAAAACGTAAATGTATAAAGGCTCAACTGAAAAGTTCAAAGAGTTCATTCTTCATATCTCAAATACGGGTTGAACTTTGTCGTATTGAACCACTGGACACAGTGTTGCCAGGTGTTGCTGGCTTGATCCGAAAAGGGCGGGAATTTCGGTTGAAAGGAAGGATATTATTAGAGGAAACATTGGATGTGAGATCATTTTCTAGCTTTCCTCATATTTCAGAGGACTCATGATCAATCCCTGTTGCTGAGACTGATTGAGGTAAAGTAATGTGTTAAATAAATAAACTGAAGTTACAATGGGGACATTAAGGGGAACATGTATGACTTGCATAGACAGTGTTGTTTATTGTTCTTTAGAGGCAAGGTTTTGCAGAAATGGGAACACAGGAATTGAATCACAAACAGGGCCGGCGAGAGCGATCGCGGGCGCCAGGGCTGGACCTAATCCGGGCCCCTAGGTATGGTATGTTAAGGCGTTTTGTTTGTGTGGGGTACCGGGGGTCTAGGGATACTCCCCAGTCCCTGAGAACAATGTTGAATTACAGATAAAATAACTCATTTTGGTGTAATCTAGACCTGTTTTCACTTATTCATTCATAAATTATCTTTTCAGGCTGTTTCATATTTAAGTAAACCACAAATTTAGGCACTCATTGAAGAAATACAAAACGGTTTTAATTGAAACCTTTTCAAAAAAAAAATTTATACAATAGAAAATTTAAATTAAAGCATCACAGATATGTAAATGTTCAATTAATTGAATAGACAATGGTATTTAAAAAAGAAAAATACAACATGTTTTGATTGAAGAAATTGATTTTATTAATCCATATACATAATTATTACGTACAATTCACGTAGATAAATTATGATTATACATAATTGATTTTTTTCCATATACAAAGTAAACAACACTTTTCGTCAATTAAAGTCTTTAATCTAACCATGATTACAACAAAACTCCTCTTCTGGCTTTTCTTGACGCAAATTCGTCAATTATTCTATCTACATTTGCTCTTTTTACAAGGTCCATTTCCACCGCCAAAACACCTAGGCTTGACAACCTGTTTTGGCACATTGTTGAGCGTAGAACGTTTTTTATTCTGTTTAATACTGAAAACGAACGTTCTGCACTGGCGACTGTGGCTGGAATTGTGGCAAAAATTCTCAAGGCAACAGTAAGATTTGGGAATAAAGATTCTAAATTGAAGAGTTTAATTTTCTTGAGAAGTTCCCGGGGCTGTAGCCCCCCCTACCCCTCCCTGTCGCCGGCCCTGATCACAAACCTAAAACGGAATTTAATTGCTAAGACAAGACTTGCACATACAAAATTACACAATGAATTGAACTATTAAGCTAAATCTAACAGCCCCATGGAATAATTATTAATACTTATTCCATGTAACAGCCCAATACAACCTCCGCGAATTTCATTACGGAAGAGGGGGGGGGGGGGCAGAAAAAACACGGCTGCCCAAATTGCAACAGAGAAAAAAGTCCAACCCAATACATTAATTCGAAAAGCGCTCACACGAGCGCTGTCAGCGCATACTGTTTATAACAGAGAGCTTAGTTACATTACACAAATATTATGCCAAATTGTTGAAGTTATGGGGGCGCGGGTTGATCAAGAGTTCTAATAAGATCATGGCTGAGAAACCCTTTGGTTATGAACCACTGCCATGAAGATGACTGGTAAACCTATAATTTTCTGCTACCGACTGCTACTATCGAGTATCTTGTTTGTTTTGATATTGTTAGTTAGAGAGTGGGGTTTTAATTAATCCTTACACACCAGCTTTTTTTTTGTTTTTACTCAGAACCACTTTGTTTCGAATAGTGCGATCATTGAAGCGATGGCTATCATTTCTAATCTTATATTATTAACATTAAAGCTAATTTATCTATTCTTTTCAACCTTCTCACCAAATACACATCTCACATTCACATAAAACCCGATTCTATGTCACTAGTCTACTTTCCCGTTATCATTGTAACATCGGGCACAATAAGCGCATCAGGATGGAAAATAAGTACCTGTGGGCATTCATGCTACGAAAAAAATTGTTCGAAGTGCCTCTGAATTCACTCACTACCATATTCTGGGTAGACTTAATTATTTTGTTCGTAACATAATAACCTACCTTACACGAAAAACAACCATTAATTTATTGCTCACCCTTTGCTGTTTGAAAATGAGCGGGAGACAAAACTCGAGTTTTTCCTAGTTGCCTATAGAGACCGCTACCGTCATCCAACCGTCTGAGGAAGCAAACAGCACTTTTCTCTCTATGTAACAAACTAGTATTCTACTCTGTGATGGATGGTTTATGTAGCGACTTAAAGGTAGCAGAAGATGTAGGATTAGGAATCCATCAGATGAAAAGTTAAAATTCGAGTTGGGGACGCTTGTTAGAGGCATTGAAATTCCCCATCTCTACGGATTTTCTCGTTGGAAGGTTGTTAATGCCGTAAATGCCTCATCGATTTCCGGAATGAGCTGGCAACACTGTCGCATCACATAAGACGTTTATGTTTCATGGCGGATACGAAGAGGTAGACGACGAAGTTTTTGAGATAGTGAATTTGCTTATCCTTGTTCTCTCGTCGTTCTTCTTTCTGATCTTCGTCAACAATTTTTCGCGGTCGGATTCCAAAAATTGTAGATTTTCCGGGAGCTTGATCTCATTGCTGGTTGAGGGAATTAGAAGCCGTCGAACAGCTCGTGTCAGCGACATGGCGAATCGCATCAACTTTCGTCCGTACGTGTCTCGAAGGGTATGGATCCCTCGGTTCAATTTAGAAACCAACATCAAATTCATCGAGGAATATAGAAAACACCCGTGTCTGTGGGACCCCTCTGACCCACTGTACATGAAACACGCCCCCAGGTACAGAGCCTACGAGCGGATCGCCAAGGCGATGAAGTACCCTGGCCTTGACGCCTCTTCTGTTCGGTCTAAAATCAAAATCATGAGAAGCTGCTACATCTCAGCAAGAAAACAAATCGCGTCGAAAGCCGGCACTTCGACTCCGCACAAACCTGTTGATTGGTTCTGGACGGCGGATGCCTTCCTGCACGACGTTATCCGGCTTGGCATCAACGAACCAGAAGGAATCCATGAGGAATATCGCTACCTGAAAGAGCACTTCGAAGTGCCGTCTATTGTAAGTGCTACGTTACTATGTCAAAAATCCCATAACCTGATTCGAACTCTAGATGTAGTGGCAGAAAAGCAGACTACAGAAATTACCCTCAAGTTCAAATTTCAAGAAAACTTTTTCATTCATCTGGTCATCATTAACTCTTACCTGGCTTCCTGATTTATCACAGGACGTGTCTTGATTCTGGGGTTATTCGTCCAAAATACAAAAGCTTGTTCTGTGTAAGCATGCCACAGGTTCAAGATTTGTCTAAATCAAAAACTCTACCAATTTTTCTACAAGGATTTGCAGGAGGGTTTCCTACTCCTTGGAGTAGGAGTATGGAGTGTCTTGAACTCTCGAATCTCAGATCCTCTCGAACTACCGATTGAGCGTCCTATATTTAGGGGAAAATGATACCCCACACGGCTAGTTCCCCGAAAATCCGTTATTCAAAAAAACACATTTGGGAAAAAAATGCATTAAATTATGGACTCTGAATCCATTCAGACGGGTCTCGGAGACTTCACCTCACTCCTGCTCCAAGGAATAAAGACAAATTGTATGGAATTAGCGTTTTTGATCTAGCCATCATGAGATGATGAAACTGTCAAATCTTGGGGCCAGTAGCCTTAGTTACCTTGTTTTTTTTTTTAAAATTGTTATTGTAATATCCCTATTCAGAATTATATTAATTTCAATTTATTAATATCACAGTATATCAGTTATCAGTATATAAAGTTTGAAATCAACTTCGAAATTTTTCATGGAAGAAGCAATCAATCTGTCAACCTCTACGATGCAATTCGTTCGATATTAGGTAACCCAGCATTCTCCTCGAGTAAGGATTTTGTAGAATTCCATTCGAGTCATATATGAATTGCTTGAATTACCAATGAAAAAGGGTCCTGAAGAACAAGTGCTCGTCTTTACATGCAACCCTTATTTTGAATTATTTAAAAATGTTGGTAAATTGGCCAAGCTCGAGGTAAAGTACAATGTTGATCACTAACACTCAATTCATTCTTAATTACAGAATGCCGCTGCCAAAGAAGCCGAAGTCTATTTCGGTAACGACGTGCCTAACTCCTCCACAATATCGGTCACGGAAGTCACTCAAGATGAAGACGAGGAAGAACTCGTCGAAGAGGAACCAACTCAGGTTCACGTCAAGTCGGAAAAAACTACAGACAGTTCCCAGTTCGACGACCAGAGCATCTACCTCGAACTTGACGAAGAGCAATTGATGGCCATCGAAAACGGTGAAATGAGCCTGGAAGAAGTCACGGCGCAAGCTGAACAGCTGGCGGCTCAGGAAAGAATGAAGCAACTCCGGATGAGGGGGCAAGAAGCCGAAGAAGAGACCAAAATCGTCGAGGACGGTTCGACCAAAGACTCGGAAAACGACAATGAAGACGAATTTGAAGCTTTTGGCCGGTGCGTTGCTCTTCAGTTGAAAGCTCTACCGCTTGAGTCCGCTCTAGAGTTGGAAGCTGAAATCCACAGTCTGATAACTAAAACGAGAATGATGGCTTTGAGAAAATCCAATGTCAATCGAAGATAATTTTTTTCAAGTCATCGGGGTTCACGTTGCAAAGAGTTATGCATTTTATCTCGGGACATAGATGTTGTACATTTTGAAGGCAAGCACAAGTTTCGCTGACAATTTAATTTAATTTTACCCGACTTTTCATCAATATAAATTATCATTGATGAATCTTATTGTTTTATAATAATATATTCAAGATACTTATTTAAGTAAATAGACATTCAGTAATAGACAAATTCCATTGCAAGATTTCATTTTTTATCCTTAAACTACAATCAAGAAATCACAACGTACAGTCATGATCTGTGTACGACTTAAAACCGTACAATTTGAAGTCGTACGCTCAGACCCGACAACAGCGAGGAGACGACACCCTTGGGAAACTCGAAACCCAGACATCCGTCGCCGCAGGATCACCAGCAAAGAATTTTCTCACGGGCCGAGAGAAAACTCGAGCGCTGAGAAATCCGCAACATTTCGGAATTTGAGGCGTTCTCAAAAGCTCCACGTGTCCGGCAAGTCAGCAGATGGGAAGACACCGCCCATCGAGCGATTGGATACTTCAAGATCCCACCACAGCTTACTTCACCGAATAAAATCCTCTTTCGAACCCCCTCCAAGTCTGGAGCAATTTTGGGGACGCCTAAAACCAAACGATTGGCTGAGGGATGGGCCCAAAGGAAAACTTGCGCAAATTTTGGGCCCAGGAGAAAACACAAGAAAGCGAGGAAAAACTATTCTATGTCCAGCAGGTGAAGTGTGTGCTTCGACAGCCTTAGAGACCTCTAGAATCACGAGCCGGACCGCAGGAGTTCAAGTCCGGCCCGGAACACACCCTCTCCGACCTTCCAGAAGAACAGGCGAGGTAGGAAAGATCAATCTGGTTGAGCTGATAGGTAGGAATTCATTTTGTTATGTTAATATTTTATAGATCCTAATTGTCTCAATTTCGGAGAATATTAATTACCTACTCAAAAAACAGTTGTTCTTTTTCTCCTTCCTTGCAAGTTCAAAGGTTGCGTCTAGGCATTGGGTGGACAAACAGATTCCTGGCAGTGATGTCCGCTTAGAGGCTAAAACTGGCAGGAATATAGCTCTTACAATCTGTAACTATGATTTTTAGTCTATGGAGTTGTCGCACATTTAGTGCAGAAAAAGCTGTTGGTGGCAGGAGATTAAAAAAAAAAAATGTATGGTCATCACTTATGTCAGAAATAAAGATGACAGCATCTGGGGAATAGCTTCACACCGAAACAGCACATAACAGCAGTGAACTGTCATGCAAGCCCTGGTTGGCGTTTGCGCAGATGCTACCCTGTCATCCATTATGGCATTATGAAGAGATTTCACTCACATGTTTAGATTTTTCCTATTCCCTGCTTTGATCTGCCAATCTGCTTCAATAGTGTGATAACCAGGATGATTTTATTTATGGACCAGAAATGTTGACTCCGTTAGGGGTGGTAGTTGGCTTGAGAAAAGGAATTGAGATTGAGACCATGGAAACTATTGAACAGTATATTTATTTATGAATACATTTATTATCTAAAAAAAACCTTTTTCAAAACGTCCATTCGGTTTTTTTTTCATACTTACTGTAAAAAATGGAGACCGGGGAAAATAGTTCATATTGGAGAATTGTAACACTACATTACCTCACTTGGAGGACCTCCATGAGTGGGAGAAGGGGTGTTAGGCACTGCTGGACACGAATTATCTATAGAACCAGTAGCAGGCTCTGATGCGGTACAGATGTCACCACCTGGGGGTGTGTCAAGTTCTGCCAGACAGGGGGCGCCACTTGAGGGGAAGCCTACTGCCACAGTGGCAGGGGACGGGGTGACGAGTTGAGCCTCTTCGTCGACTGATGTGCAAGTGAAGCGGCCGCTAGAGCGTGGAACAGCGGGTGGTGTGCCATCCTCACCCTCTGAAAGAGCAATATGGCGTTGTGCTGAGTCAGCAGTGGCGCGGTACAAACTGAACCCTGTTTACTCATTACCATTTTCAGTAATCTACTTCCTTTGCCTCTGGTGATTTCAAACTTTTTAAGAATAATAAATAAATATTAAATATTTTACCCCTTGGCCAGGCAATGTCGGACAGTTTTGCTCTTGTTAGATCTTCCGAAGGCACTACAGTCGACTCAGTTTCATGCAGGTCACCCTCCGAATCGTCATAAAAATATCTGTCTTCGTCGCCTTTTTCGTTACTGATCGCCTGGAAAGCTGAAAGGATGAAAACAAATTGTAAAGAAAAGGAACGTCGAACTTGTATAGGAAGTAATGGGTGGAAGGAAATGTCCGGATAATCACACCACTACTTAAATCCGAGTTGGAACTACACTTTTTTTTTTACCAAGAACATGTCATTCTAAGGTATATACTTTGACTCAGATCCGTTCCTTCAAAACTAATTATAGTGAAGTAACAACTTACATGACGGGTAAGCTGAATAACCCACAGCGTGACAGTACAACTCAGCTACTTCAATGCTATCTCGGTGACCGTACATATCCAAACCACTTTGCTGCAATCTGAATAATAAAACAACAGAAAGTAACAACTTAACGTGATTTTATCTTCAACAATACAAATATCTATCTACTTCGGCTAAAAGTGAATAAGAAGCCAATAACAAATGAAGAACTGTTAATATTTGCCAGAAAAGGACGAGAAATGTAAGTTTAGGCCACAAGGGCCTCCCATTTTCCATATTTCAAACTAAAAATAGCCAAATCCAAATTTTGGAGACAGAATTTCACAATTTATTTGATTTTTTCCCCTATAAGCAGGACTGGATTTTCTTATACATCAAGAATAATTCAAAATGAACAATTAAAAACAAAAATATGAATTTTTACAAACTTATTTTCCCATGAACATTACATGTAAACAACCAATTGAGGAATGCTGGGCCAATTCTATTCAGGGGTGTCCAACTTGAGCAGCTGCATGTTGAGTAGGTTATCAAGACACTATTGGCCAGTCTGCGGCGTCCTCATCAGTATTCTTCTTGATTTGTTAGCTTTTCAATTTTTCAATAATTTAGGGCAAAAATTGCTGTTATTCTTCCATTTGTGAAAAATGTCCACATTTCTGTGTGTTCCCCATTTCTGTATTCCCACAATCTTAGGATAATCTGGAAAATAATGTAATAATTCAAATTTTTCTACAGCCCATTGCGGTTTTCTAAATTTCTTTAAATAGTAAATAAGATTTCAATCAGTGAAGTTTTTGAGGCAGAAAACTGCAATTTGGGACAAAATCTTAATTTCCCACAATCAAGGAATGAAATGATCTGTGATTGAAGGCATGAAACTGCTAGAAAAGTGTTTCCCAAGTTTTTCTTGAAAAATGTTCACGTTATGACGCGATGACTTCTGGGTCAAATTCTACGTAATTTTTCGCGCTTTATCAGATGATGACACTTTTGAACCTTGAGAACTGAAGGGAGATTCCAGTAACTGACAACGCTCCAACCGGAATAGTGATGATGACGTCAACTGCTCAATAGTGTACCATTGAAATTGACAACCTCACTCCCCAATTCTCATACAGCGTGCAGAGACGCTTGTTTAGAATAACATACAAAATTGGGTTGCATAAAAATCACCTAGAAACAGACAGACAACTTTCTTGAATGACCCCCTCAAGTTCCAATTGGTAATATAATTGATATAAATATTTAAAAAAGCAGACAAGTTCCAAATCCATTACAAAATTCACAACATTAACATCATCTAACCGCAACCAGACAAAAATACAGACAAGAAGCTATACAAGTTTACCCAATAACTACTTCTCTCAGTAATATTATTAATATAAACTACTTGATACGTAATGGATGAAAACCAATATTGGGAGGAGACGATTATATTTTGTGAACCTACAAAACCAATACAGCTTACCTTTGAGCTAAGAAAAATTCGGGGAGTGGAGTGGGGGAAGATGCACCGCTAGTCGACACAAAACTCGGGGGATCAGACCAACCTGAAATTCCTGTAACAGAGTCTAGAGCGAAGATTGTGCGTTAGTGTAATATTGAAACGATAAAAAAAAAAATAAAATAAAAAAAAAATAATCTAAATTAAATTAGAAGTGTTTGAAGTTATTTAATCACAATTTTATTTTTCATTTTCTCATTTTTTGGAACTAGGACCGGGTTTAGGGCTTTTGCTCTTGGTACGAGTATTTCGCTTTTTCTTGCGCTCGTCTTCTGAATTTGTTTGTTCGGGTTCGTCGTCCGATTTGGAAACGTCTGAGTTATGTTTGTCCGTGTCACGATAAGACCCCATAGTTGACAAGTTGGTGGCCGAACCTTTGCGACAATGTGAGTAGAAATACCTCTCATCGAGCTTTGAAGGAGGTTTCTTTATAGAGGGACTATCAATCGAAGTTTCACGTTCATCTAGTTGAATAGCAATGAACATGATAAAAAAAGTTAAGTGTAGTATGGTATGGCAAAAAAGTAAAGGCCTTTTCAACTTGATTTATTCGAATCAGGGATGATCTGGTCAATTCATGCGATAGATTGTCAGCCTCTTCTGACTCACCACATCACTGCTCCCTCTCATTATCCTCTCTGCACCTGACCAGCGGCTTGAGCCAGCAAGTTTATTTATTTATTTATAATAATAATAATAATACGGGATAAACAATTACAAATGAGATAATAATCAGGCAGGCAATCAGGAGTCACAGAAGTACGAAACAAAGAGTAGCTAAACAGGGTCGTGTAGGGGTTCAGAGCAGAGATGGTTAATGAGAGCAGTCTTAATGGATGAGAGAGGTGAGGTAATAATATCAATGAAGGGAGGAGAGGCGGAGAGGAGATTGACTTGGCGAGGAATGCGACTCATTGGACGATGGAGAAGGTAGTTCGTAGGGGAAAAAGGGACAGAAAATGGTGTGGTGGATCTTAAAGTGTGGCGAGGAACATGGAAGCCGACGCGAGCCAGGAGATCTGGTGCGTCAATACGCCCCGAGAGCAAGCCATGGAGGAACGACACATCAGCGCACATGCGACGATCACGGGGAGACAGCAGGTTGAAGCGGCGAGCGAGCTCAAAGTAATCCAGGTCCTCGCGGGGAATAAACAGTTTGTAGGCGAGGAAACGGAGGAATGCCCTAAAGACACGCTCGATCTGCAACGTGTGGCAATCATAGTACGGGCTCCAGATCACCGAAGCGTACTCCAGTATGGGTTGCGCGAGAGCCTTATAAAGAGAAACCAGGGCTGATGCTTGGGAGAACTCTCTGGTGTTCCTCTTAAGAAAGCCCAGCACACGCATGCCACGGGATGCAACCTGCGCAATGTGGTATGAAAAGGATAGCTGGGAGTCCAGATAAACACCGAGGTCCACAATGCCGTCCTTACGTGACAAGTCTAGAATGTATCCTGTATCGAGAGGGTAGTGAGAGGAAGCATAGGGATATGGTCAGTCAAGAGACGCTGCCGATAGTTTGTAATGATTGACCAGATTGTTCCAGATTCAAATAAATCAATTTGGAAAAGCGTTTCACTTTTTTTGAATTAATTAAGAGAGAAAGAAAACACCTGATTCATCTGAAAAGAATACTCACCAGTTGGAGACGTTGGTCTGGAACCTCCAGGTTGTCTTGGCGGTGTCGACGCGGGGGTTTTGAACCCTCGGGCCATTCGCTCCAAAAACGTGTCAATTTGACGCAAAGACAAAGCGTTGTGGAGCGTCTCCAAAGGCCTGATGGGTGGAACACCTCCGCATCCCTCTGTAGTGAAAAAGAAAATGATCTCTGTAGACGTCGGAAATGGAAATTTATTCTTAGCGAGATAATTAATTATTATATTATATCAGGCGGGCTCATTATATTATTCCATGAGCAAATTATAAAATTGACGCTCTGATTGTTAACCTTTAGGATCAATAATTCCGTCAAAAATGCCTCTTAACATTTGTCACCAATCATTTTCTCTTCATTTTTAACCTTATCACATCACTGCTGGAAACGCCTTCATTTTTCAAGTAAACAAAAATCTGAGGATTCTGATCAAAGGATGGTTGCGTTTCTTATCATTCAAAAGGCATTTATATTGTTTTCTCATTAATTGATGCATTATCAAAATACCGTCACGCAATAAGACTGATCGGTAAGAACCCGCGTTACAGTTGGTTATGGAAAAATATAAATTTATGGGCGTTTTGAGGGAGAAAATTATGGTTCAATGCGGAAAAACGACGAGTTTGAGGTGAAACCGACGTATTTCACTCAAAATCGACTTTCTACAAGGAAGTATTTCGAAATTGAATGAACTTTTCCCGCTTAATAAACGGTAACTTTTCATCCTAAGGTTTCCGATGGTAAACGATGCACGATTGGCTAGGGCTGATTTCACTTGTTTTTTGGAAGTTATTACAGTGATCCAGTCCCTCCGTTGGCTAGCCTATGGACTAAAAACACGCCAATTCCCAATAATTTTTGATTTTTATTCATTTATTTATTTTTGGAAAAAAGGACGAAATAGCGGAGCGCGGCAAAACACCACTTTGGCTATTCGTATTCTATTTTTTCTAATAGAGTTTCTAAAACAAACCTCAACTAGTTTAGGCGCACAGTGAGCATATTTAGCTGGATGTTAAGTTATTTTAGCTGGAAAATTGTCTTTTTCTGCTGATTTGCCTCTTGAAGTGACAGAATAAAAACAATAAATGAATAATAATGCTACGCGTCAGAGTTTAAAAAAAACCTCCATTTTTTGGAGGCTACTTAATTTTTTTTCTTTAATCAAACAATTTCTTTCAAATTTCAAAAAATGAGCAAACGGGATAAACTCCAGGGTAAAATTGTTTGGGCCCATCAGACCAGAGGGTCGATTAAATGCACTTGATTTGTAGACCCCCCCCCCCCCCGGTCACCCTGAGTTAACTAGTTATTGAAAGGACAATACACAAACGTTCAATCTGAGTTAGGTAAAGTCTTTCATACGGAATAAGCACAACTAGATTCCTCCACAAATGGACTTGACGTCAAAACTACAAGAGGCACTCCAATCAATTCCGTGCTAATCTTCTAATCTATGTTAGGTGCTGGGCGTGCTGACTGCTCTGAGGCTCATCTGATGCCTTCGAAACGTTCGGTGGCGGAATTTCCAGTTATTTACCGTTCATCGCTAGAGAACGCCAAAAATCTGCTGCAATTCTTGCGGAAAAGGCTTCAAAATCCAATGACGGTGAGCGAATTGAAAGCGAATAAGGTTGATTCGACCTACGATCAACATAGTTAATTTTCTCCAATGTTACATTAGAGGAAGAATCCGTCTCAACTAAGGATATTTGGTGCAGTGGGCGAGCGCCTTCGTGAGAAAATCGTCAAGTTCTCACTAGTTGGCTCATCTAGGTAGGACAGAGATGCTTCCTCTAATTTTGCACGGCCTAACGGTACAAGGCACATACATTTCTCCATCTACGACTATAAATGAATTTGGAGCGGCAGATAAGAACAGGTCATGGTGCAAACTATAAAATATTCCAGAAATTGTGAGTCGATCTTTAATTGGAGTGGTCCTAGTGGTAATGATACGATACGGTGCAATACGATTTCCAGTTCAAAACGTGTAGGTCGTATCTTTTTGACGATACTATTGACTTTCTGCGCTTAGTAGCTTGGGACATTTTAGCTGGAACATTCGGGGGGGGGGGGGGGGGGTGTTTTCCACGGGTTTTCGTGTAGGCATAATCATCGCTTTTCCTCTTGTCTTTACAGAGTGAGAGGGGAATTCATTTTAGCGAGAAGGACGAGGTTTAGTGTTGAGCCAACTCCCTTTCTTGGACACCATCTAAATTACAGAGGTTCGCTCCGAGAAGACAGCCGCTTGAGGTACACACAAAATCTGAAGCAGCTCGCTGGCCGAAATGAGATTGTGGACTCACAGAGTAAAATCTCTTCCATTTCAGGCATTTCACTCGTGATGCGTCCTGACTGTGAGCTGCAACAGATTCTGAGCCTGTGATGCTCCATGGTGTCCCCCCTCTTTGATTAGTATCTAAAAATTTGTTTCCAAGTTTCGAGATCTCACGTTTGTCATATTGTGTCCACTAGGAACTCTATAGGTGTTTAACGTGGATAAATTAGTTTGGGATTAGGTTCTCATCCAGCTAATTTCTTGAAATAAATCTTCACAATCAAGTGTGTGGTGAAATGGTTTTGGCCTGACTCCGGGATAAGCTTGTTTCTATGTCATGTGTTTTTACCGCCATTTCAGCTCTATTTTGTTGGAATTTGCCGCAAGGGTGAGAAATTTAACTGAAAACGAGGGGTGAAAGTGATGAAGGTACCAACCTGACACGGACGCAGTGTTGGGGATGATGTCGGTGAGGTTAGGTGCGGACGCAGCTCCGGAGATGACAGCCGTCGAGAAGACGCAGGCGGCTCCAGCCCCCGTTTTGGTGAGATAGTGGGGGCGCCAACCCGCCACACTGTGCCGCTGCCTCCGCGCCCCGCTCCGTTCCGCCGTCCCCTGCCCGGCTGGGGATCCTCCTGCACGAACGTAGCAACCCGCGGGTAGGGAAAGCCGTGCCGGGCGGCGAGGCTCTCGGGTGCTCGACGCGCCGTGCGGTGCCGGTGGTCGAGGTGACGCCGTCCTCCTGTGGCCCACCTTCACCCCGGCCAAGTCGAGGCCGTCGAGTCGCCGCCCGTGCACTGCCCCTACATCTTTTGCGCGGCGTTGCTGAGTCAACGTCGAGGGGAGTAGACAGTCATTGACCGACCAAGACCTCATTCGCGACCACATCTCTTGCTTTTTCGTTCTTCCTCCACCACTTGCCAACATTCCTTGATTTATCCAGAAAACACTCGTTTACTATCAAACTCCTCGGCAGAACATCCCAAGAACAAAAAGGAAAACAACAGAACCCTACCGACGACATGCACCAAGTGCTACGGCAGAACAGACCTAATCCGATTGAAATTATCCGCAGAAAATACAGAGACTCAACAACAACAACAGAAGGTCATTCCGAACGAATTTACTTTTAATCAAAAAACGAGTGTTCTAGAAAAACGCAAAATTTACAAAGAAAAAAGAAAAAAATCGCGATTGGTTTTGTTAACTACACTGACAGCGCGAAAAATCATTCATTTTTCCACTAACCCTTCGAAAGCCCCTTTAAACAGCCCTAAATAAACTTGAATTCCTTCAGCGACCCACCCACCTTATCTCAGATTGGACCACTCGGACAATTACTGCACAACAAGACGGAACATGACGTCACTATGTGACTCACAGTCTCGAATGAACAACAAAAAGCGGGCATCACGAGGACGCACTATAACGATAAAACCCTATTTAAATAACAACATAATTATTTCTTTAAAATAATTGATTTTTTCTGCATTAGTAGCATCCAAGTATGGCTAAAAACATGAATTTCGACTATGGAAACCAACCACAAGATATAACTCTGGTATCTCATAGATGTTATAGAAAAAAGAATGGAATTGAAAATATTGAAATCGACATATTTATGATCAATAACAAAACCATCCATGCATGTTAATTCTAATGATTAGAAAGAAATGAGTTCGAATTCAAAAATTAGTTCGCTAACTACAAAAAAAAAGAAAAGAAAACGAGTAGGTAAATGTTGCCAAAGACAAAACCAACTCACTATTTTTGAGAATCAACTGTTTCAAAAGCGTTTCTGGACAAGGAAGAAAGGGATGGAGAAAGAACCAACAAGAGACGTCAAATTACCGGACAAAATCAACAAGAACACGAAAAATTAGCATCAAGTTGTGTCTTGGTTTGGAAGTAGTGCCACGTCAGGCGAGCCCAAAATCGTTTTTGAATTTATTTCTCCCACAGACGTTCCTCGGTATTTTGGGAGAATACTTGAAATTCAAAAATTCAATTTTGTGAGAAGATTATCTACGGATTTTTGTATTGCATAGATGGAAACACTGAATGAAACAATCTTCTCACAGACGGGAAAACACTAATGACCATGAGGAATATGTGGGGGAGGGGGTTATCCAGAACTCTAGTGCGAACAAGTCGCCTAATACGTCCCCTCACTGTTAGTATTGAATAATAAATTATTCCTATGTGGCCACATGGGGTGTGAGGAGAGAGTTCCCCCTACTCCATGGAGAATGATTCAGTGTAGCCAACCATTCCACCATATTTTACCTCCACATATTCACCTCCTCATGTTTTACGAAAAAAAATTGTTTCCAAATCTGAATTTCTTCGCATTCTTCCGCAAACTCAGTACAGTGGATTGACAATACTGAAGATCAATTACAAAATGATTTCCCAAAACAGCCATGCAATTGAGATAAAGACCATTCAGAAGGAGACAAAACCGTTACAAAGTCGAAGCAATAAAATATTTGCTAGGACATGCATTCCAACCAGTTAAAATGTAACCCCACCACAATAATAAAGCCGACATGTGCGTACTCATATTCCCAGATACGAATCTCTGATATGATTTAAGCACGAATAAAGCAAAAATCACATTTGTAAGATCTCAACTAAAATTCTCATTAAAATACGTAATTTTGGCAAATTTAAAAAAAGCTCTATTCTTGCTACTGTAACACGAACATTATTACTTCGCTAACAACTTAACAGAAACTGAAGTAATTATGACGTATATTCAACAAAAAATAAATACTTCTTTGTATAATGTTTCAACAATTTATCAACATTTATATTTTGTCGTAGGTTCGAAGATTTATCTCAATTTATGAATTTCTCTAAAATGCCTACTAAATACTTGACTGATTCACAGCTAAACAAATCATTAAAATTCATTTTTGCAGAATATACGTTATAATAACTTGAATTTAATTTAAAGCTAAATATGCGCAATGCTTCAATATCGGTTACATTCACAATGTTGGAATAATTGACATTTTTGAGACGTTTTAAAAACTTCAAATTATGAAGAAAAAAATTTCGTGAAATTGTTTTAAATGCGATAAAGTGGTTTAAAAATGAGAATTTTCGCATTATTTATTATTAAAATTTACTTTTTTGCTTTATTTGTACCCATAAATTACTTCAAACGAATGAATTTCATTCGAGTATTCATATTAGTGATTATAAGTACGCCACAGGGCTTGTATACAGATTTTCCACAGACCATAAACACTTATTAACAGTTGGGATGTGAGATAACTACTGACCAACTAAATGAAAATGTTACAAACGATTTTGGGCAACACCGGGGTTACATAACCGAAACTTAACACCGTGATTAACTACTGAGCGGTATTTTTCTTTGATATCTAAGGGAGAGTAAGTTATGTGACGAAAGTCCGGAAAAAACGCAGCTAAACGACGTTATCGAGCGAAAAAGAAAAACCATTTTACCAGAAATTTCAGATCAACGACACATTGATTGAAATTGAAGAAGAAGAAAAAAGTAGTAAGTAGAGGAACAAAAAAATTAAATAAAAAACTAATAACAGCGAAATGGGGCATGGAGCGGAGTACATGGCACGGAGAAGCGAGTTGGCACCACCAGGCGATGATCAGGCTCAGGCGTCAAAAAGCGGGCGAAAAAATTATTTAAATGTTCAAAACAAAATAAGAGAACAATAACTCAAATAACTACAATTTCAAATAACATATCCCGGTTAATCTAAATTTGTGCGAATTATTTTAAAACCATTTTCCGCCCCTTCAGAGCCAATAATAAGCAGTGCGGAAAAACTTTTTGAGCTTAATTCAGCGGAAACGCCATCTGAGAAATGGCGGTTCAGAGAATATTTTTTTTTTTTTTTTTTTTTTTAAATTCGAATCAGAAATGAACTTACACAACGCAATTAACTGATGTAACTAAATACAGAATAAAAACATGAAAGGAGAAATAAACTTTTTGACGGGAACCAATTCATCGCCTAAAACAGCAAATTGATTAAGACAACAAAAAACAGTAAAATATAAAAAAATTCAAAAAGTCAGAATTTCTCTTAAAAACCAAACATTATGAACGATGAGGGAGATGAGTTCATGTGATGAGGACCTACACGTCAAAAATTTTTAAAATATCGAGACTGGAAAATTAAATTTCATGCCACTACGTCCATGAAAGTCTCGCCAAAAGCTCTGGGCACAACGAGCGCATCGTATGGCAGCTACTACAGCACAACTACTGTGCCAATTTTCTAGGTATTCAGCGTATTTCGCTGGCAAATTCCAAGATGAATTAAATGAAGTTGGAACGCCCTCACGTAACTCATGAACATAAAACTTTGATTACCAAATTCTCTTTCATTGAATGGCACTATCTCAAAATTTCTGTACTACATTTAAAAAAATTAAGAAAAACTACTTTAAATGGATGGATCTCGCTAATGGATCCGCCTAGGAGATAATAGTCTTCCACGAGATAATCTCAAGTCATTTGAGAGTTGTCTGAAGTATCTACTCCTAGATACTCCTACAGAATTACAGATAACCAATAAGAAAGGGGCAATTGAGAGATGAATGAGACAAGCAAGTTGCAGTGATAAGAGGTAAAAGGCTTAAAGCTGCCGGTAGAATGCGCTACTTGTGCTTAACCTATGAGGCTCCAGCAAGACCCTCATTGTCTATATGAAATCGATTGTAGAGGCAATAAGTTGGGACATGAAACATCTTCAATGTCAAATGACTCAATTCGGGAACAGACTGGAAATAAATATTTTTAAAAGCTACAAGTGATCAATGAAATTGACCCACTCTGTTCGAAATATTACCAAGTAAAGCTTTGGGATGAATTGGGGATCACGTTGTTTGAGTTGAAGCCATCCTCAATGCAAGGCCTCAGTCAACAAAATCCAGGTGGCGTCAACTATGATCACTTGGTTTGCGTAAGGAAATTCAAACTACTGTAAAGAGGTTCGGAGACAACCTACGTAGAAAGTGAGGACCTGAAGTCAAAGTAGCTGCTTTCACGCTGAATACTTCAACGTAATATCACAATACAAATTAGCCCGGTAATCGTAGAAATTTCAAGGTTTAATCCCGCCAATACCACACAAATAGAAGCGGAATTTTGACGAATGGAAGAGTTCACAAACCACCATTTCGATGAATTCTGATCAAAACCGTATATGAGCTTGCGAAATGAGTACTAGAAATCGTCTAATACCTGACCTCAATTATTAATGGTATCAATCTCATGACAGGAATCAATAAGTTAGGCTTGTTAGAAGACAAAATCTGTAGTGTCGTTTGACACTAGCCAAATAGTTGAGTCACAAGTGGTTTTGAAACTTCCCACAAAGCGTGATCACTTCAAAAGGTGTCATCACAGATTGGGAGGGGGGGCCTGGAAGCTACTTTAGAGTATTATAAGTCTTGCAGTCCAAGCTGATACGTATTGTTGCCACCAGACGCGGTAATGTCGCATGTCTCTTTTTTTTTGCAAAACATTCCTGTAGACTACAACTACAAATTGAATTAGATCAGAGATGGGCAGATTTGTAATCAGAATAACGAATAAAAATAGAATAAGTGGTAATTTTGTGGCCATAATAAGGGAGTATGATTGCAATAACGTTCAAGTGACACCTTCATCATGATCAAACCTCGCGAACCAGCGATTTAAGAGCATGCGTTAGTCCAAATGGCGCACAAAATGGGCATCCTCGCTTTCCATGGATGTTTTAAGAGCGCACTCATGTTATCGTTAAGACAGACACCACTTGCGTGTGCGCAGTTGAGCACAGCGACGCAACACTTACCGACAGTCGTATCCGGCACACCAGGTCTTCTAGACTGTTCGAAGGATCTTGGTCTCGTTTCGCATTCGCCTCGTTGGAATTTTCTGGCCCCGTGACGATCGGTTTTTGAGAGCGTTGGAGCCGGTTTTTCTTCTAACGACGACGTTGGTGGGAAACTGTCCGACGTAGGACGAGCCGGAGTTCCTCTGACACGAGAAAAAAAAAACAAAAAATTAAGTTCTGAGATTCACAAACTCATTCTCGTTCTTAAATCTAACATACAATCCGCCTCTTCAGCAAGATTTATCGAAATACTGACACGTTCGGATAAACTTTAATTTATAATATATACTTATGCAGTACATAGAACCAAATCGTCAAATCTTGGTCTTTTCGGTGATATCTAATCACTTTCGCCACAATTGTTTGGGATCTAAGCGAAAAATCTCACGTTATTTCATATTAAAACAATTATTAATCTGTGCAAAATTAGGATACCAATAGAGCAGCGTGGGAAAGTGTGTAGAAATTGGTATCGATTGTTAAGAACATCAATGCTTACCCTTTGATGTATTTGGCATCGATATTTCTTATTAAAAAAAAAAAAAAATTTTTTTTTTACACAACTGTCTAATTTCATAGCTGAAAAACAGTTATGTTTGTTTTATGAATGCTTACTTGATGTTCATCATCTTAGAGAATACTGTACACTTCTAAGAAACACTGATGCAATTAAATCGAATCGTAGATACTAGAAAAGCGATGTTCCAATCACTTTCAATCTCAAATTTGTCGCCTCATCTCGCATTTCCCCTGAGCTTTCACATTACACATTCCTTTCAGATTCTTTAAGAAGCGACGATAAAAAAAGGAATAACAACAAAACGTGGCGAGGCTTTACGTGTTAATAACAACTTTACCAGCTCCTACAAAACAATCGATGTTTTGTTCATCAATACTCATCATTAGCAATGGAACCTTACTAGGTGCAATGGAGCGCGTTTGTTTGACCATAGTGAATGAAAATAATAGGTGTAAAATATAGAAATAACAAAAAACAGTTTTTAGGTTCAAATTATACGCCTACAGGGAGATTTTTCTGTTGTGTGGCATGAAAGTAATTCCTGAGTCATCTGCATCTATGACCTTGGTTGTCAGAGGCTCTTCCCTCTCAAATTCAAATGCCTGACTTCAGAAAAATTCGTAAACTGCAACATTAACCGAATTGATGGCAGGTTCATCTCTATTTCAGACACCATTTACGGCAGACTGAGACAATAAAACTGACCACTAGTGACTTTGCAAGAGAACAGGTATCACAAATAACCAGGAGGGTTGAGAGTGGATGTGAGAATACCAAGGGAACATCTAGTAGGATAATCAAACTCACACTGAAAACGTTAGGCAAATTCACTGAGTGAACACTCATTTTCAACCATCTCGCATCAAGGTGAGAGATTCGTCAGGACGCAGAACTGACACAAGTCGAGGACAGCACCGCAATCACAAATGGAGATTGACGCCAACTTACGGTTTCAACGCTTGGAAGAAGGCCAACCTAGTTGATAAAAGGCCGCTGGAAGCGGTATTTGCAAAATTCCAAATCCCTCGCCAGATTCTAGGCAAAGATGATGAAAGTTAATCACTCGTTTTGAACCTAAGTTGACCAATGGAGGAGGCTGGGTGGTTGCTTTATAAGAGGAAAGAGTTGAAAATACCACACCCCACAATTAACTGGATATCCCGGCTGACATGTACATTCCACCAGTACAATATTGATGCTTAGTTCTTTGTAAACAAATTCAACGAAAGGAGGTTCTGACTCGTGCTGTCACAAAACATGGAATAGGCTATTTTCAATTTCTTTCTCAAAAGCAGAAGTCAAGTTATAACAAAAACGAAAGTAAATTACAAGATTTATCCCATCATCTTCTGTCTAAATATACCTAACAATCCAGGAGAAGTCGAGGAACCAACGTTTGTTATTCTCGACAAAATGCAATGCAACCTTAGGACAAAAACATTACAGATTATTAGGCCTCCCTGAACTGAGTCAACAAGAGTACTGCGTTATTTCTTGATTGAAGCTGATCTGACTCAAAAATAACTTACTGTTCAGATGAATCTTAGATTAGCCAAACCACTTCAGAAGCAGTGGAATCAGTCTCCAGCTTATCCATAACCCAACTGTATACAATTTTGTTTCCTCATTTAGACGCATAGGTTTTTCTTGAGTTACTCAAGGATGGAAAAATTAATTTTTATCTCATCTTCTTTTTATTTACAGAACTCAAGACAAGACAACGTTGTAAGAATAACAACAAATGTGATCAGGCGACAAAATAAATTGTTCATTACAATGAATTATCAGCACCTAGTTGGCCCCAAGACGTTGCTTCTAAGCCATCCATTGCTGCCAGCCTTCTTATTTTACTTTCCTTCTTCAACTTTCTGGCGTCGACTGCATTTTGTTTTCTCTTCAGAGGTCTAGATTGTTTCTTCTGTTTGTTCACTTTCGCCGATCCATTTTGACTGGCTGAGAACTCGCTGGGGGACAAGCCGAGTTTCTTGCATAACAGGTTAAAATGCGAGGCAAAACTTTGCTTTTGAGGAATGGTCAACAATTGAGGAAGTTGAGCTTTCCAAGTGCTCCACTTGACAAATTTAGAGCTCTTACTGTCGTCTATAACTAACAGGAGATGAACGAGTTGATTTTGAATTTGGGCATCAAGACCAGTTTCTGCGTGTAACGAGATCACAGATTTGAGAAGAGATGAAACAATAGTTTTGACCACTTTCCCCTGAGCGTCAGACATAACTGCAAAGAGTCTGTCGTTTTTGAAATACTTGGACAACACGGTGATTCCAGTAGACCGCTCATGGGAGGATTTCGTTGGAGTAAATGTCAGACGAATAACTTCTTGCACTGCATCGTGCACACCACACCATTCGCTCTCGCACAAGTACGTTATCAGGTCCATGTCCAGAGCGCTCTTTTCTGAGAAAAAACTTGACACAGCGGCAACTCCAATGTCAGCAAGAGGCTTGTTCAAAGCAGTAACGTTATCTGGGTGAACGTGATGGCTGTTTCGAATGCAGAATTTGATCATCATCTCTAAGTGAACCTTCAAATCCCGGCTGGCGCCAGATGCTTTAGTCGCCCGTGTCACCAAGAAATCCATCAGTTTGACTAACTGATCAGTATTAAAATCTTCATCAGAACGGCCACTTATTTTGGAGTTGGAAATCAGCTTGGCAAAAGCGAGAAGTTTTCCTCTAAGGCCACTCGCATTTTTGGCTGTAACACATGATTCAGCCAAATCCAACACTTTGGGAATTAGCGTGTGCCAATGGTGTATTGGCATTCCCAAAGTGCAACAGATACCTAAGAGATCAAGAACTCGAGCTTTAAAATGGCTGGTAACACTATCTCGTTTGGACGGTTTTTTCTTAATCATGGCATTCCTGAAAATTGCTGATAGTGATGCATCTAGTTGTTTTCCCTGCTCCTCGTCTAAATCGTCAATATCAATTGACCCTGCGTCTGAGTCTACAGGCATCAAGGCATTTCTCAGGTCGAATTGTAATTTTTCTTGATTGAAGGCGCGCGGGTTTAAGCCCTCGTCATCTATATTGTCTTCATCTTCGCCTGAATCGTCTTCTTCAGACGTATCCCCATCTTCTCCAGTACTGTCTTCGTTTTTGCTGTCCTCATCATCATCTTCACTATCTTCTGAACTCTCCTCTTCGCTTTCTTCATCCATTCCACTCTGTTCATCCTGCTCATTCGCACCATCAACCTCACCAGAATTCAAATCGTAGGATTTGTCAAGAACTTCTACCAGCTGCATGAAGGCATCGTCATTTAGATGAGGCGCAATACTTTTGAAAACCATTTTGATCACCATCCTGTTGCTTGAATTGGATTTAGAGAGCATACTCAAGAATAAATCAATCAACACTTCGACCCACGGTGGCCCTTGCGAGGTATCACTAGACTTGGTCACTCGTTGCATTACCGATTTGATGTCTGATAAATTGAGCCGCGACTCTTTTGGCTCATTGATTGATTTTAACGCTATGAAACATGTTAGTAACTCGATTGCGTTCAGAATCGCTCTATTTTTAAACTGCTCGAGCTGTGCTTTTCCAATGTAGAAAGAATTTCTTGAGACAGAGCCCATGCTTCTTTCATGTCGTCGGTTGTCTTAATTTTCAAGGGTTTCTTCACACATTTATTCAAACATTTTGTTAGCTCTTTGAGGACTGTGCTGTAGGCCTGTAGAGACTCGAACTTTCCAGAAATGTTGTTGAAAAAGGATTTTCTTATTAGAGCTGAAAATTCGGCGCTTACGTTGTCTCTAACGAGCAATCCTGCTTTGAGCAATGCGGAAAGTCCTTCGATTCGCCATTGATTTTCAGCAGCTGTGGCTGGCGAATGCAACGCACTACAGAATAAATTGAGAGCGTTTACTCGGTCTTTGTTTTTCAAACCTTCGCCCTTCAAGGCTGCATTGAGACACTTGTCGGCAAATTCTTTGATCTCCTCTGTGGCGAGAGTGCGAAAAATAGATCCGACCACTTTGGATCCAGTAATTTCATCAAATGAGAAATTGCCCGGAGAGAAGACCAATTTATTTAAAATTCCGGAAGTGGAAGATGAATTATCAGCCGCAATGAGGACGTCGGATATCGATTTACAAACCCGTCTGGTTAAATCTGGTTTAGACTTGCTGTGTGTCAGTAGAGTTGTAACTGTCAAGTCACTCACCAGTGTTTCAATTGACTTGAACTGCTTCTTGCTCTCCATTTGTCGCAAAATTTGAGACAGCAAAGTGTAGTACATGTCCAAAACGTTTTTATTTGAGTCTAATTTGTCTTTGACATGAGCTTCGAAGGATTTCCACAGTTTATTCACGTACTTGTGGTTGTCGACAATCAAAGTCAAGAAATCGCTCAAAAAAGGATGAGACGAATTGTGACATTTGGCCAAAAGTATGCCGATTTCCGGCGCGGTGGAGGACGAGAGAAGTCGCTTTCCGTCGAAAATATGCACCAGAATTTCAGACTCCTCAACGTTTTGGTCCAATTTCAACAGGTAACTGAGTTTGTCGAGAGTTGAATCGTTCAATTGTCGCAGATTACGTAAGAACGGCTCAGAACCGTATTCATTGTTTGGTTTTTACAACGATTTCACCCAGAAGGTTTAACCCCTCAGCGTAAAGGTAAGACTTCTTCAAAGCAAGCTCCATAATCCCTTCGGCGATCTCACCATAGTAAGTCGAATTTCGTTCCAAATAGCCGGTTTGAACGAGAGCTTTATAAGCTAGCAACTGACCTACGTAAGATTCGGCGTCAGGTTTCACAGTCCCGGACGGTTTGTGAACGGTATTAATAATTTTATTAATAGATTTAAAATCGCATTTGTCGGGAGAGTCGGAGAGAAGAGTGCAAAACAAACCGAACGCTCCGGCTCGCATGCTATTCGACATAGCGCCCAAAGCACCAATCACGCGGGAAAGAATGTAGTCCCGAGTTTCTTCAGATTCCTCTTTGATGAATAACACGTACAATTTGACGGCATAATTGAATTTAGCGTTGTCTGCGAAAGATCCCAAATTGTTGAAATAGTCCCAGTGGGAGCCTTGTCCTTTTGGCACCACCATTTTCTTCGAGGAATTTTGTTCACAGGGCGCACAACACGAGAATATTTAGACTACGATGTCATTCTAAACCCAGCAACTGCAAACAATTTCAATTATAACCATCCAAAGGCAACAGAAATCGCGGTCAACACGTGCGAATGTACACTACGCGTTATCAGATAGTTGAAAAGTCGACTTCAATTTGACTGAGATCGATAACTTGGTGGTTATACTATTCCGCATGACTCACATGAGTTCTACATCAAGCAAATGGATGCTAACGATACTGACAGAGCTCAAGTCTTTGTTGTTCCCAAATTTTTTGAATAAACTATTTGTTTAGATGGGTTTGAACTGAATTTCAAGTATTTTGGATAATACCCAGCGAGCCTCGGGAGTGCAAGTCGAACAGCCACAATGTTGAGACATAGAAAGAGATTCACCCATTTACCTCCTTACCCATTTTTGCATTGATTAAGCTATGCATCCACGCTGAAAGAATTACTTCAACAGCACATATCTAACTTTTCTCGTTATAAAATAGAGCGCGGTACCAACCTGATGGCGACAAGCTACAGAGTATGGAATATATTTGCCGATTTCTACGTAGGTATAGTTTCCAGTTTTTTTCCAGCACTAAGACTGCTTGTGTGCGTACAAAAACCGCTGCAAATGCTCACATAATAGTTCATTATTCTTCAAGTTGATTTTGCTACAGAGAAAATTATCTCTTTGTATTCACCTGAGCATCAGGAAAATCGAGAATGTCTGGGATTCGTTTCAATTGATTCAGTGTCCAAAATGCAGAGGACAATAATGCATCACATCTACAATGAATATGAAGGATAATTAGGTATTACACAGGTTTTTTTTTGTCAGCATAAGCGAGTAGCTGAAGACTCTCAAGACCATTTTGCTTGCTAGACTAACTGAAACGGACCCAAATCGTCCCACACTATTGGAACTAACCTATTCAATTTGTTCTTCTGTGAAAGTTCTCTCTTATCGTGGAATGTGTTCATGGAATTAGAGGCAAAAATTAATTTAAAAACCACTACAAAAAAAAAAAAAAAAAAAAATCTCACCTTATAGGGATTGGTTCAGAAACTGGAATGGTGTGCTCTCCTTTTCTCCTCATCGGGACAGGCGATGACGGACCGGGAGAGTCCTAAAACGTGAAATCTCTAGGTGAGCAACCAAATTTTACAACGATTGCGTAATCCACCCCTCAACTACCCTACGTATGCCAGACTCATAACGACAGAGCAATACCGAAGGGGAATTGTCGCTAGATGATTTATTCCTCACGTCGTTCCTGGAATGGGGTCTAAATCCAGGTCCCGGGGGAAGATTTTTCTGGACACAACAGTTGACTCCAGGACTGAAATGTAGCTCTACGTGGAATCTAAATATTAACAATAACGTGTAAAAAAATAAATGTAAATTAAAAATGCATTAAATAATTTTTTTGTTTTCTTAAACTGTATTCACCTTTCTTCAGAGAAGGGATCTTTGGTGGGGTCTTCGTACAAGAGAATAACCACTTGCGACATATAATTAATTTCCGCCACCATTGAAACATATTCCATGGCCCGCCTCCACTGTTCGTCCTTTGTCACCTGAATTATACACGAAAAATTGGCAACTCTTACTTGAAAGGAAAACAAAATTGCGCTAGATTATACAAAATTTCCTTTAAAAAAAAAGTACATCTTCTTGAGAATTGAGCAGTCCTCCGAAACGCAAAACAGTGAGAAGAGAATGTAAATGGCTTTCGCTCGTGAAATACAAGCGGGTACGGACGTGCCTTCCTGGACTGGAAACTCCGTGCGAATATCTACAACAGTAATAGTTTAGAATCACAACATTTTCAACATGAGACGCTTCATAATAATTACATAAATAAAATGAATTTTGAACCTCGGATTCAATCTATTGACATTTTCTTCACCAGACTCTTCGATGTTTCTTTGGAGGTCAGCACGAATTTTCTTCAACAGCGGAGTGCAAATACCCTGACTGATAGTGAGCTTTTCGAGCATTGTCATACCGTACTCCTAGAAAGAGAACATAAATGATCATGATGAACATGATTGTGATTGTGATATGGGACAAATACAAAATTTATGAATAGCTTGATTCAACAATGATCTGCATGAAGACCAAAATCCTAGTGAATGAAAATCTATTCTGCTGAAATCCCCCAGGAAGTAGGATAGGAGTTAATTAATAGTGATTAAAGAGATTAATAACCTGAGGGATGACGATGTCGGCGAGATATTTCGAATTAATGTACAAGTCCTCCGCTTGATCAAACTGCAATGTGTGCTGGTTATGTTGTAAATCGTATTTGATGCAGTCGTAAATATCGGGGATTTTAGATATGTCGTAGACGTTGTTTTTGGAACAAAAGTCCTTTTCGATTTTACCCCATCGACGTCCCATTAGCTCCCACGTTTCGCCGTGGTAAAGAGTTGCGTCTGCAAACAGAAAAAGATAATTTTTTTCAATCGTTTCGATCGTTGAATGCTAAATTCAGTCGTAAAATTGGTTAGAACTGACCTCTGGTCTTAGGGTCGTCTTTTTTCAGACGAACGATAGCCATTAGTTTGTGAATAAGTTGGTGGACGCGCTCGCAGCATCGAACAGGATTTTTAACGAAGTCCAAAGCCAGGTTGATGGAGATGGAGTTGCAAGGGTTGATGGCCGTGCGGTCTTCAGACGTGAAGTCTCGGTCTTGTTGCATAAGAGAATGCAAACGGGCTTTCGCTCTTTGACATAAATTATTTTAACAAATTGAAAAATGTCATTGTCTACATTTTTGATAATAAGAGCTGTGTAGAAAACAGCGCCCAACTCACATATCTTGATACTTGGAGGCTTCGTTGTCATTGTCGAGAAGACCGTTCGTATTGGCGGATTTGACCATTTGAACTAGAATAGGGGTTAATTCGCCTTCCAAAGCGAGCAAACCTTTGGCAAAAGCTGCAGCTGTCATTTGAACGCGACCTTCGTCGGAGGCGTAAATCTTCAGATCGTGTCGGTAAGTCGAGTGTAACCTCAGCAATCCAAGACCCTGCGTCCCAGCGTATTCTCCTGCAATGAACAAAATCAACCCACGTCAACAATTAGCCAAAGAATAATCAATTGGGGAGTTTCAGACATAAGCCTAAAAAACGGTGGAGCAGAAGAACCTCAAAAAATATATCTTAGTTATTCCGAAGTGAGCCTCCAACCATTTGTAATTTTATTCAATTAATTTATCAATATTTTTTAAAGAAAGAAATTCGTAAGCAAACTTCTCCCTCTATCGGGGAATACTGACATTGTAATATTTTTTGCAAACTCTTGCCGTGAAAAATAAAAACAAGGTAGACTCTGGGTGTGATACAAAAATACAATTTCTTTTCTTTTTCTTTGTCCGACCTGCTGAAGGGGTTAATTTTGTAGCATTTTTTAGACTCATTTTGGTCACAGTCCTGCATCGTTTACTTTCGACAGTAACACACTAGTCACCTATCAAAAGACATAACAGCTTATCCATCACCGTAGAACAGTACTTTCCCTGTCAAATATCCCTTTTTCAACAATAAGATTGAGAGTAGACAGCTGAAAATTCCCAGGACATGGAATATAGCATAGGGAAGGTGCCAAAGGTGTTTTGAACATGCGGTCAGTATCATCTAGTGGAAAAGTGATGCATTGGAACTAATCTAAACTACGTCAAAAATAATTATCGCAACGTCGAATTAATGTAACTTTCGAAATGAATTTGGTTTTGTAGTAATCATTTCGAAGGATTCTACAGTTACTTTTGAGTAAATCATCTACTTGAAAAGCAAGATGTTCCCATAAAAGAGTTACTCGTCTTTCGAGAACTTACATATATTATTAATATTGTATTAATCTATACTTATTCAATATTTTTCCTTGTGATATCGACATTTTTACAAATTTTGACAAATGTACACAACTATTTCAAGCAAAAAACCAAACAAAATAAAAAACCTATAAAAATAAATTAAATTAAATTAAAACAATCAAGGCTTGAATATGATCACTTGAATATCATCACTGATGAGAGAATGAGTATTAAAGGCTAAAATTGTCGCTAACATTTCATAAATAAAACAAGACCAGAGCTTTTTCTACGCTCAATAGGGACGATTTCAACTAAGGACTATTAACTCCTACTGGTGAAATGAGGCGACAAGGATGGTGTAGATGACTAACTTACGACACTTGTCCGCTAGATTTTAAATAAGGATACTAAAGGAGTCATTAGGTGAAATTTGGAACATTAGGTGAAACAGAAAGGATACAAAAAATGTTATGTACATGTAATCAACCGGGATGATTTTACGGTAGAAGTCTTTTTAAGAACTTGATTTGTGTTAAATAGACAATCTTTCGACTGCTAGGAGTTCATTGGAGTTGATAATTAACGAGCATTCAATACTGAATCCGAAAATGGGCATAAAAAAGCGTATTTAATGAAGCAAAACGTTGCTTTTTACTTTTAAAAAATGTGTTTCTTTTTAGAAAAATTAATGAGGTTCGATTAGCGGCGTTCTACTCTTTTTGGATTAGCTTTACCCTAAGTTTTCTTTAATACGAAGAGGGAAACACGTTGAATAGACTTGTATACATTTTTTTTTTTCTGTCCTACGAGAGATATTGAGGCATCCGTTGATGAAGGGAGGAGCTCTGGTGCCTCACAATCTACCATACCAGTACAGTATTCTCACTTTTATAATAGATTTTTGAGAAAAAAAGCTCAACCACTTTCGGGTTCAACGCAACATTCATTTCAGAGGGCTCTTTAAATTCACAGAGTATGAATAATTACCCGTGTTAGTCTAACATACGTACGTAATTAGTAGGCATTGTTCGTCCCCCAATGCTGCGTGCGAAGTGCAGACTTTGGATGGCAAGACGAAAACGAAGCGGAAGAATGCAAAGGAAGAAGGTAGGCGGAGACAAGGCCAGTAGGGAAAGGCATGGCATTCAGAAGAGAGCACAATCCCAATTTACCATCAACACAGAAGTACAAAAAAAAAAAAAAAACTCTCCTCCCCCTCCCCCTAACCATGGGCTCCTTTCATCACAGTTCTTTAATACACCATTTGAGCTACAGTTTTCTTCAAACCAAGACATTCTATTTCAACCGTACGTTAAAAAAAATTCATGTTGAACTAACAGTCAGATCACAATATTAATTACTAACTAGAAATGTTCACTCCTCCAAATTGTACAAAATACACAGACCCAACGACCAAACGTAGAAGTCAGGAATTGCCGCTGCAAGTTTAATCATTCTAGCTAGGTGGATTCATCTTCTAATAAGAATGATTACATGAAAGTCGACAAAAAGAGGTCTTTTGTGCGTCAAGAAGACAGCAAAACATGCTTATGGATATGTAAATATGAATAATGTATTATTTTAAAATTAGGAAGTCGAATTTGTGTAATTATTTAGAAATTTAATTAGCCATACAGTTGTCAATATTCTAAAATCTCTATTAATTTATTCATCGTGGTTCTAAGTTTAATCACATTACATAATATGGGAAGGCTCAGAATGAAACAAATCAGATTGATACTTCTTGAACAGACCGTCCATACAAATGGTTTCAGCCAAAGGCAACACCATCCCTACCTTTTTGCACAGAGTTGCCACAACAGATCAACTTTCTTGAAGGAGTATTAAGATCATTAAGGGGGGTCAGGGAGGTTATTGAATCAAGTTTTTAGATGCATTGCTGTACTGCGGTCAAATAAATTCCGAATTCGATTTTTTAAAAGAAATGTTTAGCTACAGAGAATCAAAAATAATAAAACGACGAGAATACCCCATGTGAAACCATTTCGTGGACGCTGAATTAATACTACGTCAACTTCCTTCATCGTCATTGAAACCTCTTTCTTCGCTAAGGACAACTTGCAGCGGTATTTTAGGAGTTAGTAGAACGTAGAAGATTTGAGAGAGCGTAGAACGGAAACGGATGAGGGGAAGCGGCACATTAGGACAGAAAAAGATCAAGCTGTTTCTTTTTTTTTTTGAACGAACGGAGAAGCGGAAGAAGAAAATAAAATTGATAACTGACCGTAATAGTGTCTACCTTGCCCGCCGGGATACATGCACCGAAAGATGCGGCCAAGCTCTTCGGCTTGGATGCGGCCAGCGGGCGTCAATTCGCCTCCCCATTTGACGATGAGTACCAGCGAAGGTTCAGCGGGTCCATCTGAAACAACAAAAAGGAGTTAAAAACTTCAAAAATGGAAGCTTTTCTAGAAAAAATTATTGATATTAAATATAAAATATTAATGAGCAGGCAATGGAAACATCGGAGCATTTTAGCACATTTGGTTCCCTGAGCGTCTGTCCACTTCCTCGTTAGAGCGATAATTTACACAATTTTTATAATTGAACAATTTTATGATTCAACGAAAGGAAGGTCAAACGCTGATATTTGCATCAAACGCTGAATTTAGTGTTTCGAGAAGTTTGAAAACATTTTAAACCGAAATGAGTCAGCCGTACGCCATCCGCACTGGTTTTTGGAAGTAAGAATTTTTATGAACACTTTTATGAAACTTTTCAGCCAAATAGCTTAGAAAATGTGTATTTTGAAATTGGCTAATCAAGAAACTCGAAGATCCAACGCGCGGGGCGCCATGTTCCGATGGAATGGGCAGATTGTTTCAAATAGAGACAAAATGATACAAATTGGTACTTGAAAATTGGGAGCTATACCACAATACACATTATTTTCCTATCTTTTAAATTAGTCACTTACTTCACGATGATATGGTTTTCCAAACAAGCGAGATATACTTAGAATATTGAGCTATCGAGGAATAATTTGTAGTTTTTAAAATGCTGGTATTGTCCGTAGTGTCGAAAATCAACTGAAATCCCCACTGGGAACCATTCGTATTGTGCTCAATTTCAATTTCATGAGAACACTAACCGGTTGTTTCAAGCAAAGTCCGGCGAATTGAGGAGCATGCAATAAAATGGAGAAAAGAGAACGACGAAGGAATATAAAAAAGGGGTCCGCATACTTTGAATCTCACCGTCATCGGAGCTCGAACTCTTCGGCCGCCCTTTTGGTTGATATTTCATCTGAACTTTACGGTTAATCCCTGAGAAATGGCCGTACCTGGCGAACAAAGAATGTACGTCACATGAAAATAATCGGGTGTGAATTGAATTACAACTTACACGTTCGCGAAGGCGCTGGAAAGCTGAAACTGCTACCAGCCGAGCACTTCTGGAACTTGCCAATAAACGACCAGATCACTTGACCCTGATTAACGACGAAACTAAGCAAACTTACATTTCCAGTACGCTTTTGAGTTGTTCAAGTTTTGATTGTTTTTCAACTAATTCGGGGGCGGATCTTTGTTCGATTTCATTGAGGAGGTATCGCGCCACATCGAGAACTTCTTGGAGTTGTTTGGGTCTTTTCAGTTTCACAGCTCCATCTTGTTTACCTCCGTATTTTTCAAAAATTTCGAAAAACCTGAATGAAAGAAATTAAGAGATACGTAGGTTGTTGTTCCTTATAAGAGTTTTTTTAATTGACAAAATGAGAGGGAGAACAGCACTAACTTCGAATGTCGCACTTCGACCTTCATCTTCTGTTTGGGTGTGCGGTCTCCGTGTCGAATCACCGCGACGACGCACCGTAACTCCATCCTGGTCACAAAAATTTAAAAATACAAATATACCGTCATGGTTGGGAGATATTGGTTTTTGATTCAACTTACATTTTTCCAAAAGTTGTTGGAACGATTGGAGGATCGTCGAGCTGAAAAGGAACCGACCACGGGATGTGGAGCGTGGGGGCTAGTTCTCGAAGGATCATATTACCAAGGATTTTGGCGCAGTCGTCGTAATACTTATTGGAATTTTTCACAAAACTAAATCCATTGACATCACAGACAAACGATTTGCCATTGGCTCTAAAAGAAAAAAGGGAAAAAGGGCAATTTTACTGAACTTGTACCTACAAAATTCGGTTATGTTGAACAAGAAGGAAAACTCACCTTAGCAAATCAAAACCACATACAGTTTGTTTGAAAGCAAGACAAACTTTTCGGGAAATGAGCTTTTCTGCGTTACTCAAAATTACGGGATACCTGCGATAAATAGAAAAAAAATAATGATAAATAAATAAATTGAAAAAGGGAATATGAACAATATGACCTGGACAAACAATTGTTTTGATACATACCGTATTTCTTTTCCTTCACTATCTCGTTCAACTTTACCATCCAAAGCCGGAGACTTTCGGGCTTCGGCGTGTGCGTAATCAGGCCCTACCGTGTATACCTGAAATAATTCGAATGGCAATATAAAAACCAGGATTACGCTTAACCGATTTAATCAACAAATAATAATAACGAAGTTGTGACCTCATATTATACGCAAAGACTTACTTTGACGTCAGTGCCATCCGTAGGCATGAAATCTTCGTAAATAAAAGACCCTGTTTTTTCTGACCCGGGATTCTGGAGAATAAACACTGCTTCTGCTGCCAATCTAGAACGCACCCGACAAATACAAGAGGAAATCTGATTATATCCATCATTCAAGCAGCACATTGCAGAGCTATGTGGGAAATTCACGAGGAAAATGTATACCTTTCTGAAAAGACGTTGGCTCCCACCGCCAGCGGACGTGGGATAGTAAATATAAATGTTGTGGTCTTCGGCTGAAACGGGCTTTTCGACGAAAGGTTTATTGAACACCACTCCGTTGACTTCAACGTGATCTTCGCTTTCGACGAGTTCATGATCTGAATTGGTTTAAGAAATTGGTCAGGGTCATTTTCAAGTAAACTTTAGGCGCTGATTAAGACGAACCTCTGACAAAGTGGCAGATGTCGTAATTGTCGTAATTGTGATGTTGTAATTTCCTCCAAGAAGAGAAAATAACTACCAATAAAGTAAACTCTCAAAATCGCCCCGAGACCCCTACTCAGATCTCTTCTTATCAGAAACATACGTTATTGAGACAGAAAATTACAAAATAAATTAAAAATGAACGACGAAGGAAGACAAATTAAACGTAAACCTCCACATTTGACAATCGCTGACGTATGAGGAAACAACTAAACGGGAGGTTAAACCTGGATAAACGGCAATAGTCATTCGTACAAGTGCAAAACAGAAATTGACATCAACACACGAGAAAACGCATTCCATCATTAACCTATATTCACAAAAACGAACAGCGTGCATGAGGAGAACCACTTGTGCAGGAAATTGGAGTTAATAAGCTTTTTTAATATTTGATTTATTAAATTTGTTTGTAAATGAGTTAT